>JAIXND010000685.1:3000000-3495000 GCA_023646645.1 Varanus salvator macromaculatus
CTGCAGCAAAACCTTCATTTTCAAGTCTTACCTGATCATACATGAGAGGATGCACACAGGAGAGAAACCATATAAATGTCTGGCCTGTGGCAAAAGTTTTAGTCAGAGTTCACACCTTAATGTCCATCAAAGAACTCACATGGGAAAGAAGCCATTCCAGTGCTCTGAATGTGGACTAAGCTTTCGAGTACGCTCTCAGCTTATTACCCATAAGAGAATCCACACAGCAAAGAAACCACATAATAGTAATAATAAGAAGAAAAATAAGACTAATAATAACAAGACTAATAGTAATAATACAAAATGCTTGGATTGTGGAAAATCATTCATTTCCAAATCATACCTTATTATTCATCAGAGAATCCATACTGGAGAGAGACCCTACAAATGTGTGGCCTGTGGAAAATGTTTCAGCCAGAGCTCCCACCTGACAGTCCATCAGAGGACTCACCAGGGAGTACAGCTGTTTCCATGTTCGGACTGTGGGGAAAGTTTCCGTTCTCCCATGAAGCTTCTTACACATCAGAGAATCCACATGAATGGGAACCCATTTCAGTGCTTGGACTGTGGGAAATCCTTTGTAGCCAAGTCACAGCTTGTAATACATCGGAGAAGCCATACAGGGGAAAGGCCCTATAAATGTTTAGACTGTGGGAAAGGGTTTAGCCAGAGTTCAAACCTTATTAGGCACCAGAGAATTCACTCAGGTGAGAACCCCTATAAATGTTCAGACTGTGGGAAAAGTTTCTGTTCAGATGAGAATCTTATTAAGCACCAGAGAATTCACACATAAATATACAAGATTGTGTACATGCTCATACACTGGTGGAAGGTTGTAGAAGAACCCACACTGTGGACATTACCTATAGACTACAGTGATGAATTGGATTTTATTGGTGGTCACCAGTAGGAGGAACCATTTATGAAAAAAATCACACTGCTACTCAGAAAGCTTCTGTTATACCTTAAGAATTTGCTATTCATCAGAGAATCCATGAAGCAAATATTGGATGTAAATGCTTAGATATGCAAGCGCAGGCCTTTCTCTGCGTTCAAAAACCCACAGTCAGAACTCAAGCTTGCAACACTTTCTCAGCTCAGGACCTGAGAAATGTCGAGGGGATTCCCTCTGTGTTCCATCACAAGGGAAAGTGGCAACAATGTCTCTTGACACAAATAGTTCAGAATGAGTTTTGAGGTACTCCTTGACCTCTGTAAGAACTTCCAGGTCTCATGGGCTAACTGGTGTCCCTGTGAAAAGCTGCTTAGGGCACTGTATTGCTTTTCCTTTGCCAATAAGAGAAACGCAAACTTAGATTTTGTTTTCTTTTAAACAACTATCAGAAATCTACACAGGAGAGAAGCCATATAAAAGATGTAGATTCTGGCTAGACCTCCGGCTTTAGTCATCACTGGGGGATCGAAACACTCAAGAAAAAGTATTCCATTATCATATGCTTGATGTAATAGAATTTACACAGGAGGGGAATGTATTGTGAAGAATTGAATAACCTTCACTTTTAAAAAAGTGTTTTCTTCAAAAGGCCAATCTTCTGACCAACTGAGAGCTTTTTGTCTGACAGTGATTTTTTTTAAAGGTCCTATTGGAAGGATGTGCCAATGAGGTGGTCTTTCTCTTGATCAAATATCACTGTTGTCGTATGACATACTGACCCTCCAGGCTACCAAATATCAGTGTTCAAGGACCTTGCATCAGCAAGCAGATTCGTCTTGGCTTATTTTGGAGTCGCTTGGATTGCAGCTGATTTGCTGTGTGTACCCCTGTCCAGCCAATGTTGCGAAGCAGCAACTTAAAAACCAAGAAGACAGACCGTTTAGGGGAAATAAGAAGCAGGACTTCTAAATCAGCGGTAACTTCTACTGTAGGTGTGAATGATTGCAGTTCAGAGTGGAAACTTTGAAGTAACACCAGTCGCTCCTTTTATATTCAAAACCCTGGAACTGCCTGGTGGGCCAGTGTGTCTATGTTGGTATGGTTCCAGGTAGAAAAATTGTGGGGTGGTGAAGCTCTGCCTGGTAAGGCCCTTTCATGTGGGATGAATCATATGCCTGGATGTGATGTCACAGAGGCTCTGTCCAATGGGAGCTAGAGAACCTGCTTTGAAGCCTTTGCTCATCATTTGCATCCCCACCACTGCAGAAGGTTTTGGAACCTGATCTTCAACAACCAAAGAAAAGGCTCAAGCAACACACCTGGATATGATGTCGTAGAGACACGAGCCAATCAGCAATCATGGCTTTGGAAGAAGACTGCCCTCCCCTCACCATAGCAAAGGTGGATAGACTCGCTCGCACGCTGCAGAATGGCTTTTCCCCGCAACCACTCTTTGCCACACGATGAGCTTTTATAGACTTCTCAGCCTTCTGAGGATACAGGAATTAACCAGTCTCTCCAGTTGCACAAGAGTTGCCCTCGCAAGCCTGTTTTTAATGCGAGGCTTTCTGGATTTCCTCAGCACTATAGGCTGCTTAGACTGAAACTCGGGTCAAAAGATAACTGTTGTCCATCAGCTCCCCGGTCAGGTACCGACCACCTTTTGGCGCAGGCTTTTCCCCACTTTGGAGCTTTCCCTCCGCAGAAGCAGTGGCTTTTCCGGAGGGTGCCCAAAGAGTTCTTGCTCTCCTTCACCATGCATTCAAAATAACAGGTGGCGATGTTGTATTTTTTTCCAGTCTGCATAGTTTGCCTTCCCAGGTGTGCTCCTCTTAGCCACCCATCCATTTCTAATGAACTGAGCTCTCCTGTCAGCTGCATTTGGCATCAATTTCTGTGCATTCTTCTACACTTCCACTTTAAGGGTTTGGGGAAATGTTGGAATTTCATGGAATCCAATGTATATATTTTCCTTTAAAGGGATTATATTGCTATTGGGCTGTTTCCAGTAGTGATCTGTATTTTGTACAATATGGTTACCTAGCGCAGTATCAGAAGATCTTCCCTTGTGTGCCCTCCCAGGCATTGAAGGGGCAAGAAAATTCCACCAATGTTTGTTTCCCAACTTGTTTTGAGAATGTCTCTTTATCCAGAGCAGTTCTGAGTCCTCCTGAAGCTTCTAAATGACAGAAGGTTTAGAAGCAAGGAAGCATTATTTCATTTCAACAGCCTTTGTTTCTCAGTCTTTGGTGTCCTATGACATGCTGACCCTCCAGGCTACCAATTATTACAGTGTTCAAGGACCTTGCATCAGCAAGCGGATTCGTCTTGGCTTATTTTGGAGTCGCTTGGATTGCAGCCGATTTGCTGTGTGTACCCCTGTCCAGCCAATGTTGCAAAGCAGCAACTTAAAAACCAAGAAGACAGGCCGTTTAGGGGAAATAAGAAGCAGGACTTCTAAATCAGCGGTAACTTCTTCTGTAGGTGTGAATGATTGCAGTTCAGAGTGGAAACTTTGAAGTAACACAAGTTGCTCCTTTTATATTCAAAACCCTGGAACTGCCTGGTGGGAGTGTGTATATGTTGGCACAGCTCCAGGTAGAAAAATTGTGGGGCAGCGAAGCTCTGTGCCTAGTAAGCTGCAAATGTAGTCAGAACGTCCCTTGATAAGAAGAATAAATAATAGTTATGTAGTTTATAATTGCCCTTCATTCTTAACAGGGGCGAAGTATAGACTATAGCATATATGCTAGGGTAGTGTAGTGGTGAAAATGTTGGACTGAGATTCCATAGAACAGGTCTGGAGTCCCCACTCAGCCACAGAGTGGCTTTGGCTCATCCTAACCTACCTCACAGGGTTGTTGTTGGGAGGACAGTGTTAAGAATGGAGCAGGAGGGTTCTGTGAGGCTCCGAGTTCCTCAAAGGACAGAAGGTGGGATATAACTAAGCAAATAAATAAAAAGAACTGCTTTTGATGAATAAACATTCTGAAAACATGTTAGAAACCGTAAGCAATGGTATTGCCACCTTTTCCATTTTGAGAGCTGTTGTTTTAAACTGCTTTTGTTGTTGTTGGTTTTCTGGCAATGTAGTTGCTGCAAGTGCTAGGCTTACCGGACTGCAACGATTTTAATTTCCCCCCACCCCCCCTCCCCACAGCCAAAGCTATTTGGGTGGTTAACACAGTCCATAAAAGCAAATAAAATGCAATTTTAAAAATCAGAAGACATATTTAAAAGTTTCAGACGGCTAAAAACTGATGATAAAAACAGCCAATAATGAGGAATAATAAAAAAAGGGTAACTCTGCAAAATACCTGGGTAACTGAATATTTCAAAGTCTCAGAAAAGAGGTGCGTCTTAACCTGGCACTGAAAAAATGACAGGTCACCATGGAGAGGCTATTCCAAAGATGGGGGGCCCCCACAGAGAAAGCCCTTCCCCTTGCTGCCACTATCCACATCTCCCTTGGAGTAGGCACCTGGTGGAAGGTCCCAGAGGCTGAACCAGGTAGATGGTGGTTGGGAGAGGTGCTTGGAAAGGTATTGTGGTCCTAAGCTGGTCCTAAGACTTTATGAGTTAAAACCAGCACCTTGAATTGGGACTGGAAGCAGCATACAGGAAGCCCATGGAAACTGGTCTTTTCAGACCCATGGCTCCATTATTAATCTGCCTGCTGGATTCTGCAGCAGCCACAGTTCCGGAACCATCTTCAAGGGCAGCCCCACACAGATTGCATTGCAGTAGTCTAGTTTAGAGTTTACCAGAGCACCAGGCTAGCTCAGTCCAGGTAGGGGTGCAGCTAGGCCACCGGCCAAAACTGGAAGATGGCCCTCAGAGCTACTGATGCCACCCAAGCCTCGAGTGACAATGATGGACCAAGGAGCGCCCCCAGGCTACGATCCGGCTCCTTCAGGGGGAGTGCAACTTGAATCTGTGGTAACGTCCCAGAATGCCCAGTGTCAGTTGCATCGGGATGATTTAAGGCTTCTAACATGGAGGGCAGCTTCAGACGTGCAGCCACTGACACCAGATATATCTGCGGCGAGTATCCAGCTAGGACACTCAGTGCTAAACCCGTTGCACTCATGGGCACACCTGCAAGAGCAGCAAGAAGCCAGGACTTGCTTAGAGCAGCCTAGAAGACAAGTTGAAGTGAGAGCTTCAGTCAGCCAGGCTTCCAGGAGCTCCAGTGACTTGTCCCATTCTGGAAAGTTCTTTGCCTCGTTTATGGTTGCCCTTGGGAATTCTGGCTTTCCATTGGGTTAGCGGTCCTTTCCGTTGGTGTCGCAACATAACGGATAATGCCCAATGGCAAGGGCCCCAAATGCGTGTGCTCGTGAATGCCATGGCGCCTTGCCGGGGTGTTTGTCTTACCCAGTGGCTCGAGGCTTGGAGGGCAGTCAGATTTGTGGGCTGTGGAGGTCGTTTTACGTGCCTTGAGAGTGGCACAAAGACATCAATGGCAGGCAGTTCACTTAATATAATTCTACGTGGTATATTTTGCCCCCGAGAAACATAGAAACAGAGCGAGTCAGAAGGGGCCTCCTGGGCCATCTAGTCTGACCTCCAGCACCAGCCGGCTCCGCTCATGACATGCCCACCATGTGCATGTCCAGCCTGTCTTTGAACACCCTCACCGATGGGGCCTCAACAACCTCCCGTGGAAGCCCATTCCACACCCTCGGGGTCCTAACTGTCAGGAAGTGCTTCCTGGCATCCAAATTGAACCTTGGCTCCCTGAGCTTTGCTCCATTGGAGCGTGTCCTGCCTTCCTCTGCAGCGGAGAACAGGCCTCTCTCCATCTCCATGTGACAGCCCCTCACATACCTGTATGTTGCCAACATATCCCCTCTGAGTCTCCTCTTCTCCAGGCTGAAGAGACCCAGTTCCCTCAGTCTCGCCTCATACCCCATCCCCTGCAAACCAGCCACCATCCTTGTGGCCCTACGCTGCACTGACTCCAACCTGGCTATATCCTTTCTGTAATGAGGGGCCCAAAACTGAACACAATACTCCAGTTGCGGGTGCACCAGAGTCATGTAGAGTGGAAGTAATACCTCTCTTGATCTAGAAGCCACACTTCTGGCTATGCAACCAAGGGTGGCATTCGCCCTCTTGACCACCGCATCCCACTGCTGACTCATGAGAAGGACTGGTAGACATCAGTCATGGTAATATACCGTGTTTCCCCAAAAATAAGACACTGTCTTATATTTTTTTTTGCCTCACAAAAACACACTAGGTCTTATTTTCGGGGTAGGCCTTATTTTTTTATTTTATTTTTTAATGTGTACAACAATCCACACTTACTCATGTACAACGGCATGAATACATGTACATTTGGTATCACTCCACCTGTGACAGGAGCCGGCGCTATAGAGGAAGCATCGGCTCATGCGGCTCTGCTCCCTCCACAGGGAGCAGAGGAAGCGGAGCCGCACAAGCATGTTTCCTCCACACGGTGTGTTAAGTTAAAAAATAAAGTTTAAAAAGGCTCTTTATGTTTCCCACTAGCCCTGGGAATAAACACAGCTAGGTCTTATTTTCGCGGTAGGCCTTTATTTTAGCAAGTACCAAAAACAGTACTAGGTCTAATTTTCAGGATAGGTCTTATTTTCGGGGAAACACGGTAGAATTAGTTCTAGAAGCAGTGAAGTGTTCAAGTCCTTTTCCAATCAAGTTTCCAGTCTCTTCTCAAGTCTCAAGGGCCAATTTTGACAGGAAAAAGGGAGGCGGTGGTGGGGCCTGACTGGGAGGGATGTAACCCCCCATGTTCCCGCCCTCACCTTGCCTCCTCTTCCCCCTAGAACAACCCCCTCCTTGCTCTCCTGTCCCCCCTTGAAACTCGCTCCCTCCCACTACCTCTGCTGTGCAGAGGTTGCCCCAGGATATCTTGCCGCATGTTGGACGCGGGCAGTAAAGCCGACTCCACGACAGTAAAAACAGTAACAATCCCCAAATCGGGACGCTCACTCGCTACTCCCAAGCTGAGTCTGAGTCACTGATGCAACCTGAGTTGGACTTGGGAGTGAGTCCCCAGCAGTGCCTGAAGCGTGAGCGTTGGCCCAGTGGGCTTTTCCTTTGCCAGCTGCCCCTTCGAAGCTGGAAGAAGCAGAAACGAAGTCAGGACAAAAGCCCTGCAGGCGGGCAAGTGCAACCTCGTGCAAAGCGGGTGAGCCGGACGCCTGATTTAGGACTTGTTATCGGCAGAAATAGCCAACGGTGAGGAGTTGTGGATGCTGCAGACCAGAAGACCTGGAGGACTACAAGCTGCCCACCCCACATGTAAAAGGAGCAGCGTTGGGGTTTCTAACCCGTGCAGACTGTCATTCATAATGCAATTTTACCTTTCTCCTGTGCAGATGGTGCTTTTTCCCTGAGTTTTCTATTCGAATGGAATGCAATTTTCATCAACCCGCTTAGTTCTGTCACAACCTTGTCATAAGATCTCCCAGACCAATCTAATTACTGCCAGAACATGTTTCTTTGTTCTGGCACTAACATCTAATTAGTGCCGGAACAAAGCTGCAGCAAAAGCATGAAAAGCCATTCAACACACCTAGTTTTATTACTTAAAGCTAGCTGTGGAAGAGCCCCGTGCAACTCAAAATCTTGTCACTGACTCAGAATTTGACTCCTTGATTCAGTTATTTATACATTTCATTTCTGTACCCCACACCCCCTAGCTGAAGCTCTGTGGCCAATTTGCAAGACCCTTTGAGGAGCAGCTACAACACCTGGGACTGTTCAGCTTAGAAAAAAGACGAGGAATGATAGAGCTGTTTGAAATTATGGCTGGTGTGGAGAAAGAGATTTTTCTCCCTCTCCCATAACACTCGAACCCAAACAGGTCATCCCAGAAAGCTGATCACTGCGAGGTTTGGGACAAATAAAATGAAGGACTTCTTCACACAGTTAAACTATGGAATTTGCTTCCGCCGGTAATGGCCACCACTCTGGATGGCTTTAAAGGTGGACTGGGCAAATTCATGAAATACTAACTCTCCTGGCCTTGGGCTACCTCCTTTACCAGAGGCAGCATGTCTGAATACACCAGTGGCTGAGGAGCTGGGCAGGCAGAGGTCTTGCATCCATCCTGCTGGAGGGATCCTGGTTTGCCACCCTGAGTATGGAGTGCCGAACTGGATGGACCTTGGGTCTGATCCAGCAGGGCTTTTCTTACATTCTTACAACAATTTACCATTGTTGTTAGTTGCAAAGTTGTGTCCAACTCATTGTGACCCAGGCTCTCCTGTCCTCCACCATCCCTCGGTGTCCACCCAAGCTCACATCCACTGCCCCAGTGACTCCATCCAACCACCTCATCCTCTGCCGTCCCCTTCTCCTTTTGCCCTCAATCGTTCCCAGCATTAAGATCTTCTCCCGTGAGTCCTTCCTTCTCACTAGGTGGCCAAAGTATTTGAGTTTCATCTTTAAGTATCTGGCCTTCTAAAGAGCAGTCAGAGTTGATTTCCTTTAAGATTGACTGGTTTGATCTCTTTGCAATACACAGCTACAAAAATGAAATACAGCCTAAGCTACAGATAGAGAATAAAATTGCTAAAGCTATTTCAATGAAATAGCAACTGGTCCCTGATAAAAGAGCTAACATCCCATCATACGCCTTCAAATGCTTGAGAGTAGATAGTCTTAGCTTGGTGCAAAAAGTTCACAGTGTTGGTGCCAAGCAGGCCACAGTGAGATCATGCCATGTGTGGCATAGTGGTTAAAAGCACAGGGCTGGGACTCAGCTTCTAGTCCCCTCTCAGCCATGGGGCCAACTTGGTGACTTTGAGCCAGACACACTCTCAGCCCAACCTGCCTCCCAGGGTTGTTGTTGTGTGCATAAGACTGAGAGCAGGAGGAGAATGAGGGAAGCCACTTTGAATTCTTTAAAAAAAGAAAAAAGGTGACATATAAATCTAATAAATATGTAATGATTGGAGGAGTCCCATCAAGGCCTCCCTTGTTGCCACCTGCTGTGATAGCACTTGGAGGAACGCCTCGCATGTTGATGATGCTCCCTGTGTAAGCATGTGGTCCCAAGCCATGTAGGGTTTTATACATTCAACACAGTGTCTTGAATTGGGCTTGGTCAGTTCTGCACTTCCATGCCTGGAGCTTCTGGCTGACACATCAAGCATAAGCAGGGCTTCTGAGCAGTCTTCCCGACCAGCCCCATGTAGAGTGCAATGCAGTTGTGGGAAAAGGGAATTTTACTCTGAGTAGGCAGGGTGGAAAACAGGAACAATTTTGATGCATTCAAAATAGGGTGCTGGAGGAGAGCTTTGTGAATACCCTGGATGGACACAAACAGGTGAGTCCTAGATCAAATTAAATCAGAGCTTTCCTTAGAAGTAGAAATGACAAAACTGAGGTAGTCCTACTTCAGACGCATCATAAGAAGGAAAGACACCCAGAAGACAGTCATGCTAGGGAGAGTCAGGCAGAAGACGATGACCAAATACAAGATGGATTGATTCCTTAAAGGAAGCCATGACTTTGAACTTGGAAGAGCTGGCTGGATCTGTCATGAACAGAGCACTTTGGAGGACTTTCACTCATAGGGTCCCCATCAGTAACTTGATGGCACATAACAAAACAGGCTGGACAGGTGTGGTACCTGTAAGACTTTATTTGTTGGATCTTTTCGAGGCTTCTGGCCTTTTAAATACTTGTGCAACACAGAAAATCTGACTAAGTCTTTTCTGTTGCTGGAAAGATCTCACCTGTTTAGATATCCTGTTTAGAGTACTGTGCACTACTGTTTAGAGTAGTGCACAGCAGAAATTCTACATAAGTAGCTTTGCAAAATGTCACCTTATTAAGCTGCTAGGCTTTATGTAGGCAGGCAGAAGTGCACCAGGAACAGCTTTTGCTCTGCCACTGTTGAAATGTAACCTGTTGAACTCCTGGGCCTTGAAAGAGTTGCATAGCAAGCAAAAACTCAACAGGAGATGATATGGCTCCTTCCCTCTGAACTCCTAGGCTTTCTGAGAGTTGTGTAACTGGCAAAAATTCAACAGGTGCAGTTTTTGCTCTGCAACTTTATGTGCTGAACTTTCCGCATGCCATGCAACCCTTAAACAGCCAAGAGCGCTGCCAGTGTCAGAATCCTGGAATCTCAATTTAGAAGAGGGAATAAAACTCGGGTTCGTGGGAAAGATCAAGCATCCAGACCATCTGAGGCTTTATTGTATTTCCCCAAGGTTCCCACGGTACTCACGATAATGCATGCATTACCGGGCAGGCAGAGGTGAACTCTGCTGCAAAGCTTCAATACCATTGCAGGGCATTTATAGGTACACAGGTACAGGGCAATTGATGACAGAATGCAGAGATTACAATAAGGTTCTGAGGTCATCACATACAGAACAGATAAAGGAATGTCAGTCAATCATACAGAGACAATGAGATTACAGTATTTCTAATTGCCTGTATTGACACTTTAGTTCAGTAGCTTGAACCCATCTCCAGGTCTGCTTAGACATGTAAATTCAAGCTACTGAAACTATGCATGAACTCAAGACTCTTATCTAGACTCTAGACATTCTGAATTGGCCAGGGCACATGGAGCCCCTGGGCTATCAAAAGATACTTCCATGTAAACTGAATTCCAACAATGACTATTTAATCATTGTGAAGGTACACAATGTAAATTTGGACTGAATGGCCTGTCTACTGTAGCCCACAGCTAAAGGTGAGAGAAAGGAGTGGGGGAATGCCATTTTAAACAGTGACAACTTGGTTTTGAGAAGGAAGACAGGATTTGATCCCACAATGTGTCAGAATCCCGGAATCTCAATTTGACCCGGGAAATAAAACTCGGAGTCATAGGAAAGATCAAGCGTTGTGAACCTCCGTGTCTTTATTGTCTATCCCAGGCCCTGTGGGTGGTCTCACGATAAGGCCTTACCCAGCAAGCTGAGTTAAGCTCGCTGCAAAGCTTCAACAGAAATAGAGTTTTTATACACTTCCAGTTACATACAGGTTCAGGGCAATTGGTGACAGAATGTAAAGATTACAATAAGATTACATTATGTCTAATTGACACTTTAGTTCAGAAGCCTGAACCCATCTCCAGGACTGCTTACACATGTAAATTCACACCACTGAAACTATGCATGAACTCAAACTCTTATCTAGATTCTAAACATTCTGAGTGACCAGGGCACATGAAGCCCTCTGGGCTAGGAAGATACTTCCATGTAAACTGAATTACAACAGTGATTTTTGCAATGTATATTTGGACTGAATAGCTCTGACTTCTTTAGCCCACAGCTAAAGGTGAGAGAAAGGAATGCGGGAATGCCATTTTACACAGTGACAGCTTGGTTTTGAGAAGCAGCACAGGATTTGATCCTACAATTCAAAAGCACACACAAAAGTAATACTTTTCAGACAGGATTTACCCAAATTTTTCCAACAAATGCAAAAAGCACACAGCAGTAATGTTTTTCTGACAGGATTTATCAAAATTTTCCCAACACCAGCAAGCACTAGTAGTTAAGTGGTGGTTAAGTGGTGTAGTGGTTAGGAGCTCGGGACTCGGAGGATCTGGATTCTAGTCCCCACTCAGCCATGGACCCAACTGGGTAACTTTGGGTCAGTCGCAGACTCTCAGCCGAACCTAACTCACAGGGTTGTTGCTGTGGGGAGAAGATTGAGGGGGGGAAGAGGAGGAGGAAAATTATTTGTGTTCCTGGGAAGGGAAAAAGGCGGGACATTAAACAAATAATTGAAATCATCCTGGTAAAGCAAAAGGGCAGGTCGGCTAAGTAAAGGTTAAAGTAATGGAGTACATGACTACATATTCCTAGAAGGGCTGCTGGGAAAGCGGGCCGCTCTTGCTTGATTCCGGAAGTTGAGAGCGGTCGACCAATCAGGGTGCGGATAAACCTTCGCAGGAAAGAGGAGCGGCAGCAGCCAATCTGCGGTTGAACGCAAGTTAAAAGAAAATCTTCACCCGCTGCCGACGGGGCGGGCACGTCCAGCCAATACGGTCGCAGGAGGGGCGGGACCGCCCGAACACCGCCCAATGCGCGTGGAAGGAGGCTGCGTCCATTTGCGTGGCAGCAGGAGGGCGGCAAGGAGGGGCTCTTGCGGGAGGCGCGCTCCGCTCGCTGCCGGCACCGGGGGCGCCCCTGCGACCGCCCGCTCGCTCCGAGCGCGATCCTCCCGGCTGCGCGGGCGCGGCGGAGGCGCGTCGCACCCGTCTCGTCGTGAGGAAGGCGGTCCCGTCAGCCGGGCTCGCTTGTCCAACCGCGGGAGGGAAAACAACCTCCCTGCAAGGTCGACCAGGAGAGCGCCTCGCTGAAGCGCGGCCGCGGCAGTGCAGAGCGGCCCGCTCTTCCGAAAGAGACGAGCCCTCTTCACATGCTTTTATACCTATGCGAGCCAAGCCATCCGTCATTGGCCGTCTTGATTTCTCCCCATCCACACTTTGATCTTGCCCAGCCTTCAAAGGAAAGATAGGCAGAAGGAATGCGAATTTGCCACTTGCCACACTTACCTTAATAAAGGACAGGCAGGCAGGCAGGCAAGCGCTTATCCATCTCTTCCCAGTAAGCGTTCTGGAGCACAATTCCAAACAATGCAATTTCAGCTAAAGACTTCCTATCACGCTAGGATTTCATTCATGCACACCAAAACAATGGTTAATCTCTGTCTCCCCACTGACAGATGAAGTTGACAACTGGAGGGGTCTCTTGGCTTTGGTTAAAGTTGCTCTTTGGGTGGAGTGAAGGTTGTACAGAATTACACGACACAGGGATGAGTTCTGCGCAAAAAGCCTCCTCTTACGAGTCGGCCCCTTTATTTTATACAGTCAGGTTACTTAACAAACAGGAAAACAGGTATTGTCTTGGGTCACTTATTTACGTGACATTTGCTTGGACAGGAAAACTGCATGTTTGTTCAGCCAGACCCTTCTGACCTTGCTATCAGTTGCCGCCTATTATACTGATAAAGCTGAGCAGGACGTGCAGGACCAAGGTTGGTGTGTCAGACCCTTGACCCTTGCTACAGTGGAGGCCTCAGCAAGGTTACAAAGAGTTCAAGCACAGGGAATTGGGCATTTTAGATCTGTGTGACAAAAATTTGCCCTGTTCAACTGTGTGTGCAATGCAAGGCTACTTGTTACATGTGCTTGTTGCTGAATAATGCTTTCTTTAAATCTGCACATGGTACAGCTGTCATTTGGTTCATAAATTTAATGTATTTGTGAAATATGCTTTGCTTGATTAAGGTAAAGGTAAAGGTTTCCCCTTGACATTAAGTCCAGTCATGCCTGACTCTAGGGGCCAGTGCTCCTCTCCGTTTCCTAGCCGAGGGAGCCAGCGTTTGTCCGCAGACGGTCTCCGTGCTCATGTGGCTGGCATGACTAAACACCGAAGTGCACGGAATGCTGTTACCTGCCCGCCAAAGTGGTGCCTTTTTATCTACCTGCCTTTGCCTGCTTTCAAACTGCAAGGTTGGCAGGAGCTGGGACGGAGCAACAGGAACTCAGCCCGTTGTGCAGCTTTGAACCGGTGACCTTTCGATCTACCAGCCCAGCAGTTTAAATCACTTCGCCTCCTGCAGTCTCCTTGCTTGATTAATGAACTAAATTTATTTGTAGGGTGGCTATAGAAAGCCAAAGTAAAAATACTTTGCTTTTGTGTGGCCCAAATTAAGATGTGCTCCTCTGTGTTTCTAATTATTATTTTAAAATCTGTTACTCCTTTGTGTTCACCCAGTGAGGTTTTTGAACCATTTGCTCCCTTGCATTGGCAGAATTTCTCCCTTTGATGCAGCCACTTTAGATAATAGTGTGGCAGTTTCCTGTCCTCATGGCCTATTTAGATATTTACTAAGGTTTTCCTGTCCGTTGCGCCAGTCCACAGACACATTTACCAAAGACAAATTCTACAGGGCAAAATTGTTTTTAGGTTGTTTCACACATGCGAAATCAGTGGGTTTGCTGACCATTTCCTTAACCATTTCTTAACTTAGTTGTTAGTGTTTAGAACACTTTTCTGGCATGGATGAATTGATGGTCTTGCAGAGTGTTTCTGTATCTGTGCAGCCACATTAAGGGCTTTCTGCTTTTCGCATAGCATTTTTCTGGCCGTGGGCTAAAATTCCATGCAGATGCCTTGCAGTCCCATGCATGCAAGTTTGTATAGAACTGCACTGTGGCTGAATGTAGTATTTCTGAGCGCTGTGTGTAGCTGACCATGTGGGGCAAGTTGGACCTTTTGCCACTGGTGGATGAGGGCCAGCGCAAGTGCTGCTCAGACATCAGTGGAGCAGCTCTGTGTGGTAGCCCCAGGCAAGCTAAGCAATGAGGGGCTTATGCAGCTCTTGCCCTGTGGGTCATCTGCTGTTCCCTACAGTCCATGGGGGGGGGGGGAGGTCTGCTGCTAACATGACAACCCACCTGAGACCCAGCAACCCCCGGAACAGGTCATGGGTTCTTGTGGTCGCTTGTGGCTCACTAACAAGCCAACATGTGGGGACCAGTCCAGGTTTGCACAACACAATTGCACTGTGGCTTGTCATGGTGGGTTGTTGATCGCACAAGCCAGTCCACGTCTTTCAGTTGTTCATTATTTCACCATCCCTCCAACTTCTACAAAAAGAGGAGATATTTAACTGTTCTCCCACTTTCATGTTTTCCTTTTGCTGCAGACCCCTGACAGTTTAAAAAATGCAGAAATGTATCTGAATGTAATGGCTTCCTTTTAACTCAGATTAATCCCTTTTTAAAATGGGATTTTTGGCAAGGACATGTAGATTTCATGGTTGTATATGTCTCTGTCAAAAAAAAAAAAACCTGCTTTCAAATACGGAGTTTTGACAACTCAAAATTCAGTGCAGCCAGAAATGGGATGTTCACTTTTCTTCTTTCCTGAGCATTTTGAGTGCATTTGGGGAAAATTTTGGTGGAAAGATGTGGAGGACACAAAGAGGACTTGGATCCAAGGGGAAAAAAAAACAGAGGATCCTGCTTTTTATCTCAAACCTTTCTCTTTCACTAGAAAAGATCTCACAGCTTTGCTTTTTGTGGGATGCTCACCATTTTATCATTGTCAAATGAGAAGCAAAGCAACCTGTTAATTTATCTGAAGCCTCGCTTTGTCAGAATCCATGGAAGGAGCCTCCTGTAATTTGATAGGAGACACCATCCAGGGCACACAGAAGGGTCAAGGCCGTGCATTTGGGACGATCAGAATTGCGTACTCTGGAAATCCAAATAAAATATTTGCAACTACGAGTCTGTACTGGCATTTTATTTTTTAAAATATGGGTAGCAAACCAGTGGCAGCTGCTTCTGTCTAGTACTTGGGGCCTTTGAAGGAGCTGCTCCCGACTGCCGCTTTGAGAGGGGGAGGCAGAAGTGGGGGATTGCCACAGCCCCAAAGTTAGAGGAGGGATGATGGGTTCTGCCACTGGGAAGGGTGAGGGGGAAGGACTGGCTGTCAGGCGCAAGAAGGGTTGCTCCGGAACAGCTCCACATCGCATAGCTCATTTACAGGGTGGAGTTCTGTGTCCTGCAAATGCAAGCAGAGCGCTTTCTTATTGCGGCTGAGTTCAGAGGGAATGGCGCGTGGGGTTGCAGTCATGCTACCGCTCCGTGGTTTGCACTCATCCGCGGACAGACGACCCCTGCTGCTTCGGAGCAAAGGCCAGCTTCTCCGGCGTTGTGTTCACACCCATGCTCCCCAGCAACTGGTTTGCATCCTGCCTCTAATCCCGGGGATTGAGAGAGAATCAGTAAGGAAGAACATAAGAAACGGGCTCAATCGGAGCAAAGCTCTGTCTGGTCCCACATCATGTTCATTCGGCGGCCAGAGAGGTGCTGCTGCAAAACCCATAAAGAGCACACGAGTGCAACAGGACCTTTCCACCCATGTTCCCCAGCAACGGGTGTGCATCAGCTTATTGCGCGTGGCCATGATGAGGCATAGCTATAGGCACCCGTCTCCCGTGCCCTTTTGAAGCCATCCAGATCCACGGCCCCCGCTGCGCCTCGCGCCCTGGTGAATCGGGCGCGGCGCGGAGAAGCCCTTGCTCTGCTTTGCCCGCTCCGCGCATCGCATCGCATCGCACCGCATCGCGGCGCTGCGCTGCGCAAGCCACGGCGCAACGCGCCCCTCGTCGGCTCGGCGGCTTCTCTCCCTAGGGGGAGGCCCTACAGGGTTAAATCCACGGAGCCCCGCTCGCCTAGAGAGCCCGAGAAAGGAGACCTTGGGCGGCGTGAGTGGCCCGGCGGGACGGCGCCTTCCTGGTGGAGGCCGGGCAAGAAATGCCGCTGCGCGGATCCGCGGGGAGCTGGCGCGGTCGGCGGGCGCAAGCCCTTCCCCGCGCCGCCCCGACGCCTCTCCCGAGGGGAGCAGCGTGAGGAGGTGCGCTCTGCAAACGGGGGGCGCGCAGGGGGCGCCGCGGGCAAGGACGGGAGGCGCCAGCCGGCGGTGCCCCCGGCCGGAGCAGCGCCGCCGCCCTTGCCCGTCCTCAGCCCCCTGCTCTTCCTCGGACTCAAGCGGAGAAGCGGAGCGTGGTCGCTCTCGCCTTGCCTTGCTCCTGAAAGTGGGGGCTTGTCTTGCGTGCATTTGCATGGCGCCGGGGACAGTTCTTGCGCAACCCAGGCCGTGCACCTGTTCCGTGCGATTCGCTCCGCACCGTTCGCACGTTTACGGGTTGGCGCCGGCCCTCCGTGTTTGCCCTCCCACCCCCTGAGATCGGCAGCCGAAGCCCTCCTCCGGGAACCCTCTGTGAAAGATACTAGGAGACGGAGTACCCGGAGGAGGGCCTTCTCTGCGGTGGCGCCCGCCCACCCCCACCCCCGGCTGTGGAACGCGCTCCTCTTTGGCGCCGTCATTATATGTTTTTCGTCGACAGGTTAAGACCTTATTATTTAATCAATATTTTAACAAGTTTTAATATTGAATTTTATTGTTGTTGTTGTTGTTAGTCGTGTCCGACCCATCGCAACCCCATGAACGACACTCCTCCAGGCCCTCCTGTCCTCCACCAGCCCCCGGAGTCCACTCAAGCTCACACCAACCGCCTCAGTGGCTCCATCCAGCCACCTCATCCTCTGCCATCCCCTTCTTCTTTTGCCATCTATAGTTCCCAGCATTAGGATCTTCTCCAGGGAGTCCTTCCTCCTCACTAGGTGGCCTAATTTTATTACCATATTTTAAGTGCAGCCAGAGTGGGTCGTTAATTTATTCATGTTATACTATTATGTGTTGATATTTTATTTGTGTAAGCCGTCCTGAGGCTCTCACAAAGGACGGCATACAAATATCTTAAATAAATAAACTCCGAGGTAAGATAAAAAGCGGCTAATTCCATGCATCCTATCCGCACCGTCGTAGGAGGCTTCCTCCCTCCTTCTGTGAAGATTGTGCTGCTGCTGCAAAACCTGGGGAACTGCTGCCTGAAGGGCCAAAAAAGGGGTGCTTATGTTTGTGGGGTGTGTGTCAGTGGGTAAGTATGCCCTGGACCAGAAAGATTCTGGTTGTGGGGATGACCACCATTTGGATTCAGATTCAGCAAAGTCATGGGAGAGAAGGATGCCTGCATCCTTCCGCATGTGTTTATGCTACCTCCAGTATCAGAGGCATAAGGCCATTTGCACCCACCGCAGGGGAGGATATCATTGCACACCTGTCTTGTTTGTGGGCAGCTCATTGGCCACTGTGTGAACCATATGGCAGATGAGATGAACTCTTGATCTGATCCAAAATCTACTAGTCCTCATGACTATGCTATGCCCAGCAACAAAGGTCGTGCACCTATATGTACCAGTTGGTGAGGAACATGGGTGGGTGAATTCATATGCTGCTTGACGACTCGTCATGTCATACTAAGGGTCCATTTCATTCTGCATTTGAACCAAAGCAAGCTGAGGGCCTTTTCTGCTGTGGCACCCTAGTTGCAGAATAAACATCCCAAAGACACTCACCTACTGCTAACACTGTGCTCTTTTTGCTTCCCGTGATAACCACCATATTTCCCCAGGTGTTTTCATTTTTCAGTTTGTGTTTTAAGTCTGTTACAGCAATTTAAATGTTTGCAAAGCTGCTAGGTTTTATTTTGATTTTTATTTCATGCTGTAGTTTTGCACTTTTAAAAATGTATTTTCTCATGTTGTATTTTATGGTTTTAATTGTTCTGAATCATCAGGCGCTTTGCCCATTGGGGAGTATGTTGTTGTTGTTGTTAGTCGTGAAGTCGTGTCCGACCCATCGTGACCCCATGGACAACGCTCCTCCAGGCCCTCCTGTCCTCCACCATCTCCCGGAGTCCATCTAAGCTCACACCAACTGCCCCAGTGACTCCATCCAGCCACCTCATCCTCTGCCGTCCCCTTCTTCCTTTTGCCATCTATTGTTCCCAGCATTAGGCTCTTCTCCAGGGAGTCCTTCCTTCTCTTTAGGTGGCCAAAGTATTTGAGTTTCATCTTCACTATCTGGCCTTCTAAAGAGCAGTCAGGGTTGATCTCCTAGGACTGACTAGTTTGATCACCTTGCTGTCCAAGAGACTCGCAGAAGTCTCCGCCAGCACCACAATTCAAGGCCTCAATCCTTTTGCACTCGGTCTTCCTTATGGTCCAGCTTTCACAGCCATACATTGCAACTGGGAAAACCATAGCCTTGATTATACTATTGGGGAGTATAGAAATGGTATTATAATGAAAGAAAGAAATACTGCCTCATTCCCCAGAACCCCAAATTTGTTCTTAATTCTCAGTTATTGTTGCTTGTGAGCAAGACCAACGTGGTTATGTTTTTCTAACATTCTCTCCCTACATCTTACTGTGTCTGTCTCTCCCACAGGGACACAAACTCTTGTGTGAGATCAACAGTTGCTTATCTGAACATCCTGTATTATTGGTAGCATTACCCATAAGACCCTGGAAGATTAATCTGCAGACCTAACAGTGCCCCATGTTTGCAGCAAAAGAGAGATTTCCATGAACCAAAGGCTAGGCCAGCTCTGCCCTAGAACAGACAAAATGGCTGTCAAGCAAACCAGCCTTGGCGTCCAGTTACGGGCCTCCCAGGATCATGGGCTGCAGCAGCAGATAAAAATGGAGGATGACAATGAAGATGGGGACAAAGTGCCCAAAGGTCCTCGGCTCATCCAGGCCGGGAGCTTGAGGGACATTTTGGGATGGGTCACACCAGAGCATGTGAAACAGGAGCCCGATGAGGAGGTGCCTGAGTCCCAGGAATCCCACGGCCAGGAGCCCCTGAAGCTTGTCTGGTCCCCCCATTTGGCATGGGGGAACCCCCAGCAACTGGAGGAGTTCATGCTGTGGCAACGAGGAGGGAAGAGACAAGAACAGCAGGTGAATTCAGGAAGTGGTGGGTGTTGCCTACAGCCAGAATTCATTTGTAATGATTAAATTTATTAATTCATTTTAATAATTTGTTGTAATAATTAAATTTATTAATTCATTTTAATCATAGTTTTAATAGTTAATTTTAATGATTGATTTAATAATTAATTTAATTAATTAATGTCTGCAGTGGGCTCTGTCAGGCTTCTGGGAAGACAGGGTCCCCAATGCACCACTGCAGGAAAGGGCCCCGGGGCAGCACTTGCTGAGGTCCCCATGGCTCTGGAGCAGAGCGCCCTCCAGGTTTTCAAGGGGCTTTGAGCAAGACATCCTCAGTTGGTCCCGTCCCACAGGGAGTGTACTTCCTTGCCACCCTTTCCCCCAGTTGCTCTTACTCCTCGTCCTCTTTCTCAACATGGCTACCGCTTGCTTGCTTGCTTGCTTGATGAGCCACAAACCAGAAATGAGGGAATCACGGCATCTGAGCGAGATGTGTGTGAGCAAGAAGGTCGTGGTGGCAAAGAGGAGGGCCCCTCCTGCAGTGTGGCCCCCTAGCAAGAGCCCGGCCAAGTCCTCCCTTGACGCTGGCTCTGATGAGCTGCCACCCAGGCCAGGGTAGAAAGGCAGGATGCAATGATCATAGCAAATCAGAGAATCTACTGCAGGTGTGACCCACGCCCTTTTCATCGTCTACAGGTGCCGGTTGGGTTTGAGGAGATGGATGTCCATCCCCCAGAAGCTGATCACACCTTGCTGGACAGGTGGCACCACCTCCACAGGGAGCCTGGACAAGGACTGGGGAGGGAGATTGGTTCCCTTGGTAAGCTTTTGATTGGCCCCAAGGCCAGGCAGAAAAATTGTCCGATTCCATAGTCTAGCTATCCTACTCTTCCAACACCATCATTCCTGCTCTATGAAAGAGCAAATTTGGCTAGTTCAGCCCCGTTCCTTTGGCCTCAGCACTTTCACTTCAAACACTATTTGGGGGATTTCCTCATGATGATGCACTTCTTTCCTCTGTCATATAAGGCTGGAATGTCTCCCCTGAAGCTCAGTCACTAGCAGCTTGAGCTTTAAACTAAAGTACGGTTGTGTATTTCCCCCACTATGAAAATTCCTAGAATATCTCTTTTACAAAGGCCCCTGGGTATCCATTCCTTTCGCAGGGATGCGTGTTCCCAGAAAAGTCTGGGGAGGGGTATGATATTCCGGATATTTGAAAACCTAATTATTCTACTTTACATGTACTTGTACTTTCTAAGTGCCACTAAGGCACTTCAGAAAAGGCCTTTCATGAAAGTGTTTTGATTTTGGTTGTGCTGTGGCTTCAGATTAGTGTGTTTTTATTGCAATGTGGTCTGTTCCAATTACAGTGTGATAAGCTTTATTAGAAGTGGTATATAAATAATTTCAAATAACTATCTTGACAACTCTTCAGGCTTCAGAGCCCCTTGAAGAGTTAAGTGCACTGGAAAAGAAAGAGACATTAGAATCAGAGGAAAAGTGAAACCAAACCCAAGTGGGAGGTTTTAAATAGGATTTACTATTAGAACTGTGATGTAGAACCTCACAAATTCAATTATCCAGACAATCATGTCCACTGATGTTTTCCAACTTTGGCATGTTTTTCCCCATCCTAAAAGGAGAAAATGCTGCTTTGTAGTTTCTAGCTGTTAGGCTAAAATATCCTGGCCTTTTTAATACTTCAAAGAGAGGCTGGACATGCACATGGTGGGCATGTCGTGAGCGGAGCCGGCTGGTGCCAGAGGTCAGACTAGACGGCCCAGGAGGCCCCTTCTGACTTGCTCTGTTTCTGTGTTTCTAATACTTTGGCCTCACACTTGTCAGCAAGTGCTGAAATGTGGCTCATAAGAGCTTCTTTGAAATCAAATTTGGCCTAATGAGCTGGAAAGTGTTCAGCTCCCCAGTTAAACTAAGGTAAAGGGCTCCCCCACACACACATACCCCTTCCTTTCTTCTTGGAAACAGATAGTTCCATCACTCCGATGCACAATTTCCGGAAGATGAACCGCCGTGGCACCAACTGGTCATATGCCGAAGTCGTCGACCTCTTGGATATCTGGGGGGAGCAAAGAATCCAGCAGGTGCTTCAGAGTAGCCACCGGAACATGGACACCTTCCAGGTCATCGCGAACGAGATGGGGAAGAGAGGGCACGAGCGGACGGCGCAGGAATGTCGTACCAAGACGAAAACGATGCGGCGGGATTACAAGAAGGTGAAAGAGAGTCACTCCGATGGGAAGCGCAACATCACGTGTCCCTTTTATGACCAGTTGGAGCGCATTTTGGATTCTGGCATGTCCCGCCACCCTGGGAGGGTGCCAAATTTCACGCTGCAGGAGGAGACAGAAGGACCTGATGCTTCAGTGGGGGCCTCCGAGGATAGGGGCCTCCGCAAAGATTCAGGGGGCTACCTCAGGCCCCAGCACCTCTCTGACTCCGCTGCTCAGTTTTCCACTGAACTCATGGATTCGGCGGATTGTCCTTCTGCACGGTTCAAGATAGAGAAGACTTTTGAGGCCCCGATGGGCACCCCTCGGCTGGCTGTGCGTAGGTACCCTGTTGGTGTGGTTCCAAAGAGGGCCCATTTTTCACTCTCCCCTTGTAGAGAGAGAATTTAATTGGTCTGCAGAGAAAGGCTTGAGTTTGTGGGTCAGCTGGGGGGCATGGGCTGTGGGCCAACAACCTTTGTTCAACTGGGGCCCAGCCTGAGTGAGCCAACACACTGGTCAAAGGCAGAGCTAGAAACTTCTGGGAAATTCCTCTCCACCTAACCTACCTCACAGGGTTGTTGTTTGTTTGTTTATCAAATTTCTGTTGTGGGGATAAGATTGAGAGAAGGAAGGTGAAGGTTTGTAAGCCACTTGGAGGGCTTTAAGAAAGAAAAAGGTGGGATATAAATCTAATAAACAAACAAACAGATCTATCTTACCACGACTATCTTCTAGGGCAGAGCAAGAGGGAGGCAACGTGGGGGTGCATCTCAGGGCCTGAGCTTGTTCCTGAGCATGCCTGCCCTTGGTGCCAACCATGACCTGCTCCGTCTCTAGCTGGAGGTGCCATTCCTGTACCTGTCTGACAGCTGCTGAATGGCGAGGAGAGCTTTTTCCCTCCGTGAAAGATGGGCCAGGCCAGGGAAGAAAGCTGCTGAAGGTTCAGTGCTACTTCCTTGCGAGCAGATGCAATTCTCATGAAGGCTGTGTGGGGGATCCGCTGGATTCCCCAGGTTTGGCTCCCTGGATTCAGGTCCTCTTCGTCACACTGTGAGCCCGAGATCATGGCGTGTGGGCCCAGTGTCCACACGGCAGGAGTTCAGTCTCACAGAACCGCTGCCCGCACGACACCCGCCTTGTGCTCCCTGCAGGTTGTACACCCTTCGTTCCACAAGTGTCCACAGGCTTCCTCTCTATTCGGCTCGCTTTCTGAGGCTGAGCTGAGCTGCAGAGGAAGCTCGGCGAGTTTCATCCCACGGCTCATTTGCAGGTTTCCCCCTTATCTGGCCTGCAGAAAGTTGGATTGGGCTGTTCCCAGAATGCCCCACTGAGCAAGTCCCTGCCCTGCAGACTTGCAGTGGCAGGACCTGTGTCCACATGTACCTTTCGGCAGAAATGCTTCCAATAGAAACCAGTAACCATGGAATTTGGGGTGGGGGGTCATACCGACCCTCTCCCCCTGCGGTCCTTCCCACTGCTGTAGGGCAGCCTTCAAGAGTTTCTCTGAAATAGAACTCAGCCCTTGGGCTGAAAAAGATTTTGTCAGCCCCGATACGCTTATAAACAAATGCATTTTTCTTGGGCCTTTTTTTTAAAGAAGCTGACTGTCTTCCTAGCAACCTGCCATCGGCCCCTTCCAGCATCCCCGGCAGTCCAGCCCCCACCGGATCCACAGCAGGTAAAGGGATGAATCCTACCCTGGAAGGGATTAAACCTCTCTTTTTCTTGCTTAGCTACTCTCTGTCTCCTGAGCAGCATGCAGTGGTGTCATTCCACAATCCCCAAAAGCACTAGGAGAAGTGCCCTGAGTGATTTTCTGTGCATTGGCAAAACTTCTTGCAGAAAGAGAACTTTCCTTGTGCTCTCCTCTTGCACATGGTTGAGGATCTGGCTTCTGCTGGTGCAATGTGTCATTTGTGCTAACGGAATGATGCAGTTGAATGTTTTCCTGCACTGAGCAGGGGGTTGAGCTTGATGACCTTAGTGGTCCCTTCCAACTTTACTGTTCCAGGATGCTGTGACTTCCCAGGGTATCTCCCCTTACACAAAGTACTCCTCTTGTACTCCTCTTCTCGCCATTCATGCTGCACTTACTCAGATCTGAATTAAATATTGCAGAGTTTATTTATTTACTTGACTCCTATACCACCTAACAGCTGACACTCTCTGGGAGGTTTACAACAATCCATTAAAATACTCCACATAATAAAAATAGAAGAAGTTACCATAGAGAAATTTAAACCCACATTTAACATGCATATACAATTCCAGTAGCTTAAACAAGATACAGCCTGATTGGACCTGTTTAACAAACCCCGAACAAATTAATTAAGTGGCCCATGGTAGAGGAAGGTCTTGACATGGTGCTGAAAAGATAGTAAGGTTGGCTCCAGGTGGGCCTCGGTGGGAGCTTGTTCCAGAAAGCGGGGAAGGCAGAGGATGAGGTGAACTACAAAAGCACTGTTCTAATTAAGTACTGCAAAGGTCCAAGGCATTCCATCTTAAACCTGTAATAATATGTTTACAGCCTTGCATGTCATGTTCTTAAAAAATGTTGCTGGTTTGCTTTTTTTCAATCCCTTTGGCCTGTTTCATGCAAGATCTAACACCCTTAAAAGGGAAGTGGGGGGAATAATGGAGGAGGGGGGGGCTATCACAAGCTACTTGTTCTAATGGCTAATCCCACCGCCATGATCAAAGGCATGCTGCTGGGGAACATGGGTGGGAGGGTGCCATTGCTTTCCAGTCCCGCTTGGTGGCAGCTGGTTGGCCACTGTGAGAACAGCATGCTGGATCAGATGAACCTGTGGCCTGATCCAGTAGGGCTCTTTTTAGGGTCTGGGCCTTCCAGGTGGCCACACCCCCTTCCCTTGGCCCCACCTACCCCTCAAACTGTTAATGGTTTGATAAATTCCGAACTCTTTCCCCCCATTCTCAGAGCTTGAAATTCCTTTCTTAAGGCCTAATAGTGGAATAAAAGGCCTTTAGTGGAAATAAAAGCTCACAGTTATTTTTTTTGGTAATTTGATTTCACCCCTTTTGCCTTGGGCCTTTCCTCCCAATGCAATGCCGCCCCCTCAGTTTGACCCTTGGCCTGAAGGATGTTACCCACCCCAGGTATGGGAAAGTTTAGTTCATCCCTATAGGATTAACGTTTTGGTGGGAATCCCTCGCAGTGTCTCAGTTCCCTCGTTCTTCTTTCTCTCCCCACACTGGTTCGCTTTCAGATGTGCTTGTAAGTCCTTTGCACAGTCCGTTGCCTGGCCCGATGGGCCTCTCGGCCGCCGAACGGCTCACCAACCTCCGGAATCGGCACAAAAAGACCCGGAACAATCTGGCCCTGGAACTGGCGAGAGCGGCAGACCTGAGGGTCCAGACGGCTACGGACAGGATCCTGTCTGCCCTTGAGAGTTACGCCAAGACGGACCTGGAAGAGCGTGAGAAAGACCGCGTAGGGACCGGGCAAATCATCGCCATCATGCACCGCCAGACAGAACTGTTGGAGCTGCTGATTCGGCAGCAGGCCTCTGCCCCGGCGGCCCTCTCTCCAGCCCCCTCTCGGCACATGCGGCCTCCGTGGATCGGGCAGGCGAACCACCGGCCTGCAGGCCCTTCCTCTTCTCGCCTGGGCGTTCCCAGGAGGCCTTTGACCCCCAGGGCCCGCAGCAGGAGGAGGCCTCAAAACTTCGGTCCCTGACCTCCCCTTGTGCACGGGTCGCCTGCCGCTTGAGGAGCCGTGCGCGCTCTTTTTTTATTCAGGGTCTCAACACGTTTGGGGTCATCCCTCCAAGTCGAAAATGCAGCTTTTTCTTTTTTATGTTTCTTTAACGATCTCTAAAAGGCCTCACTTTTAACATCTACCGAAGTCAGAAAAGTCTTTCTGAAGTCTTTCTTGCTAATTGGTTCCAGCTTACTGAAACACTTCCTTATTTCTTTTCTTTTTAAGAAAAATACTTTCTTGTCATGTCCTGACATTTTAGCAGATTCAGTGTCTGTTTTTTTTTTTTACCAAGAACCTGCAGGTCACCGTCAGTATGGCAGCTACGATTTTGAAGTGGTGAGCTTGGCCTTGGGTGGGGGCAGAGCCCCAGAACCTATTTTTCATTGCTTGACCTCAGAATATATTAGAGAAAAATATGAAGCACGATGTGAAGACCCAAAGCCCTTTCCTAAGCATCCAAGGCTGTTGAAGGTATTGGTTTAGTGGTCAGAATAGACGGCTTTTTGGTTGGTTTGAACCTGGTAACTTTTTTGTGTGTGTTTGTTTGCTTTTGTGAGTGGCTGACACACAGCTGTGCTCCCTTTGTGATATATTCCCAGACAACTTTCAAGTCTGGGCCCCAGACCAGAGAGGGAGCTGAATCCAGTGCTGTTTCCTCAGCCTACAATCATTGTAAGAGCTGATTGTTTTTAAAAAAAGAAAGCTTAAAAACACATCACTTTTTAAAAGCTGTCAATGGGGTTAGAGCTGTTGCTAGGCCTGGGCTGGAGGGTACAGCTTGGACTCATGGCAGGGGGTGATTGTCAAGGGGGAATGCAGTGGGAGAGAACCCTAACCCAAATCCTAACCTTTCCCACATGCTGGATCACCTCCAATCTCCCCCCCCCCCACTTTTTTTGCATTTAGGGGAAAATCCACCTTTTGGTGGAGCCAGTGGTGGCTGCCATTTTTCTCCAAGAGGGAGAGAAGGAATTCGTTGGAACTGAAAAAAGACTATTGATTTGAGGTGATCTGTGACAGGTTGCATGCTAATTAAAGGGTTTATTTTGTCAAAAGTGAACTGGAAAGAGAAATGAGCTGGCCGGCTTTGCCTGTTGTGGAATATAAATAAATCCAAGCAATTATTTCTGAATCTGCAAATGTTGATATAAAGGATGGCTAAACGCTGATGGTACATTGTGATGCTCATCAGATATGATGTTGGGCCAGCCCCCTGCAGTAAACTAATGACAGGATGCTCCCAGGCAGAGGCTGAGACCAACTGCAAGCTTTTAGAGCACATGCAGAGTGTTTCATAGGTTCTGGGTCACATGTATGCATCAGCAGGGCAGGTGATGAGGAAATAAGAGGAACACTGTGAAAAGAACTGGCAGGGATCCACTTCCTTGTGGCATCTCAGGGAAGCGCTACTTTCTGAGACAGAGGCTCAGGGATACTGCAGGTTTGATCTTATAACAGAGGTACATATAAGCAACCTTTTCCTACCAACATTTATTTGAATTTCCCAACAGTTCCAAGACATCAAGACCAAAACTAGACAGTGGTGCAGGTTTGATGCAGCTTTTTCAACCTGCACTTTGAAAAAGCTTTTGCGGCTGAATTGCAGAAGTGGGTGGAGCAGAAGACAAAAGCGGGCAACATCTCCTGCCCCTCGTCAAGAGTCCAGCATTTACTGAGCAGCCAGCTCCACTGAGGCTCGATACTCCTGATGCCAGGAGAATGGTCTTAACTGTGGTGTGTCTCGGGGGTGGAGTGAGGCCATCATCCAGGGGAGGTCCATACCTTGGCAGGCCTCCATTGACAACCCCCCCCCTGGAGTTGCACCTCCTCATTCCCATGGCAACGTGCGTGTTTCTTGCTCTGGCCCAGACAAAATGCTGGTGAGGAAGAGGGGCAGTAGATGCCCCAGCCTCCTTGCTCCCTGGCTCTCCCCCTGTCAAGCAAGCAAGTGGTGGCCATGATGAGGCAGAGCAAGAGCAGCTGCTTGGAGTGCTAGGAAGAAGTGAGACGCGGTGAAGGATGGGTCCATGGAGTAGTGGGGGGAGCTCAAGGCCCTCCAAAGACCAGCACGTTCCCCCCCCCCCCACTCAGGAGCAGGCCCCAGGCAGCAGCTTTCAGGCACACGAAGGACAGCCCAGTTCTAAAACTGAGTAGCATTTGCGCTTCAAAAGCCTAATAGAGTCATTACAGTTCAAATGCCTTACATTGCTGTTCTCTCGGATTAGTGACTAGAAAAACTGGGGTTCCATGCAACATGCTGGAGAATGGCTCTTTTTCTTGGAAGATCCCAGCTGGAGAGAGAAGAGGCAGAACATGTCATGAGAGGAGCTGGCTGGAGCTGGGGGTCAGACTAGATGACCTGGGAGGCCCATTCTGACTTTCTATACAAGATGAGGAATACATGGCTCAACAGAATTGAAAAAGAAACATAGAGTAGTTGTGGACAACAGGCTAAACATGAGCCTACAATGTGATGCAGCCGCCAAAAGGGCAAATGCCATTTTGGGATGCATTAACAGAAGTATTACTTTCAAATCATGAGAAGTAGTAGTTCCCCTATACTCTTCACTAGTCAGACCCCATCTGGAATACTGTGTCCAGTTCTGGCCACCAAGATTTAAGAAAGATGCAGAAAAATTAGAAAGGGTCCAGAGGAGGGCAACAAAAATGATCCAGGGCTTGGAAACACTACCCTATGAGGAGAGACTGGGAGAACTGGGCACGAGATGCTTGTAGTGGATGGTATATAAAGCTTTTAATAAATAAATATTAAGCCTTGAGAAGAGAAGACTGCGGTGGGGGGCATGGTATCGCTCTATAAGTACCTCAAAGGCTGTCACAGAGAGGAAGGTCAAGATCTCTCCTCGCTGAGACCAGAGTGTAGCACACAGAATCAATTCAAGTTGCAACAACCCAGACTTAGGCTGAACATCAGGAAAAGTTTCCTCACTGTCAGAGCAATACATGGTGGAACCAGCTGCCTACAGAGGTGGTGGCCTCTCTCACACTGGAGACATTCAAGGAGAAACTGGACTGAACAGCCACCTGAGTGGGATGGTGTAACTTGGTGTCCTGCAGCAGCAGGGGGTTGGACCCGATGGCCTTCATGGCCCCTTCCAACTCTGCTATTCCATGATTCTATGAATCTCTGCAAAAGGTCAGGAGAACTTCTTGGGTGGGATTTGGATGAGATGGCAGTTCCCCATCCTTATGCCGTACAAAGATAATGCCCATCAGTTTGCTGTTCTACAAGAAGGCCCAGAACAGGAACCAAGGAGTATGGAGAGGATCACATCTTTCATAAATTTTATTGCCTTAACACTAGCAGCAACAATGACATACCAACATGCCAAACAAGTAACATGTTACATCTTACTCTTTTCTTTCTAAAACTCTAAAATGCTAATTCTTTAGCATTCACAGGATTTAAATCTGAACCATGGCAAATAAACGTAATGGAGGAGGGGCAGTTTAGATTGATGTTGTTCTTTTTACGAAGTTTTTCTTTCCAATTTTATTGGGAACTCTCCTATGGTTTCTCCCCATTGTGGGTTCTCATGTGTGCCATAAGATTTGAGCTTGAACCAAAACTTTTCCCACAGTCCACACACAAATATGGCCTTTCCCCTGTATGGATTCTCTGGTGGCCAATGAGGTGTGATTTCTGACTAAAACTTTTCCCACAGTCAGAACACTGGAAGGGCCTCACACCTGTGTGGGTGCGTTCATGTGTATTGAGGTTGGAGCTCACACTGAAGCCTTTGCCACAGTGCGAACAAACATATGGCTTTTCTCCTGTGTGGGTTCTCTGGTGGCTTGTCAGATGCTGCTTCTGACTAAAGCTTTTCCCACAGTCTGGACATTTGTAGGGTTTGTGACCTGTGTGAATTCTTTCATGTGCAGTGAGGTCTGAATTCATACAGAAGCATTTCCCACACACAGAACACTTAAATAGCTTCTCTCCTGTGTGGATTCTCTGGTGCCTATAGAGATGGGACCTCCCACTAAAAGTTTTTTCACAATCAGAACATTTATATAGTTTCTCGCTGGAGTGAATTCTCTGATGTCCATTAAGGTGCGAGCTCCTACTGAACATTTTCCCACACTCAAGGCATTGATGAGGTTTCTCTCCTGTGTGAACGCTCTGGTGAGTTATAAGCTGCGAGCTCTGGCAGAAGCTTTTCCCACAATCTGGGCATTTGTAAGGTTTCTTTGTGTGGGACCTCTCATGCCTAATCAGGTCTGACCGGGTGCTGAAATTTTTCCCACACCATACACATTTGAACAGCTTTTCCCCGCATGACTCTTCAGGTGACTGGAGAAAGAGGAGGTGTGGCGGAAACATTTTCCACATTCTGAACATTTGTAAGGTTTCTCCATTGAATGGGTTCTTGAATGCTGAGTGAAGTCTAAGCACGTGCCAAAACTTTCCCCGCACTGCAAACAGGAATACAGCTTCTCTTCCATATGCACCCTCTCATGGGCTACAAGGTTAGATTTCAAAGTAAACATTTCTGCACACACCAAACATTTATGCAGCTTTTCTTCTGTGTGGATTCTCTGATAAGAAATAAGGCCCACGCTCTGACTAAAGGTCTTCTCATCTACCACACCTGAATTTTGCCCATTGCTCTTAAAGATCCTTCTCCCTTCTATGTCACCGAAGTCCTTGCCACCTCCCAAAGGGAAAATAGGTCTACCCTCTTGGTTTTCGGAATGGTTCTGCTGTTCTATCTCAGGCTGATGTGAAGAAATTCCTCCATTCTCCCGACACCAAGAAATTCTTCCTGTGGACAACACCTGGGGTTGCACTTGCTCCAGAAATTCCAGATACGGTTTCTCTTCCTCCTTGTCCTCATTGCCATGAGTCCATTCAGCATCTGTTGGAAACAGGCAAACCTGACATTAGGGCAACTTTCAAAGATGATGTGCAAGGAAAAAAATGCCTCCACATGGAGCCCATGTGTGTAGTTTAACTCTGGAAACGGATCTGTGGCTTGACTATGTGAACTGGCGTCCAGCACACATTACGGAGCCCCACAGGTGAATGAAGTCAAGGCCTGCCAAGACGTGTGAACAGATCATTACCTGGGTGCAGATATCATCATCATCACCAGCACCATCAACATTTCTATACCACCAGCAGCTGAAGCTTTCTGGGTGGTTTACAACAACAATCATGTTTGTTTGTTTGTTTAATTTATATTCTGCTATACTAGTCCAAAGACTCTCCAAGAAGATAGAATCATAGAATCATACACTCAAGTCACCCATCCAGATTCTAACCAGGCCTGACTCTACTTAGCTTCCAAGATTAGGCAAATCAGGAGCTTCAGGCTATGTGGAAGCTTGAGTTGAGTTGGTTGAGTGTGGGTTGCATGGGATATCCTTTCAGGACCCAACGTCTCTAGTAACTCATGGCTTGTTAACCACAAATGATCCATTCAAAGAACTCATGGTTTGTTGGTGGGCTGTAACTATGGGGCGATCACCATGGTGTGTTATCTTGGCTAGCTGTAGACAACATGACGACCTGCATTTCAGCAACAACCCACAGTTCAATGGCAAGCAACCACCTCTTAATGTGGGTTGTCTGAACCTGGCCACAGTGCATTTCTTTCTCCCAGCCGTTCTCACCGTAGGGGTGCAGCATCTCCTGCCTATGGGCCAAATCTTGCACACCTGATGTCCCAAACGGGGGCTTTCCACCACGTCCATTTCTCCTGAGCCCACCCACTTTCCCCTGGCTGCTGATTATCTGATGATCTCTTGGCTTTGTAAGATTCTGCAAGCTTGACATCTCTAGCTTTAGCTCAATACACATTAGCATTTTTTGTCATCAGTTCATCTGTTCGTTAGTCCCCCTTTGCACACAGGTCCGCCCAGCATGCAGCCCCTTTGCTCCCTCCAGAAATTGAATTTAGTCCTCACACTGCAAGCAATTCTAGCATTCCTCCTGTTGTGCAACTTGGGACATTGCATCGCACCCTGGAAGGCCTAGTTCAGTTGTGTCTGCCACCTCTTCCCGTACTCCAGCTTAAGGCTGTGACCAAGGGCACCAACAAGCGTGGTAGGAATTGCTTATTCCTACCCCTCTTCACCATCGCAACCTGCTTGCTCACAGCAGTGGTGGTGAGGAGGAGGAGTTACAGAGGCTACAGCCTACTCTGGTCATGTTCATGCCAAGGTCTGAGGGCCACCGCCAGCTGTGAGGCCTACTCTGCCTCTTCTTCTCAAACAGCCTCTCTCTCTCTCTCTCTTTGCAGCCGTCCTTGCTTTCTCTCGGGGCTCTTTGGGGTTGGCTTGTGGCTTGCTCCAATGGCCAGCTGGCTGCTGTCATCTGGGCTACAGGAGGACGCTTCAGGGATGCGGGGGGAGGTCACAAGACCAGCCCCCTCATCTGCTGTAAGGCAGCTGGTGTGGTGAAGAGAATACAGGAGCTGGGCCTGCAAGAACAGGACTGGCGAGCTGCAGAGCGGAAGGTGAAAATGAGCGTGTGGGAGACAGAGAAAGCAACCCAGATCTTGCTGGAGATTTTGTAGCATGGAGCAGAACAGAGCAAAGCAGAGCGCTCCTGTGACCATGAGAAAAAGATCCACCTCAAACCAAGAACCAAGGCAGCCTGCCAAAATGTGTCTGCCCAGTGACCATGCTGACTGACTGATGAGGTCGAAGTCTGACATGTCCACTAGGCTCAAGGTTCTCCTTCTCTAAGCCATAGTGGGCTACCAAGGGGTGGTAGCGGCCTGCTTGTTTACTAAGCCCTTGTCTACCCTGCAGGGAGGTTGGGTGGGATCTCACCCTCCCTCCTTCATCACAACAGATCTACACCCAGTGGCCTGGGAGACTTCACACTCCTCCTCAGCACCACTGCTGTGAGTAAGCAGGTTCGTCAACATTTTTATTAATGAGTTGCATGAGGAAGTCCAGGGAACAATGATCAGATTTGCAGTGGTAGAGTTAATACACTGAAAAACAGAAAGACGATTCAAGGTGATCTTGAGAGAATGGTGTGCAGGGCCGAAAACAATAGTACGAAATTCAGGAGGGACAAATGCCAAGTTCTAGGAAGAAGAAACCAGATGCATCTGTACAAGATGGGGAATTCTTGGCTCAACAATCCTGTAAGTGAGAAGGATTTTGGAACTCTACCTGATCACAAGCTGAATATATTATATTGTTTTTATCTGTTTTGTTATTGTTGATAGCCGCCCCGAGGCTTTTTTGCAAGGGTGCGGCATACAAATTTGTAAAATAAATAAATAAAATATGAGTCAACAGTGTGATGTGGCTGCAAAAAGGGCAAATACTATATTAGGCTGCATTAACAGAAGGATGACTTCCAAGTCCCGTGAAGGCCTGGTTCCCTTCTACTCAGCGCAGGTTAGGCCTCGTCGGGAGGACTGTGTCCCCTTCTGGGCACTGCACTTCAAGAAAGATGCAGGTCGGCTGGAAAGGAGTCAGAGGAGGGCGACAAGGATGGTTTGGGGACTGGAAACAAAGTCCGATGAGCAGAGCAGGCTGTCACAAAGAGAAAGGCCAGGATCTCTTCCTGATCATCTCACAGTGCAGGACACGGAATAATGAGCTCAAGTTACAGGAACCAGATTCTGGCAGGAGATCGGAAAAAAATTCCTGAGTGTTACAGCAGCACAACAATGGATCTGATGTTCTGGGGAAGTTGGGGGCTCTCTCACATGGGGGGCCTTCCAGAGGCAGCTGGAAAGCCCTCCGAGAGAGTCGGCTTGACTGGGAGTCCTGCACTGAGCTGGGGGTTGGACCTGAGGGGCTTCTTGGCCCCTCGCAGCCCTGCGATTCTAAGATTCACCCTCAAGCTCAAGCACAAAGGAATCCTCACCCACAGTGCCGGCTTCTTCAGCATCCTCCTCCTCTTGCTTGGGCTCCCTGTAGAGCTCTTTTGGTTCAATGTCCAGAGGCCATTCCGCTTCAGGGAAATTCAGGGGTCCTGGGTGGATTAGAACCTGAAAATAGCCAGGAAAACCCACATAAAAGCATCAGGAAAGACACATCATTAAGCGGGATATGAGAGGCTCTCTCTGAGCAGCTGCTCCACAGGGAAGTTGAGGGGGTGTTAAGAAGCTGGAGGGCCTTTTTGGTGGTGGCCCCCCAACTGTGAAATGCTCTGCCCAGCGAGACCCTTCCAGCACCAATATTGTCATCCTTTCAGCAATGGGTTACGATTTTGCTCTTGGGCACTTGATAAGGCTTCCAATGTTAAGGTGTTTTCTTCTTTACCAAGTTCTGGGCATCCTGTTGATAATAGCTGTTCCAATCTGTTTTAAAATTTGCTGCATTAAAAGTTTTAAAATTATATTTCGTCATGTCATGAACCACCCAGAGAGCTTAGAAAATCTATTTTTGCAGCTCGAAAGGTTCTTGGCTCATTGATGAACTCTCAATCAGATTGCAGCAGCTCCCAAATCCAAACGTTGGCCAGATGCTGGAAGGCAGAAAGGGGCTGAAATAAATGGGGAATGGTTCTCAAAATTTGGCAATGGTTCTTTTGAGGACATTCAGTGGCAGTTAAATGATTTCGGGACTGCATATCTGAAGGGGCATCTCCTTCCCTATGTGCCTGCCTGCCTGCCTGCCTGCCCACTAAGATCTGGGTTGGAGGTCCTTCTTTGGGAGCCCTCTGTGGAGGAGATTAGGAGAGGGGCTACCCAGAGAAGGGCCTTCTCTGTGGTGGCACCCCTACTGTGGAATATGCTCCCCAGAGAGGTTCGCCTGGCACTGACACTTTATTCTTTTTGGCACCAGGCTAAAACCTTTTTATTTTCCCAACATTTTAAGGTTCAATTGCTATTTTTAATTGCTAAACATCAGGAAGTACTTCCTGGCATCCACCCTAAATCTTGGTTTCCTGGGCTTTGCTACATTGGAATGCATCCTGCCCTGGAACGCATCAACTGCCCAGGTATGTCACTAACAGGTCCCCTCTGAGTCTCCTCCTCTCAGGGCTGAAAAGACCCAGTTCCCTCAGTCTCTCCTCCTATGGCATCCCCTGCAAACCAGCCACCATCCTAGTGGCCCTTCGCTGCACTGATTCCAACCTCGCTATATCCCTCTTGTAATGAGGGCCCAGAATTCAACACTATACTCCAGCCGTGGGCGTAACAGAGTTGTATAGAGTGGCAGTAATTCCTCTCTTGATCTCAAAGCCATGCTTCTGGCTATGTACCCAAGGATGGTGTTTGCCCTCTTGGCCACCATGTCACAGTGCTGGCTCATGTTTAGCCTGCAGTCAACGAGTACCCCAAAGTCCCTTTCACAAGTGCTGCTCTCCAGCCACTTGTCCCCTAGCCTGTACTTATGACACCTATTCCTATGCCCCAAGAGCAAGACCTTGCACTTATCTGCATTGAACACCATCTTGTTATCCCCTGCCCACTTCCATAGTCTGTCCAGATCTTTCAAGATCACACAAGCTACTATTATAGCAAGGCATAAACTGCTGTCAGTTCTTGTTAGCTACTGGGAACTGCAGTACAGAAACAGGGAAGCTTGTTTATAACTAAGAGTCAATGAACTCCTTTGACTTTATGCTTTGACATTCTTGCCTTAATAATAATATCATTAAATTGCAGGCTTTGTGGAGTGGATTGTAAATTGAAAAAGCAGCGAGATCCCACAAGCGTGAAGTGTGCCCACTCTTGATTTCGAAAACTGGTATTCTATGGCCAACCGCAAAGGGGCAATTAGGCGACTGTAGATGCTGGACTTTTAATGTCCTTCTGCTAGAGGGGTCAGCAGCTTGCAGCCCACAGCCTCACTGCAAGAGCCCTTTGCAAATTATCAGTCCAGACACCGGGCGGAGAGCGATCTGTCCCTTCTCCTGCTGAGTGCTGAGCAGGGGGGAAAAGTGATGGAAAAGAGCGAGAGAGAAGAGACAGTGAGAACACCCAGAATGAAAATTTTGTGGCAATGGGGAAGATGGGGTGATCTCATCCACTTTTGGCTCCAAAGAGATTTGTCTGGGGTCCCAAACAGGAGGAAGAGGTCCCAGTCTAGCCTTCCAGGCATCCCCAAGGTGGCCTGTCAGAGTCTCTTTACTAGCGGCAAGAATGAATCACCGGGACCCACAGGGAAGATGGAATCGCTTTGAACTCCAGTGTTTTTATGGGCAAGATCACCCAGGCCCCCTGCAGTTACTTAGGACAGCAGGGTAGTAGTTCTCACTGCCAACTATAAGCTTCTAGAACATATACAGAGTGTTTTATAGATTCTGAGGCATGTGGGCCCAGCAGCTGGGCAGTTGGAGTCGAAATAAGGGGACCACAGTCAGAAGAGGGTGAGGGGTGTGCAGAGGGGGCTCAGTGCAATGGTGTTTGAGTTCAGGGGATGAACAGAGGCACGGGGATTATCCTGAGTCCCAACATGCAAAGAGGGGGTGATTGCAAAGCTGTTCCCCTGGCAGCCTTATTGGCTTTGGCGATCAGCAGAGCAGCAGCCCTGGCAGCTTCTTGGGAAGCCACCAAGTCCCACTCCTTAAAGTGGCAGCAAATGCCAAACTGTAACCTGGCTTGGAATTCAGGTGCTTTCTGAGAAAGGGGTGCAGGTTTGATTTTAGAACACAAAGGCACATATAAGCAACCTTTTTCTACCAGGATTTATCTGAATTTTCCCAACAGACCACAACACATTCATATCCTGCCTTTTTCCCTCTGCAAAGGAAGCCCAGGCAGCCTGTATAATTCCCCTCCAATTTTATCCTCACAAGAACCACCATTTCTAAGTTTTGAACCACACAGGGCAGGGTTTCAAGCAGGAGTTTCTCCCAGTCCCAACTGCAGACGCTCCACCATGGAGCTGTGGTCCCTTTCTTCCTTCAAAGGCAACTGGGCCTCACCTGCTTTTCGAGTCTCTCCTGGGCCTCCTGCTGCCTCAGCAAGAAATCCTCAGCCAGGGCTACCGCCTGGGAGCAGTTCTCCGGATCGCCATCCTTAACCCAGCTCTGCATCTCCGGGGGCAGGATGGCCAGGAACTGCTCCAGCACCACCAGCTCCAGCATCCGCTCCTTGGCGTGCCTCTCTGGCTTCAGCCACTGCCAGCAGAGTTCCCCAAGCAGCCGGCACGCCTCCCGAGGCTCTTTGGCCTCCTCGTAGTGGAAGCCCCGGAAGCGCTGCCGCCAGGTCTCTATCTCGAGGGCGAGCTCCTGAAAGACCTCTTCCTTGACGGGCTTGTATTCCCTGAGGCAGGCCAGGCTCTTACAGGCCAGAGGGCCTGCTTCATCCCCATCTGGACCAATATATGTTGGTGCAGCATCTCCGTTGAGGCCCGTCTTCCTCCTGTCCCAGCGGCGGGAGGCTGCCGATGCCTCCATGGAAGCACCCCCATCTTCCCACAAAGCTTGTGGGTACCCGAACCCTGCCTCAGGGACACACACCACCTTCACGAGCTCTGGAGAACCCCAGCAGTGGGAAGGCCCCTCATCCGGCTCCTCCTTCACCCGGCACAGCATCCCTTCGGATTGGAACTGGGCAGCCACCGAGGACCTCTCCCTCCGCTCAGCGGCCATTTTGTCCTGCCAAAAATCAAGAGCAGGGTTGTGATTGAAAGTAGCACATTGCAGAAATCGAAACAGGCGATGTTACACTTCGAATCCCATCATTGCGACATGTTCAGACTTGCTCAGAAGCTGAATTCTGGGATACATAAAATACAAGAAAGCTGCCAGATCACACAACCCAAAGGTCCCTCACACGTACACCTAAAACAGCTCCTGCAAAGCTCTCCCCTCGAGCCCCCCTCCTCTTCAGCAGCTCATTTTCAACAAAAGGGCTTGCAAAACCTGGGGTGTCACGTTCTCCGTCTAGTTCCAGAGCAGGTTGAACGGATCCATTGTTTGGCCAACAGAAGGAGAAAGAGAAAACCGCTTCCTGCTCTCACTGGAGTTTTGTCTGCCCTTTCCGCACTCCCAGCCACCAGCTCCGGCATCTATTTCACCCATTCCCAATGTTGTCCCAATGGACCAGTTTGTGTCCTGATGTGCATCCGCCCAAATTACTCACATGAAGGTTTTTAGAAATTTATTCTTGAGAATAATTGGCTGCCAGTAAATCATTCCAGTACAGCACAAACCGAGCAGCTCTCAGTTTGCCCTTTTTATGCATTGATCGTTAAAGGGGCTGCACATAATACATTTGACACTTTTGTTTGGGGCACAGAGGTAAAAGTTACAATGGCGTGATCTTTCTCGCCTGCATGCCAAAGCAGAAAGAAGATGCTGGGAAAGCGGGGGGGCGGGGGGGCACACAATGTGCCTCTGGGGAAGGACTGGCTGCTTTTCTGGAGATGAGGGGAGGCTGTGTGAATTGACCTTTGTTGAGTTGCTGTTATCTGTCAAGCGTCACTGGCCCTCCTTGCGATGGCGCCTGCTTAATTTCAGCTACATTTCAAGGAGACACACATCCTGTTTTCCAGAAAGCAGGGCCTTCCTCTGGCCAATGATGGCATGATTGTACCTATGAAAGTTACTGATTTTTACATTGCCACCCTCTGGCTTATTTTGCTACTCCCACCTCTTTGCGGGTTTCTTCCCTTCCCACCTTGCTGTTTCTCCTTCATCCCCATCTTATTTATTTATTATATTTATATCTCACCTTTTTTCCAAGGAACTCAAGGTGACTTACACAGTATTTCCCCTTTGCTCGACCCAATACTCACAACAACCCTGCAAGGTAGGTTAGGATTGGGGTTGGCTTAGGCTGAGTGTCCATGACTGGCCCAAAGTCATCCAGTGAGCTGATTGGGGACTCGAACCCAGATCCCCTGAGTCTCTCATCCTGCATTCTTAGGTGCTACCCCATACTGGGTCTTGTTGGGAAAATTTGGGTAAATCCTGTCTTAAAAGCATTACTTCTGTGTGCATTTGCATTGTAGGATCAAATCCTGTCTTCCTTCTCAAAACCAAGCTGTCACTGTTTAAAATGGCTTTCCCCCACTCCCTTTCTCTCACCTTTAGCTGTGGGCTACAGAAGACAGAGCCATTCAGTCCAAATATACATTGTTAAATAATCATTGTTGGAATCATTGTTGTATCTTGATAGCCCAGAGGGCTGCATGTGCCCTGGTCAATTCAGAATATTTAGAATCTAGATAAGAGTTTGAGCTCATGCATAGTTTCAGTGGCCTGAATTTACATGTGTAAGCAGTCCTGGAGATGGGTTCAGACTTCTGAAGTGTCAATTAGAAATATTGTAATCTTATTGTTACAGTATGATTGACTGACATTTCTTTATCTGTTCTGTATGGGATGACCTCAGAATCTTATTGTAATCTTTACATTCTGTCATCAACTGCCCTGTACCTGTATGTGACTGGGAGTGTATAAAAACTCTCTAGTTCTGTTGAAGCTTTGCAGCAGAGTTCACCTCTTGCTCGCCCGGTAAGGCCTTATCGTGAGTCAACCGCAGGGCCTGGGATAGACAATAAAGACACGGAGGTTCATAACGACTGATCTTTCCTACGACCTTACGATCTTTCCTATGAGCTTTATTTCCCTACTCAAATTGAGATTCAGGGATTCTGACAGTCTCCATCCTGCAGCTTGTCTCCCTTCTACCCCCCTTAGCCTTGCTGTTTCTCCTTCTTCCTAGCCTTGCTCTTTCTCTCCCACAACCTCTTGATCTCATCCCCCTCCCAGTCCACATACCGACTCATTCTCTCCTGCTCACTCATCCCTTTAGCTCGTTATTTCCTCCTCCTTCTCCTCCTAGTACCTCAACTTGCCTCTCTTCTCTCTTTTCCTAGCCTTACTTCTCATTGTTCACACTCACAGAGAGAGAGAGAGACAGAGAGAGAAACAGAGAGACAGAGAGAGAGAGCAAACGAGCGAGCGAGCGAGCAAGTGAGGGAGCAAGCAAGCATAACACCTTCCTGAATGGGAAGCTGGAGGTAACGAAACAGGTAAGGGGAACCTTTACCAGATGGAGAACCGACATCTGCATCTGGTGATGAGACAAGGAAAAGTTTGGTGCAAGTTTCCTTTGGCCATTTCCCCCCTCTGGGGTGGGGAAGTGCATGCATCTGTGTGTACAGAATTAAGGCCTCTTTCTGCAGCAATTCCTCGCAAGCAATTCCACACGGAGTTCCACGGAAGTGGGCACATGCATGCGGCCTTAAACGGGCACTTGCTGTGCCTAATATATGGACGGGATTTGGGGTTCAGGCAGGCCTTTTGTGCTTGTATGCCGTTTCTTGGGCGCATCGCTTGTTTTCTGACAAGGCAAGCCACTTGCCAAGGGCTCCAGCTTTGTATAAAAAAATCGGAAAATCTCCATAATAGCCCCTGCACATGGAGAAGTGGCCAACAGTCCATAAAAGCTTATGCAAGAATAAATTACTTAGAGTGCAATCCTATGGCTGCCGGATGCTGTTGAGGTACCCATAGGAAAACCCAGAGCCTCAGTGCCAAGCTTTAAAAAGGGCTCGGGGTCAGAGCTCAGATTCAAATCACGGGCCCTTCAGCCTCCAGATCTCCAAAGTCGGCAAGGGGTGGGGGCTGCAGTCCAGAGATCAGGGAAGAGAGAAACAAAGTTTTTCCAGGATACACAAAGTCCCTGCAGGGTCTCAGTCCTTCCTCCCAGCTCAGACAGGTAAAACACGGAGCTGAAACCAGGATGGAGCCTACCAATGGCCTCCAGATGTTGCCTGGGACCGCCCAGACTGATCTGGAGCCTCAGTTCTGAAATCTTGTGACCATGGAGCCGTCCTCCAAAGACCGATCCCTACCCTGCCTCACTGAACCCCGCTGGCTGCTTTCTGGGGATGCAACTGGGCCTTGGAGAGGTGGAAAAGGAATGTGTGAATGCCAATTCCTATCGGGGCCCTGGTCATCTCTCCTCTTCCCCGCTACTGCTTGATCTAGATGGCTGAAAATATAGATAAAATCCGCAGCACAGGGCACAGGGGCCGGTGGTGCACACAAGTGTACCTCATTCTGTGCCTTGGATGCCCGCTGAGCCCAAAGCATTACCTGGGGGACATAGCAGAGCACCCTAAATGTTTTGGAGGGCTCAGGAAATGGGGGGTCGACCATCCGCTCCATCTTCCTTCCCATAATTCTCCATGCATGACAAGCAACCATGTTGAATGATGCCCTTAGTTTTTAAGATGTCACCAAACTCTTTGCTCTCTTGTTTTGGCTGATAAAATGAGTAATTTCAAGGGCTGGATAAAACCGTGGATCGAAGCATCCACTGAGTCAGCAGCCAGGGGATAAAATCCAAAAGCACTGTTTATAGGACAGAAAGAAATAAAGCTCCAGCTCAGCAAAAGGTCGCCAACTGGCCCTTTCCACAACCAGATCCCCCCCACACACCCTGTTCCAGGACCTTCGGCAGCATTTCCGCGGGATTGCGTCTCAGTCTGTGGCAGACAAAACAACAAAGAGTGTTGTGGCACCCAGAAGTCTACTACATTTATCCTGGCATCATCTTTTTTGTGTGGACAGAGAGATGTAAATTTCCAGAATAAATTTCAAAGGCACTAAGGGAAAATTGCAAAATAATAATGCATCAAGAAATTCGACTCTATTTGCCTTGTGCTGAATCAGGATCAAATGGTTTTAAAAACCATGCAATCTATAAGTTAATAGAGTCACCATTGCAATTCGGTCTGTGTTTCTAACCCTGCAAGGCAATAAGCACAGTCGGTATTTTTGTTATTTTTTGGCATTCCCGTTCCCTCTGACATCTCCACCCGCTCCCCCTTGCTATCTGCACGCGTGTGAAAATATGCCCATTTGTGGCCAGCGCTTCTGGCATCAGCGCAAGCAGCCGGTGTGCCACGAAAGCTTGCGTGGGATCCAGTGCATCGATCTTCAAGGTGTCACAAGACTCTTTGTTGTTCTCGCTGCCACGGGTTAGCCCGGGCTGCCTACCAGAAGGCGCTTCCCAGATCCGGAAAATTAAACCCGGTTACCTCTCCACAACGCAGGGCAGCAGCTCCGCTGGGCATCATTGCGGCTGTGCAAGCCGCATTTTGCATTTCTTAGGGGAATCTTTGCAAAAAAAAAGAGGAAACCCTCCCCTAAGAGGGCTGCTCAGGAAGTTACAGACCCTTGTATTTCCATAGGGGCCCCCACCCCAACCTCCACAAATTTCTGGGCTTCTCTAGGAATCCGAGCTCTGATGTTAACCCTTCTATTCCTGGAGAAAAGCATGCATACAAGGCACAGACTAGCTACACATGCATCCTGATCGTCCTCCCTTTTCCTTCTTCATGAACAATTTGCCCGTTAGTGAGGTTTAGTATCTAATTAATTGTTTAATTTATTTGTTTGAATGCCTCCTATTAGCATCACACTCTCTGGGCGGCCACTACAATAGAAATGCAAATAAAACAATACAAAGGTTGCCAGCTTGGTCCCTCTGCATACAGATGAGGGTCCAACTTGCTCACAGCGCCCTGCGCTTGGGCTCGTAACAACAGCCAGCTTTTCAACCATCTGCAGATCAAGACTGTATTAAAGGCACAAGAGCAGAGCAGACCAGAGCAGTTTCCCTGGCGAATTGGCAACCCAGAGTGACAGGCAGAAAGCCTTCCCCAACCTGACTTAGAAACATAGAAACAGAGAGTCAGAAGGGGTCTCCCGGCCATCTAGTCTGTCCCTCGGCTCCAGCTCATGACATGCCTGCCATGTGCATGTCCAGCCTATCCTTGAACACCCTCCCCGATGGGGCTTCAGCCACCTTCTGTGGAAACCCATTCCATACCCTCAGGGTCCTAACCATCAGGAAATACTTCCCGGCATCTTGCCTAAATCTTGGTTCCCTGAGCTTTGCTCCATTGGAACATGTCCTGCCCTCCAGTGCGGGGGAAAAAGGGTCATGACCCACCTCTGCATGGCACCCTCTCACATACCTGTATGTCACTAACAGGTTCCCTCTGAGTCTCCTCCTCTCAAGGCTGAAAAGACCCAGCTCCCTCAGTCTCTCCTCCCATGGCTTCCCCTGCAAACCAGCCACCGTCCTAGTGGCCCTTCGCTGCACTGATTCCAACCTCGCTATATCCCTCTTGTAATGAGGGGCCCACAACTGAACACAAGACTCCAGCTGCAGGCACACCAGAGTTTTATAGAGTGGCGGTAATACCTCTCTCGATCTAGAAGCCACACTTCTGGCTATGCTTCCAAGGGTGGCGTTTGCCCTCTTGGCCACTGTGTCACGCTGCTTCCTCAAGCAGTCCATAGTAAAGTCGAAAGGGGTCATGAAGGCCATCGGGTCCAACCCTCTGCTCAGCATAGGGACTCCCAGTTAAACCATCCCTTTCAGATGGCTGTCCAGTTGCATCTTGGAGGCCTCCAGTGTGGGAGAGCCCACCATCTCCCCAGCTCATGGGTCCCATTGCTTGTACTGCTCTAACAGTCAGGAAGTTTTTCTGATCTCTAGGTGGAATCTGGTTCCCGGAACTTGAGCCTGGTATTCCTTGCCCTGCGCTTTGTGATGATCAAGAAGAGATCCTGGCCTTCCCAGGCTAAACATGCCCAGTTATTTCAACCTGTATTTGTATGATTGAGCTGAGAACCACCCAGAGAGCCTCTGCCTATGGGGCACCATACCAATGAAATCTGTCTCTCTGTCCTTTGTTTCCAGTCCACAGATCATCTCTGTTGCCCCACTAACTTGTTCCAGCTTGTCTGCATCTTTCTTGAAGTGTGGTGCCCACAACTGGCTGAAGTACTCCAGATGAGGCCTAACCAGTGCCAAATTTAGGGGAACCAGTACCTCACAGATAGCGTCTGCCTTTTCTGCAGACGCACCACATTCTTGCCTCAAATTCAGCTTGTGATCTACAACGATTCCAAGATCCTTCTCTCTTGTAATGCTGAGCCAAGCGTCCTCCATCTTGTGACTGTGCATTTGCTTCCCTTCTCCTATGAGCAAAACTTGGCATCTGTCCCTATTCAATGTCATTCTGTGGTCCAGCACTCCATCTTATTAACTGCACTTTGAATTTTGCTTATGTCTTCAACCCAATACTGTGTCATTTGCAAATGTGATGTAATCAACACTTCTGAAAGGTGCAAAGGTGGGGCGTGCCCTAGACGCTACTAGACCTACAAGATGCTACAGCATGGAGTGCTGAACATCTGAAAAGCCGTGCTGGATTGGATCAAGGGTCCATCTAGTCCCTCGTTGTGTTCCCACAGGGGCTATCCAGCTGCCCCACTGGGAAGCCCACAAGCACATTCCATGTCCCACTCTCAGTCCGATCTACCCCACAGGGCTGTTGCTGCGAGGATAAAATAAGAGCAAAAGATCATATAAACCGCTTAAAGGTGGGATATAAATGTAATAATACAGAACAGAGCTGCAAGGCCGCTTACTGAAAGCGATTCTTTTCAGCAGTGATTCCAATTCTGCCTTTATTGCACTGGCCCCTTGTCCGTTTCTGGTGTTGGTCTTAATCTGCAACACCTGCAAGGTGCCAGTTGTAGGCATGTTTTGGCAGAAAAAAGGCCGCTGCTCCCAGCATTCCCTAGCCAGCTGGGGAATGCTGGGAGCTGTAGAAACTTTCCCTGCCTAAGCAGTATGCCCTGTGTGGCTCCAAACCAGCCTACTCGAAGCAGCCCTTCCTCCCTTCCTCCTCCTTTCTAAGTGCAGAAAGCAGTGCTGCCAGACCCTTCTCTTTACTGATTCCCTCTCAGGTCGATGCTGAACCGCCTGGCCTCTCCATTGTGCGCATGGGGACCCCAGCTCCTCTCCTATGCACATCATCATCATCGACAGCAACAACGGGTCTGCTGCTAGTTCTGTAATATTGCGAAAATCGTCAGGTTTTGGCTGCATGAATGCTTTGCTTTCAGGTTTCCTGGTTGTAAATTGCTCTGATGGCATCGATCAGTTGCACAGGACAGAAATCCAGTGAACAACTAATTACAATGGGGGTTTCCTTCTCTTGCATCTCCTGGGTCAGGATGTTGCAATACATACAGGAGAACATCACATCAGAAACGGCTTTTCAACAATCTTTACTCAGTCAAGTGTTCAGGGGATGCAAAGGGGGGGCAGTTGTGAAAAGAAAAAAAAGTTTCCACCTAGGAAATTCCATGCAACAGCTAATACTGAATGAACATTCCTTTTTCGGGGGGATGCGCAAAAGATTTGAGAGAAATCTACAGGAGTCTGTTAGGAAATACTGTCCTCTCAAAACGAACAGCAAAGAAAATTTAATATAAGACAATTATTATTACATTTCTGCCTTTCGTGCTTTCAAAATGTTTCCAAATAACTTACCAAATACCTCAAAAGGAAAACTACATTTAAATATTTAGAAGAGTATTAGCCAGATATCATTCCTGTATACTGTTCTTATATATATAGATACATGAGTTGCAAACCTTTTGCCATTTATGGTATTAGAGACCCCAGAAAAATATATAGAGATGTGATTAAGAATCTGCCATGTGAATCTCGAAGGAGTAGAGAGATTACTCCTCTAAGCAGCAAAGGTTATCTCAGGGTTTGGGAATTTGTAAGGCCTTCAGGTGGGTTTGAGACTCCAACCCCCATAGCTACAACCAGCAAGGTTAGGGATGATGGGACTTGTAGTACAAGAACCTAAACAGGCCAGAGTGTGTCCCCCCCTTAAGTAACGGACAAGCTCTGATATCAAGGTACAGAAGCAAGCAGACCTGGGCAGGATTATGTTGTTCTTTAAGTGCCTTAAACAAAAATGCCAAAAATAAAGAGAAAGATTAGTAGAGATTAAAAAAAGAGTAGTTTGAGGTTTACATTTCATATCATGCAAAGGATCAGAGACACCTGATCTATGAAGCACACCAAAGTTTGTTTTCAAAGTAACAAAAAAGGAAAGGTTTTGTCTTAGCAGATTTTAGTGGCCACAAATGCCACAGTTTCTAGCCCAGGGAGCCCCTAAAGACACTGGGCTGTCAGAATTTGGAAGTGATTGACTGGGAGAAGTTGGTATCCCAAAGGAGGAGTAGAAGGCTACAAAGCAAAGTGTGAAAGTGGATGGACTGCTAGAATACACTGAGCATCTTATTACATTCTAAGAGCAGGTGGAATCCCCTAACCAGCTCTATTCATCCCTAACTTCCTCTTCGCTGTTCATCTTCTCATGTGCAGCAACCTCTGCATCAGCACCAGCCAAGCTCTTCTCATTTTTCTCTTCCACATGGACCGTGTAGTGCCTATGAAGTTCTGATTTAGACCTGAAGTTTTTCCCACAGTCAACACACAGGAATGGCTTTGCGCCTGTGTGGGTTCTCTGATGAGAAATGAGGTTTGAGTTCCGGTTGAAGCTTTTCCCACAGTCCATACAGATGTATGGCTTCTCTCCTGTGTGGATCTTCTGATGCCGGGTAAGGCTGGTGCTATCGCAGAAGCTTTTCCCACAGTCAGAGCATATATATGGGGTACCACCAGTGTGGACTCGCTGATGTCTAACAAGACTCATGTTGGAATAATAGCTCTTCCCACACTCAGCACACTCAAAAGGTTTCACCCCTGTGTGGGTTTTCTGATGTGTAATCAGGTTTGAGCTCCAACGGAAGCCTTTCCCACACTCCAAGCACGTGTACGGCATCTCTCCTGTATGAATTCTCTGATGGAGGGTAAGATCTGCTTTCCGGCAAAAGTTTTTCCCACAGTCAGCACAATTGTATGGCTTCTCTCCCGTGTGGATTCTTTGATGAATTCTAAGCTCTGACCTTTCACAGAAGCTGACTCCACACTCAGCGCATTTGTATGGTTTCTCCCCTTTGTGGATTATGGAGTGTCGGATCAGGTGTGACTTTACCCGGAAACTTTTCCCGCAGTCCAAGCATTGATAAGCTTTCTCCCCTGCATGGATTCTCTGATGAATTGTGAGACCCGAGCTTTGGCAGAAACATTTCCCACAGTCTAAGCACTTGTATGGTTTCTCTCCTGTGTGGATTCTCTGATGCCTGACCAGGCTGGTACTGTAATTGAAGCTCTTCCCACAGTCCAAGCATTTATATGGCATATCACCTGTGTGGGTCACCTGAAATTCAATGATCTCCGAGTTGTCGGGAAAGCTGCTGTCATCACCCACACCAGTACCCTCCGTCTTTACCGCGCAGATTCTTTGTTGGCTTCCAGTTTCTCCAAAGAGCAGCTCACCCTCACAAGGAGTGGCTTTTCCTACTTTCTTCTCCAGGGAACTTCCTTGATGCTCTTCAGGGACCTGCCATGTTCTAGAAGTTTCTTCAGACTCGTCACATTGGAAACTGTCCTCTTCTGGGCTGCCCACCGGCACCCCATTTGTTTCTTCTTCAACAGAGCAATGAGTCTGATCTCTCTCCTCATTTGTGTTCATTAGCTCTTCACCTGCAAGAGAAAAGGGGAATCAGTTTGACACCTCAGGCTCTCATTTTCTGATCTGAGCTTGCTGCAGTTAAGAACATTAGAAAAGCACTGCTGGATGAGGCCATGGGTCCATTCAGCCCACCATTCTGTTCACACAGTGGCCAACCTGCCGACCCCGAGAAGCAAGCGGGACGCAAGTGCAATAGCACTCTCTTGCCCATGTTCCCCAGTCACTAGTATACACAGGCATATGGGCTTTGATCCTGGAGAAAGCTTATGGCAGGGGTTGCCAGACTTGCTCAACAGAAGAGCCCCATATGGTCAGTGTCAGAGGTTTGAGAGCCACAAGACACAAATATTAATTCACGTTCATTATGAATAATTAATCAATGATTATTTATGATGACCAAACAGACATCGCTACAATTATCAGGCTGGTTACTGCTAATAGAGGCCTTCTGAGTCTCCATCGTGGCTGTCAGTCATTGAAAATTTGTGACAAAATTGCTTTGGAAGCTTCGATGGGAACCCCGTCCTCCCCTCAGCTCTAGCAGGGCCTGTGGAGGAAGCAATCTGATTTCAGTCGGCTTTAGTTCTGTACTTCATCTGATCTGGCCTGTCTCATCCTGTCCTGTCCCGTCCCTGCTCCGTGCCGGAGGAGAATAGGGACCGACTATACTATAGGTTTTCTCAGCCCCTCTGCAAGCTGCAAAATAGACTCAAAGAACTGCATGTGACTCACGAGCCTCGGTTTGGCCACCCCAGCTTATGATCATGAAGACTAGTTCTTTCTTTAAGAGTATCGAAAGAGAGCCACCTAGTCCAGAACTGGGTTCATACAGTGGCTAATGGGAAAGCCACAAGCAGCTCGCGAGTGTAACAGCACTCTCCTACCCATGTTCCCCAGCAACTGCCTCTAATACTAGAAGTAGCCTATGACCATGAGGACTAGCAGCATTGATAGCCTTCTTTTTTGCTAATTTGTCTAATTCCTTTTAAAATCACCCTGTGTGCTCCTGTATGCTTGATTATCTTAATCTGAGGATAATAAAATAGAAAAGGAAAGATCCTGAAAAGATTTAGCCAGATGGTTTTGTGTGTTTAGCTCATCTTTGCCACCCTGGCTTCTCAAGGGAGCACTGGAATCTTCTACATGGCTAAACATGTAATTCTAAAAGCTTGCAAGAAGAGAACCAATGTGGTGTGGAGGTGCAAGAGTTGGACTGGGGACCTGGGAGATCCGGATTCTAGTCTCCACCAGGCCATGAAGCCAACTGGATGACTTCAACCTAACCTACCTCATAGGGGTGTTGTTGTGAGAATAACATGGAGCTAAGTAAGCCACTGTGGGTTCCTCATAAGGGGGGCAAAGATGGGACATAAATACAATGTAATAATAACATTAATTGTCTGCCTCCTATGATAAATAGCGGAATGTTCCCATGACAGAAAGAAAGACTCGCAAAAGAAGATGAACAATCAGATTGTGAAGGCTTCTCAGCCCTGGCAACAAGCAAAAAGGGTGTTTCTTTTTGATTCCAGAAGGGACCTGTTGAGAGCAAAGGCTACAGGTGCAAAAGTAATTTTAAAAATCTACCTGTTAAGAAATCCAGCTGTTACAGATCTAAACCTGTGTTTGCAATCGAGGATATTTAAAAATCACTTAATCATTCAAGTTTCATTTTGCCATCTCACTCAGCTTGAAATCTGTGAAATTGGAATCCTGGCTGCAAGACTTTGGGGATCATACAGTTTTCTTCCTTGGAAGCAAAAAAGATATATATTTTTCCAAGGAACAAATGCGGAAAGGCCTGGTGTAAAAACACTCCCACACAATTTTCCAAAGAGAGATTGATTCAGGGAAGCAAACGCTAAATGCCCTTCTTTTGATACCACCCACACAGCTTTGTTTTAGGACAGTTGAGTGTCCCAAGGTACATTCAAGTTTGGCTTGGAGTAATAAGATATTCCTCTAAAACCATCTGTTTATTTGTTCCTTGTTTTAAGATTAACTGAGGGCTATGGAAACATCCCCTTATGTTAGTCTTTTGCTGAAGTTCTGCTCCACAGTTCCCGACCTCTGGAGGTGAGCTGAGAGGCTATGGAAGAGCGGGGCCTTCTCTGTGGTGTCACCCAGATTCTGGAATGCAACCCACACGGACAGTGCAAGGTACCCACTTTATCATGACACAATAAGAGACTAGTCCTCCCTTGTTTTGCCCAAGCATTTGTTACACAGAACTTCAAGTCATTCTCTGAGCTATTAAAATCAGATGTTTTCACTGTACCATTGTTACAACCAGGAGTCAGAAAACAGTTCAGATTGGAAAGGGGTCGTAGCGCAGTGGAAAAGCCCTTGCTTTGCATGTGGAAATTCCCAGCTTCAAATGCCAGTACTACTGGGTAAGACTGGAAAAAGTCCCGCGTGGCACCCTGGAAACCTGTTGATGATAAGGTTTCCACTGCAAAATAGCTCTGTCTCTCTGTACCTGGCAGACAACCTGCCAGGTACCATAGACAGACAACCTGCCCCACCAGAAACTTCAGGTCAACCTGAATCGTACACCCCATCTTAAAGAACATGCACACCACAATGTTTGAAACTCTGGAAGTCTTTACCTAGAGGGCTGGCAACTCTAGTATCACCATCCGGGAAGGCCTGATTCTGTTCACAGTCCAACACAGCCTGTTCAACCCCAGAGAAATTGGGGCCTGCCTCTTTAGCTGATGCCTGAAACAGAAGTGAAGATGCCAGTCAGCAAAGAAGAAACAGGGACAATGCTGAAAACAGAGAATGCTATAGCAGGAAAGAACCACAAATGTCATTTATTCCACAGAATTCTTGCCAATTCGGGACATTGTGGCTGCAGCGTTCCGGGGGTGCTCCGTTGCTGGGAATCCCACCCGTGCAAGGGAAAGATTTTCTCCCAAGCATCAGTATGCCAGAATCAAATTCTGCATCAGCACCTCTGAGAGAAGAACAGTTCAAACTTGGTGACAGTGACAAGAAGAATCAACTTGAGATTGCAAGATCTATTTTCTTTCTTTCAAGAAGCAAACACTGGCATACATGATCTTGACATTTCCCCCTCCACATGTCACATCTGTGCTGGAGGGTGACTTTGTTTCCCTAGCCCTGAAGCAACCCTAACCAGGCCTTCCCCAGCCTGGTACCCTCCAGATATTCCTTGGCTCCAGTTCCCATCAGTCCCAGCAAAAATGGCAAATGGTCGGAAGTGCTTGGCAGTTGTTGCCCAAAATATTAGGAGACACTTCCCAAGTCAGGAAAGGTCGCAGTAACAACCACACCAAGTGTAAACTCTTCATGGGGAAGACACAAGGAACAAAGCATCCTGCACAAAGAAAACTGAGAAGGGAAAATACATAGAAAGAGAGCGATTCAGCAGGGGCTTCCTGGGCCATCTAGTCTGACCCCCGGCTCCAGCCGGCTCCGCTCACGACATGCCCACCATGTGCACGTCCAGCCTATCCTTGAACACCCGCACCAATGGGGCCGCAACCACCTCCCATGGAAGCCCAATAGTTCTAAGTCATGCCTTCTCACTGACAGACATATCTTCTATGTTTCTATTTTTTACGTATTTATTTGCAAGACTTATATACCACTCTATATTCCAGTATAGAGATCTCAGAGCAGGGAATGATAAAAGATAAATCAGATTAAAAAAGCAAAAGCTTCAGATCGTTCGCTCAGGAAGTCATCGCAGTGTTTTTGGGAGGTGCCAAAAACAGTCAAACGCCACTGCCGGCTGGACTGCCCAGAGTCAGGGACATGCACAGAAAGGGGGCCAACACCTGGAAGGACCTTCTCTGGGCAGCCTCCATTCCAATCAGGCTGGAGCTCCACAAGGAAACACCAGGAACAGACTCTTTGATGACCTCAGTGGCTGGGCAAGTTGGCAAGGGGGAAGGTGCTTTGTCAAGCAGGACTTGAAACCTGGCTGGGCAGGGAACGGGCAGCCAGCGCAGCTCTGTCAGGGAGGGAGCTGCATGCCGAGAAAGGGCAGCTCCAGCTGAGCTGCTGTGTTCCAGGGTAACTCCTATTTCCAAACCAAAGAAGCACAGAACACAGAAACAGAGTGGACAGAAGGGGTCTCCTGAGTGATCTAGTATGTACATACGTACGTATGTACGTATTTATTTAGTTTTTATATGCAGGCCTCATTGCTACACAGCCTCGGGATGGCTCGCAACAGTAAATGAATAAAACAAATACAATTACAATTAAAACTTGGAAACACACTGGCTGCACAATTAAAACTATAAATAGTAAAGATGATTAAAATACTGTTTGAATAAAAAGGTCTTGGCCTGGCGCCAAAAAACAAATAACGACAGCGCCAGACGGACCTCTCTGGGGAGCACGTTCCATAATTGGGGCGCCACCGCCAAGAAAGCCTTCCTCCGGGTACTCACCCTCCTAATGTCCTTCACGGAGGGCTCCCAGAGGAGGGCCTCTGCTGCCAATCTCAAGGAGCAGGAGGGCAAATATGGCTGCAGGCGTTCCTTCAGGTATCCAGGTCCCAAGCCGTTCGGGCTTTATAGGTAATAACCAGCACCTTGAATTGAGCCCTGACTTCGATGAGAAGCCAGTGAAGCTGGTAGAGGACTGGGGTTACGTGAGAATAACGCCCAGTCCTCGTCAGCAACCTGGCTGCTCTATTTTGCACCATCTGAAGTATCTGGACTGTCTTCAAGGGCAGCCCCACGTAGAATGAGTTACAGAAATCCAACCGGGAAGTAACCAATGCATGTGTCACTGTTGCTAGGCAGTCGTCCTCCAGGTAAGGACGCAGCTGATGGATTAGCCGAAGCTGATGGAAAGCCCTCCTCACCACCGCCGTCACTTGAGCTTCCAAAGTCAGCTCCGGGTCGAGAAGCACTCCCAAGCTGCGGACCCTGTCCTTTAGAGGGAGTGCAACCCCATTCAGGACAAGATCCAAGTCACCCACCCAGGAGTTTGAACCACCTACCAGCAGGACCTCCGTCTTGTCTGGATTGAGCTTCAGTTTATTGGCCCTCATCCAGCCCATAACCTCGGCCAGGCACCAGTTCAGTACAGCCACTGCCTCACCTGGATTGGTTGAAAAAGAGAGGAAGAGCTGGGTATCATCAGCGTACTGATGATTCCACAGTCCACACCTCTTGATGACCTCTCCCAGCGGTTTCATTGTGATGTTAAATAGCATGGGGGACAAAATTAAACCCTGTGGTACTCCATGTCATAACTGTCATGGTGCAGAGGTAAAGTCCCCCAGCACCACCTTCTGGAATCGGCCGTCAAGGCAGGATCGGAATCACTGCCAAGCAGTGCCTCCAACTCCCAGTCCTGCTAGCCTATCCAGAAGGATATCATGGTCGATGGTATCGAAAGCCCCTGAAAGGTCCAGGAGGACCAACAGGGATGCACTCCCCGTCTCTCTCCCTGCACAGGTCATCATACAGGGCGACCAAGGCAGATTCAGTGCCGTACCCAGGTCTGAAGCCGGACTGAAATGGGTCCAGATAATCAGTCTCATCCAAGAGTGCCTGGAGTTGTCCCACCACCACCCGCTCCAACACCTTGCCCAAGAACGGGATGTTGCCCACTGGTCTATAATTGGCGGCCATCTCTGGATCCAGGGACGCCTTCTTTAGGACCGGCCTGACCACCGCCTCCTTTAGAGGGGCAGGCACCCAGCAGTCCTTTGGAGAGGTGTTGATGACATCCCAGATCCAGGAACCAATCCTGTGTTTGGCTTTGGATAATAGCCATGATGGGCAGGGGTCCAGTACACAGGTGGTGGTACGTACCTGTCCAAGCACCTTGTCCACATCATCAGGCCGCAACAACTGAAACTCATCCAACAAGGGTAACATTGGCACCTCCCTTAAGGAATCTGAGTCACTAGTGGAGTCCAGCTCGTGATAAATCTGAGCGACTTTCTCCTTGAAGTGCTTGGCAAAGTCATTGCAGCGGGTTATCGAGGGTGGTACAGGATCTTTCTTAGGGTCAGAATGTATCAGCCCATGTACCACCTGAAAAAGTTCTGCTGGACAGCACTGTGAGGAGGCAATGGAAGTGGAGAAGAATTTCTTCTTCGCCGCCCTCACTGTCACAGCATAGGCCCGATAATGGGCTCTTAAGTGTGTTTGGTCAGATTCATCCTGAGATTTCCTCCACCTATACTCTAGTCATCTCCCAACCCGCTTCATTGCCCGTAATTCAGGTGTGTACCAAGGGGATGAACGGGCTCTGCCTGGCGGGAGAGGACGCTTAGGAGCGATCGTGTCAATAGCTCTGGCCATTTCCTCATTCCACAGTTCGACCAGAGCATCGCCAGCTTTAAACCGGAAACTCCCCCAGAGCTTTCAGGAATCCATCCGGATCCATCCAGCTTCGAGGGTGGACCCACACAATTGGGTCCGCACCCTTACAGAGGGAAAGGCCACCATCGAGCTCAAACCTCACGAGGAAGTTGTCTGACCATGACAAGGGAGTCAGACACAAATTCCTCACCCTCAAATCACCCTCTTCCTGCCCCGTCGAGAAAACCAGGTCCAGCGTGCGTCCACGTTCATGGGTCAGGCCAATGACATGTTGAGACAGCCCCATGGCTGCCATGGAGGCCATGAAGTCCTGAGCTGCCCTGGTCAGATCCGTCTCGGCGTGGAAACTGAAGTCCCCCAGGACCAACATCCTGGGGGTCCTCAACACCAGGTCCGAGACGACCTCCGTCAGCTCAGGCAGGGAGTCTGTTGGGCAGAAGGGTGCACGGTACACCAACAGAATCCCTAATCTGGCTTGGTCGCCCAACGCCAAGTAGAGGCACTCTAGACCTGGTCTTGAGAGGACAGGAAGCCCTGCAAGGGAAAGAGAGGCTCGATGAACTAAAGTGACCCCCCCTCCCCTCCCCTTCCCCCCGGGCATGGCCGATGCCGAACCAGAAACCCGGGTGGGCACAATTGCAATTGGATACGTCCCCCACCCCCCGCCCAGGTCTCTGTGATGCAAGCCAGGTCGGCCCCCTCATCCACAATCAAGTCATGGATGAGGGATGTTTTATTATGGACCGACCTGGCATTAAGTAACAGCACCGTCAGGCCCGAGAGGCGGTTGATAAGCATACCCGGAACCTTCCAGCTGGGGGAATAACTAGAAGGGGGAACCGGTGTCAACCATCTGTCCCTCCTTCTTCTATGCAGACCCGTTAAACCCCCAGTGCCATAATGACCTTTGCCCATGACCACTCCAATGGCGGTGCCCACGCACTCCCCAGGCAACCCCATAGAAGCAGCCAAGTGTGAATCCATTAAAAACAGACAGAATAAAACCAGATAAAAACAATTAAAAGCAATAAAACCTCACCACCCCCCAACAGCAAATTAAGGAAGCCGACCCACAAAGTCCATGGCCAGCCCAGCCCCCACACGGCCCCAAATGGCGTCACTGTCCTTAGGCTGACGCCCTTCGGCCGACACCTTTCAGCCGCTGGCCCAGGTCCCGGCTGGTGAGTTAAAGTCCGTATGACTCCCGGCTCCAGCCAGCTCCACTCATGACAAGCCTACCATGTGCATGTCCAGCCCATCCTTGAGCACCCTCACCAGTGGGGCTTCAGCCACCTCCTGTGGAACCCCATTCCATACCCTCGGGATCCTATCCAGAAGTACTTCCTGGCATCCACCCTAAATCTTGGTTCCCTGAGCTTTGCTCCATTGGAACATGTTCTGTATTCCACTGCAGGGGAAAAAGGTCATGACCCACCTCTGCGTAACACCCCCCCTCGTACCTGTACGTCACTAACCGGTCCCCTCTGAGTCTCCTCTTCTCCAGGCTGAAGAGACCCAGTTCCCTCAGTCTCTCCTCCCATAGCTCACCCAGCAAACCAGCCACCGTGCTAGTGGCCCTTCGCTGCACTGATTCCAACCTCGCCATATCCCTCTTGTAATGAGAGGCCCAGAACTGAACACAAGACTCCAGCTGAGGATGCGCCAGAGTCATATAGAGTGGCAGTCTTAGGGCAGCCCCACACACAGAGCAGCAGAACAATCCAGAGCCGAGGTTATGGCCACATAAGGCCACACTTGCTCCTCCAGACCTGAGGAACTGTAGTCCACTGGTGGGCAACAGGCCAAAGGTGTAACAGGCAGTTTGGGTTCAAAAGCAAATGTCATGCAGCCCAGAATACCAAGATATTATTATTATTATATTTATTTGGATTTATATTCCATCTATTCCCAGTCCCGGGACTTGGTTTAGCCCTTCCTGCCAGTAACTACACTTTTGTGTGTCAGGCTTTGAGAACAGGGGGAACGGCGCATGAAAGCCCAGGAGTCCCTGAAAGGTTGTGGGAAGGGTGGCTTGTGGCCCTCTGGGGAACCCTGGAAGGGGAGTTCGGGACCCCTGGAGGGCCAGAGAACTACTCGGCATTCCTCATACCTGGTCCCAGGTGTTACCACCTGATTTAAGACCTTTTGTGTTTTTTCCCACCACAGGGTGATGCCCACACCACAGGAGCTGGAACGCCCCAACTGATCTAGGCCTGGCTACTCAGCAATCTCCCAATTTGCTTGAAAGGACGGCTGGCCCAAACCATGCAGACTCACTAGGAGAGAACCTGGCCAGAGTGATTTTTAGTGCTGTCATTTTAAATGAGGAACCCAAGACAGGTGTCAGCAGCACCCTGGCCCCCGGCAAGATTCTGGGGCCTTGGCAACAGCCCATGGATGCCAGGCACCAACACCAGCCCCAGCTTCACCAGCTCAGTCAGGACTCATCTCAAAGTATACAGGCGTTGGGGATTGTTGCCGAGACAAAGCTGCTCACCTGCTCCTCCTGTCTGTCCACCTTCCGCTTCTTCGGCTGGAAGCCTTCAGCCAGGGCCACCGCCTGGGCGCACGTCTTCGGGCAACCTTCCACCACCCAGCTCTGCATCTCCGGGGGCAGGACAGCCAGGAACTGCTCCAGGATCAGCAGCTCCAGGATCTGCTCCTTGCTGTGCCTCTCTGGCTTCAGCCACCGGCAGCAAAGAAACCAGAGCCGGCTGCAGGCCTCCTGGGGCCCCTCAGAGTCCCGGTAGCGGAACTGCCGGAATTGCTGACGCTGGATCTCCAGCAAGATGGCATCCTCATCCGGGACCTCTTCCTTCGCCTGCCCGGAGGAAGAAGAGTCTCTGCAGGCCTCCTGGAATTCTCCATCGAAGCCCAGCTGGGTTTGGGTCTCCCGTTCTTCTGTGAGGCATCGGCTGCCTTCTGCCTCCACCTTGGGAGCAGGTGGAGATGCCTGAGCACCCATCTGGCGAGAGGACTCCAGGCTGTGAGGGCTCAGGACACCCGAGCTAGGGGACCTGACAGTCTTTTGGGCCTCCTGACGTTGTGTCTCTGCGTACAGGAGGCTCCCCTCTGCTGGCTCGTGCTTAATTGGCTTTCCAGGGGATTTTGGAAGGAAGGCCTCCACGGCTGGAGTGACAGCAGGCCTGTTCTCCCCCTCCTCCCCCGCTGAGGGGTCAGCTGCCTCCACCATGAGGCCCGGCTCCTCTTCCCCCTGTCCCTTTTCTACCTCCAATGGCACCATCTGCTCTGTTTTCGCCTGGAGCTCGACTCCAGAACCAAAGGCTGCTCCCTCCTCGGCAGCCATCTTGCACAAGGTGAATTCACTAAACGCCCAAGGGGTCTTTGTGTCTCCTCTCGAAGCACAGGGAAACTCAGGCTAGAAAGCAGCTAAGGACAAGAGCGGAGAACCTTCCAGAGGGGCTTCTCCCTGAAAGAAAAACATGTGAATCAGAATAAGAGCCAGCAACCATCTTTGCTTTGTTTGGAAGAGGTTCTGACTATTCAGTATACCTCACTACAGTGAGACGTGCAGAATTAGAACAGACCCTCGTGGCTGAGCTTTGGTTACCACGTCTTCATTCACGCATTCACACAAACTCAGTATGGGTTATGATGGATGCAGGGTTAGGAAGCGGCCTTCTGTTGAGCCAGGTTCTGGGTCCATCAAGCTCAGTCTTGCTGATACCGATTGGCAGCAGCTCTACAAGGTTTTGGGCAGGCGTTTTCCCAGTCCATCCTGGAGATGCCAGGGACCAAGCCTGAAACCTGCATGCAAAGCAAAGGTTTAACCCCTGAGTTATTGTCTTCACCTAGAGATGAAGTAAGACTCCAGTCCTCATTGTTCTGAATAAAGAGCTGAATTCAACAGGAAAATAAACTGTCTTTATACTGAATCAGATCTTGTCCATGTGGGCCCCTGCCATGGATTTTACAAGCCACTATTCCCCAGCCACTATGTATACAGTCTGCCTTTCTCCCGCTTTCTGGGAACTAGTCTGTTTCAATTTTCTTCTCACAGCAAAGGCAGCTCTTATCTACCAGATGATTAGGGGACACAGCTTCAAGGCCCTCTCACTGGTGTTCTTCCGGACAAGTTGAAGGCTATGTGGTTTTGGCTTGCTTTCAAGAAACTAGCCTGGCTTTTGGACACTGGGAAAGTTCACTAGACTCAACAACGTTTTTGCCATTCTTCCGGAAAAGCCTAAAACATACAAACTTTTAGTTTTGGAAAGTCACAGCAAAAAGCAAAACAAGCAAGCAAAAACCCTTGAAATAATACAGCATGAGCATTTGTGAGCTGGAATCTATCAGGTAAGAGAAGGTTCCTATGGCCCCCTAGACAGCATCTAGGAGGCCACAGGATATTCCGAATTCCCATATCCAAGGTTGGAGGCAGAGTTCTGACCCTGGAGCTGATAGTCCACACTCCAATTGCCCACCTCACAGTCAGTCCAAGGAAGCACCCTGCAGACGGCCTCTCCAAGGTTGGGAAGTCAACTTCAGAAAGAGAGTAAGGCAGAATTGGTTCTAGGACATGGCAAGGGGAAGGCCTGGGGCCCCTACTCTCAGTCCTGATGATGTACTAGCATCACAAGCAAAATCAACAAGGCTGTGCCTTAACAAACTCTCCATTCTGTATCATATGCAGGATTCATTCCTGAAGAGCAGCTTTTCTGCTTGACTGCTTCATGCTCTATTGCATTTAGTTCATGCTTTTATGGCGTTCCTTTACATTATTTGATTGAGGACAGCTTGTAATGATTTTGTTTTTTTCTTTTAAGTGACATTATTTCTCTGGGTACATCACTCCGAGACTGTTTTCTGCAGAGAGAAGCAATGTGCACATTTAGTAGTGAAATGTAGTAGTGACACACTGCATAATTCCTGACCAGTCTAGATTAATTCCTTTGATTGTATAATTTGTGTGATATAAATGGGAAACAGCTTTTTTGTCTTTTTTGAAATTGCATGAAGAAAAGCCTACAGAATGTACAGGTTGGATATTTGACAGAACAGAGCTTAGGACAGGGGCTTTGTTACCACATGTCCTCATTCGCACACACACATGTCCTCTTCAGTCATGGCACGGTGAACCCAAGATGAGAACACTCCTTTATTCTGAATCAGGCCCTTGTGCCATCTGGCCCAGACCTGTAGGCACTAACTGACAGTCCCTCTCTCTCCTAGACCTGCCTGCAGATTGTGAGCACTGAATCTGAGACCGTCTGCATCTTTTGCTCAGGCTGGGATTGTAGAGAAGTCTGAAACAGGGTTCTTTGTCCACTCAAAAACAGCTTGTCCACAGCCTGGAGCCCACCGACTTGTTGGCTACCAAATCACCCCCAGCCAGCCAACAATGACCCCCTCCTGCGACATCTCCCACTCAGCGCATTCCCACGTTCTGCCTCCCCGTGTCTGGCTGAGGGTGATGGACGTTGTAGTCCAACAGATCCGGAGGGCGCAGGCCGTCCTGAAAGGTGGGTTGTGAATGCCAAAGGTATCCGGGTTTCTCCAAATCCGCATTTTTATAGCCTGGGAATGACAGAGGCGGAGCGGGGGAACAGGGCTTGCACAGAGGGGGAAGCGCGGCCGGCTGGCAGCTTGCACGGATCATGCCTTACTCTTTCCGGGCAGGCAAGCGACACCACGAACTCCGCTCCCCCGCAACGCTCCCACTTGGCATTTCCTGCGACGTGTCCCACCCCCACTCGGCGCATTCCCACGTTCAGCCGCCCCATTCTCACCACGCGGCCGCCATTCATCTCCCGCTGTGCAGCGGCTGAGCGTTCCAACCGGAAGGAACTCTCGGGGTTTTTTCACTCTCCCTTTCTATCAGCCAAAGCCTTTGAAATTTCTCAGCCCTTCTAGGAAACGCGTTCCAGTCAGCTCTATCATCTTAACCCGTCAAATAATCCCCCTTCTCAGGAAAAGAATAGCAGCAACGAGAAGGGGCTGTGGGGCGCAGGTGGGGGGTTAAGGGTCGTACAGGAATATTTTTCAGACTTGGGTACGAAAAGACCCAAGCCCCACATGCCTGCAGCTCCAGGATCATCTCCTGGAGATGAAAGGTGGGACATTCGGGACAGATAAAAGCACAGCATTAGATTAAGCATTACATTGTGATGGCCTCCGACTTGGAGAGCTTTAAAAAGGGGGTCCCTAAAGCGGGATTAGGGACTTCATAATGAGAGGGAAGACCTACAGCAACGTGAGACCTACAGCAACATTGCTTTGCTTTCTCTCCAAATACAGGAGTAGCCCTGCTCAGGGTTCATGTAAGGATGTGGGACAGAGCGCAACCCTCTTCCCTCGCTCAGGACTGGCTTGAATAGATACTTTTTTATTCTTCCGTACTTTTAATGTTTAATTTTAACCATGTTTTTATGCTCAGTTCGTGGATCACTTGTATTATTTAGGTATATATGTATTTATTGGATTTGAATTGTAAGCCGTCCAGAGACCAACTGGGTGTCTGGACGGGGTAAAAATACCCAAATAAATAAACTTGCCAAGGATGCAAATTTGCAGAGGACACAACACTGGGTGGGATAGTTAATACCCTGGAAGACAGAAACTAGATTCAAGGTGATCTTGATAGGTTGGAGAGTTGGATGGAAAAGAACAGATAGAAATTTAGTAAGGATGAATGCCAGGTTCTCCATGTGTCGTTATGCAATGGGGGATGCGAGTGAGAAGGATCATGGCATTGTTGTCGTTCACAAGCTGAATATGAGCCAACAGTGTGATGCGGCTGCAAAAAGGGCCAATGCTATTCTAGGCTGCATTAATAGTAGTATCACTTCCAAAATCCACGAAGTACCAGTCACCCATTACTCAGCACTGGTTAGGCCTCACCTGGAGTCCTGTGTACAGTTCACACTTCACAAAAGATGGAAACAAACTGGGAAAAAGTTCAGAGGAAGGCGACAAGGATGATCTGGCGACTGGGACCAAAGCCATCTTGAAAGAACTGGGCATGTTTAGCCTGCAGAAGAGGCAGCTGAGGGGACACTGCGCCGCACTTTCCAAATACTTGAGCGGATGTCACAGAGGAGGGCCAGGATCTCTTCTCGGTCATCCCAGAGTACAGGACATGGAAGAACAGGCCCAAGTTAGAGGATGTCAGATTCTGGCTAGTTATCAGCAAAAATTTCCTGACTGCTACAGCAGTACAACCAGAGGCCAGTTACCTGGGGAGCTGGTGGGCTCTGCCTCGCTGGAGGCCTGCGAGAGGCAACTGGACAGCCCTCTGAGAGGGTTGGTTTAACTGGGAGTCCTGCACTGAGCAAGGGGGTTGGACCCAATGGCCTTCATGGCCCCTTCCGACTTTACTATTCTAAGATTCTATGAGATGGCAAAAAAAGAATATCAGGTAGAAAGGACTCTTCCTAAAGACTCCCAGAGCGTCTTAAAGGTGGGCAAGGTCAGGCATTTGCTGAGAACCCATAACTCAGCAGGGATCCACAGCCAAAAGCTGCCTGGAGTGGCACCTCCTTTCCACCACTGCAGCCTTCCTGTCCCCTGCCTCTCGCTGTGGCCCCAGCCAGAGTAGCAGAGGGGCGGAGATGCTGTGGCCCCCAGACCCCCAGGCCCTCTGACTGTCAAGCAAGGGAGAGCCATGCTGGGGGGGGAGGGGAGGGGGAGCAAGAGCATCTGAGGTCACCGCGGCAAGCCACATTGCCCAAGCGCCCCGGAAGGCCTGCCCCCCAGCACTGCCCCACGTTTCGTTCAGTCCACTCTGGGGGCAGGTTTTGTCTGCTTGTTCTTCTTCCACTCAGTGGTGCCATCAGAGCAGGAAATTGGAGCAGAAAGTTCCGGACTGTCCATTTGCCACATTTTGAAGAAAATGAAGTCAGGCATCTGGCAGGAGCTGCAAGATCCTTACTCCCAGGATCTAATATAATCTAACAGTATATTGTCATGTGCTGTCAAGCTGTCTCCAGCTTATGGTGATTTAATGAAATAAATTAAATTATAATAATAATAATAATTCAATTATAATTAAATTAATTAATTAGCCTATAATTTAATGAAAGCCTTCCACAGTGTCCCATCCTGAACAGCCCTGCTCAGAGCTTTTAAATTCACAGTTGCAGTTTTTTTTATGGAATCAATTCAACCCGGAGTGTGCCTCCCCCGTCTTCGTCTTCGTCTTTGTCTTCAACTTTTCATATCATGATCATCTCCAGGGAACTTTATCCCCACTACATGTTCACTTAGTATTTTTTATTTCTCTATATTGATATCACACCTTTTTTTCCTGCAAGGAACTCAAAGCAATGCTAGCTAATCCTCCCTTCCCCCTTTTTTCTTAACAACACCCCTGTGATGTAGGTTAATCTAGGTCAGCAACTAGCCCAAACCCACCCAGTGAGCATCACGATCCTGGATCTCCCAAGCTCCAGTTCAGTCACTAGGCTGGGCTGGCTCTATGGCATTATTTGTCAAAATCTTGATCTTTTTCCCTGCTTCTCCAAAAGGAAACTCTAAGCAGGAATGTTGTTCAGGAGAAAATGCGGAGCATACCAGCTGTTCCTGGAACATGTGAAGAATTTATTACAGCAGGTAGTTTGGAGAGCAGGGAAACTGGGTTGCAGCTGCTACACGTTTTCATTGCAGCCCATGAAGCCTGGCTGAGAAGCTCTGAGTTAAAAGGTCTCCAGAGACAGACATGGGGTGGAGAAGAAGATAATTTTTCCCTGCCTTTGAAAAACCAGTCTCTGCAAGGGAAGGGATCTCTTTTCTAAGTCTGCAATCTAATACATCAGGCTGAGGGGTAGAACATCTGTCAGGTTGAGGGCCAAATTCCATTTCAGAAAATAGCTCAGGGACTCAAGTGATCCGAGTTCACAATGTCTAAGTCTTCATTGTTGACCTTGACATTTTGCAATTCTTCTGTAATCATGTTTTTTTTCTCCTTTTCTTGATGTTTAGCTGCAATCTTGCTTTTGCACTTTCTTCTTTCCCTTTCTCAGGAGTTGTTTCAATCCATTATCATTTCTTCCAGTAATACAGTTCACGTTCTGTGTTTGCTGAGAGCATATAAATACCTTCCCTCAACTTTGGTGTTGTCCAAGATGTGTTTAAGTGCACCTTCCATAATACCCCAGCAGGTGACCAGGGGATTATGGAAGTGGTAACGTGACACATGGTTAGGGGAGGCAGGGATATAAGGTAAAGTAATTCCATCCATCCATTGAGAAACCACAAGAGTTTTAAATCATGTTTTCATCTGATTTTAAGATTATTTGATCAAACATTGTCTGTTCCCTATAAAATCCATACATTTTATAATCTTTAGTATGCCTTGATTGTATTTGCACTTGGAACCACCAAGAGAAATCAGTGCCCTGTTCTTGTAATTCTTGCTTTGATTTCAATCTTCCGTCATTATCAAGAATATCATTATAAGTCCCAATCTTAGAGCTCTCGAATAACTCAAGGTGAGAAGCATCCCTGAGCGTGTTTTTATGTTTTACCTGCAAGACAAATACGGGTTAAATCGATAGAGTGCGAAAGGCTAGAGCGGCCTGGGAAAAAAAGACCCTCTCTCGCGCTCGCTCGCTCTCTCTCTCCCCCCCCCCGCGCGCGCATGCAACCGAACGCGAGAGACGGAGGGGGCGGGGAAAGAGGCGGGGAGATGCAAATCGTGATGTCCCTTCCTGTCCCGCCCTGGGGCGGAGCTCCCAGCCCGGGCTTGGGAGTCCGATCCGGAGCCGCTGCAGCTGCAATGCGAATTCCGGCACTCCGGATCGGTCTGGAGGGGTGAGTCAGTCCGGGGCAACGGGGGCGTCTGCCCCGCGGAGCCTCGCCGAGGCGGCCCGCTCCTGCTTTCGGTTCCCCTCCTCTCCCCCATCTTGAGAAACGGGCGGCAAGAGAGATTAGGCCACTTTGAGAAGCAGGGTCCCTTTCTTGCTCTCGCATCCGGAGCGCGGCGGGGTGTTCCGAAGCCCGAGGATTTGCACTGCGGATCTTAAGGGCTCGAAACGGCTTCCTCTGCATTTCCCCCCGCGCCGGCTTTACAACAGCCCTGCAGGGTCGGCCAGGCTGTTATGTCGTGTAATGCCAGTGGCCAGAGAAACAGCAGCAGGGTCTGCGCAGAGTCATAGACGTTACAGAGGCGAGGGTTTTCCTGGTTTGTTTGTTTGTTTTTTTAAATGTGTTATTCTGATACATTTATTGTATTTATGGAGCATTATTTATTTATATCCCCCTTCTTTCTTGCAAAGAAGGCAGATTACATGATTTTTCTCCTCTTCCCAATTTTATCCTCACAACAACCCTGTGAGGTGGGTTAAGCTGAGACTGGTCCAGAGTCACCCAATGAGCTCCGTGGCCAGGTGGGGACCAGAACCCGGATCTCTTGCACTCTTGACTGCCTCACCACACTGGGTCTCATTGTACTTGTATCCTGTCCTTTTACTTGCAAAGAACCCATGTCAGTTTACCTGGGCTGCCTCTGCACTAGACCTACCTCTGCTTCTGGGGGGTGGGGGTATTTTGCTGTTAGGTGGGTAGTTTGCAAATCAAATAAATAAATACCATATTTTTTGCTCTACAAGACTCACTTTTTCCCCCCTCAAAAGTAAGGGGAAATATCTGTGCATCTTACAGAGCGAATATGTGTGTGCAGTAAGTCTGTCAGATGTGCAGCCCATGGAGGGGGGGGGAAGTGATGGGGAATGTGCCTGTGATTGTGTGCCCATTTGATTCAGAATATTTTTTTTCTTGTTTTCCTCCTCTAAAAACTAGGTGCGTCTTATGGTCAGGCGCATCTTAAAGAGCAAAAATACGGTAAACTGAGGACTTTCCAGTTCAGAGGTAGCTTCTTGCAGTGCTTTATGTGTCTACTCAGAAGTAAGCCCCAATTAGTTTAATGAGACATACTCCCAGGTGGAAGTGTATAAGGTTGTATCCTCAGGGTTACAACCCACAAATGTTCAGTTCACATGCCTTTTACTCTTCCACATTTCCTTGTGTTACAATCTGGAATTGTGTTCTTTCACAACAACAACAACATTTTGCATATTGAATATCTTGTGCATGTTAAGTGGTAGTGATGCCGATGAGATCCATTTCAATTCCAAGTTGTAAAACAAGAAAATATTTATTTAACAATTTTAATATATTGTCTGATGGTTATAAAATCTCAAGACAGTTTACAAAAAAGCCAGAAAAAATATAAATACATATTAAAACCATATTACAACTGTAAAATAGTTAAAAGCTCAGTGCCCATATTTGCTCCAGCTAATTAAAATACATTACTGATTTAAAAGCTGGGAGAATAAAAGCGGTTTGGCCTGGCACAGGAATGAATAAAGCATCGGTGCCAGGCGCATCTCCCTGGGTACATTTGCCAGTTAAAATCTAAATCGAAAGGGTACATTTCTAAAGCCCTAAGAGAGCCAGAAGTATTTGTCTTTGGAGGGAATTCCATAGTGTAGGGGCTACCACAAAGAAGGCCATGCCCCTAGTGTCCGCCATCCTTACTGATCTTGGTAACAGGCCAGCTGGGTAGGTCTTAGAAGAGGATCTTCAAACGGGGGAAGTTTCTTAGGAGCATTGACAACCCTTAAGGAACCTTCAAATGTCGACTGACCCATTTGTTGTTGTTCAACTGTTCAGTTGTGTCTGACTATAAGCGATCCTATGGGCCAAATCTCGCCACACTTTCTGATCCTGTGTCACCTCTCTCAGCTGAACTATGCTCTGGCCCACATCCTCTTTGATGGAGTCTAACCACCTTGCTCTTTGGTGACTTGGTTTTCTCTTGCTGCTGAGCATTGCAAACATATCTTTTTCTCATGAGCTTGATCCTCCTTCATGGATCACTGCCTTGTCGTGGCGAAGGGGCTTGCGTAGCTCAATGAAGCTATGAGCTATGCTGTGCAGGGCCACCCAAGATGGACAGGTCATAGCAGAGAGCTCTGACAAAACGTGATCCACTGGAGAAGGAAATGGCAACCCACTCCAGTATCTTTGCCATGAAAACCCCATGGACACTACCAAAAGGCAAAACGATATGACGCCAGAAGATGAGCCCCTCGGGTCGGAAGGTGTCCAATGTGCTACTGGGGAAGAGCGGAGGGCTAGTACTAGTAGTGCCAGAAAGAATGAAGCCACTGGGTCAAAGCCAAAAGGACACTCAGTTGCCGATGTATCTGGAGGTGAAAAGAAAGTCCAATGCTGCAAAGATCTATACTCCATAGGAACCAAGAATGTAAGATCCATGAATCAAGGTGAGCTGGACGTGGTCAAACGAGATGAAAAGACAGAACATCGACATTTTAGGAATCAGTGAACTAAAATGGACAGGCATGGGTGAATTTAGTTCAGATGACCATCAGGTATACTACTGCGGGCAAGAATCCCTCAGAAGAAATGGAGTAGCCTTCATAGTCAATGAAAGAGTAGGAAAAGCATGACATGGCCAAAATAAGTGAATCTCAGCTTTGTTATCTTGCTGACCAGGGACACATCTCATTTAATGTGCTGTAGTACCTGCTTGTTCGTGACTCCCGCTGTCCATGGGAGTCAGGAGTCTCTGCCAACACCACAGTTCAAATGAGTCCTTTTCCTCTTGTCTAACTTTTTCACTGTCCAACTTTCACGACTGTGGGTTGCAATAGGAAAAAATGACCCCTCAGACCAAGCTGCACTTGCTTGCCGAGCTGGAGCTCTTGTTTTCCACACGCGATTCATGCTTGCCATTGCCATATGACCATGTGAAATCCATCACTTTATTTCTGGACTGCATTCAACACCGTGAGACCTGACCCATTACATTAAATGAAAATTTCTTTGTGTTTCAGGAAGCGGCAGTCATCAAAGAAGGTCATCTGCATTTCATCGAGGTGGTGTGTTCTACCTCCTTTTTTCAGTCGAACCTCTCCTAAGGAGGTCATGCAGGAGACTTCAAATTCTTTACAGAACTCCATGGCCACGGAAAGAGGTATGCAGAAGAGTGAGACTTTCCTGGCCAAAGTAGACAGAATAAGGAATTTGGGTTGGTAGGTATATTTGGAGTTTGGAAGGAGTGCCGAGGGTGCCTCTTGTCCCCATGGGGACACCTTGCCCTTCGCGGCCACCATGGTGAGTGCAGCTGGTCACTAAACCCATTTCCTGGAAGAATAACTTGGGAGACTAAAAGAAAAGCTTGCCCAAGAACTTAAGTACAAGGCAGGGATGGGTTTTGAGCTCCCAAACACAAAACTGCTCTTTTGAAGGGAAGGGAAGGTGATGGAGGACAGCGGTTTGCTTTGTGTGCATGCCAGCCTCCTGGCTAATGCTTAAATCAAAACCTCCGGCAGGTGCCAAGAGAGGTGGTTACAGGCCTGTGAGTGCCAGCGGGTGCCTTGCTGCAAACCCCAGGCCTAAAGACATAGGCTGAGCTCGGCTGGACCAGACTAGTCGATTGAGTCCAGCCTTCCGTACACCCGGTGACCAGCTATCTGCTCCAACAGGAAACCCACAAGCACCCTCCAGCCCCCGGTCCCCAACGACTGCCTTTGATGCAGGAGGCAGCATAAAGCCATGAGGGCTAGTAACCACAGATAAGACTTCTCCTCCACGAATTTGTCCGAATCATCTTTTAAAGCCTTCAAAGTTGGTGGCCAGCACTTTATCTTTTGTCAGAAAGTTAGCTATGGAGAAGGAATTGCACAGTTTGTTTGTGGCTCTTTTCCTTTCACTAATAAAGCCGGAGTGGGATTCTCATGTAAACATTAAAATGTGCATGGATGGGAATGAAATATGCTTCACTGATCATTTTAAAAAGTCAGTTTACAACAGTGTTGGAGGGACAGCTAGCCTACGATCATCTCTCTGACTTGCTAGCTTTCTCCATGTGAGGGATACTGATAGTGTACCATGGAGGGGGAGGGTACTGTAGGGAGATACTGATAGTATTCAGATCTTTGACCCTGCACTGACCATCTGAATACTGCTGTCGAGGAACTGACAGGTTGTACAGGCAGCCACTGGCGTGTTTTCTTTTCCAAGCCAGCAGGCATTGAAACATCTGGTGGGAGCAAATTGCCTAAATAAATGCATTTGGTATGGAAATTTTACACTCTTTTTGGCTTTACTTGATCTATTGCCAATCAGCTTCTTTGAGGAACCCAGAAAAACATCCCTCACGGCTGCCTAAATATGGAAAAAAATTGCTGTTCCTTCAAAAAGATGATTACTGCATCTTTCCATCCTATTTGCAGACTAGCATGTTCTTTGTTATTTGATAACTTGATATATGTTCTTTGGATTCTGTTCTGATTATTTCTAATAGTAAACATAATCTTTATTTGCATTGGCCACAGGCCTTAGCATGGGGAATAAAAAATGCAGAAATATAAGCACATAAATTGTACTGCACTAAAATGCCCCTAATTACATTCTGTAATTTATGGTAAGAGCCAGTACCAAAATGCATACATAATCCATTGCACATGTCTTTTCAAAACCTATGAAAGTTAGAACTCTGATACAACAGTGGATTTTATTTTAACAGTGCTAGTTAAAATTTTTGCAGTTTTTGCCACAACCTGTTTGTTTTGATTTACAGGAAGCAAAGACACATACACAAAATCTGCTTGCCCTGGAAGAGATAACCGTAGGGGAGGTAATAGTAGAAAAGTAATAATAACAGGCACATGGGCATGTGGAAAGCTAGTATTTTGAGGAGAAGGTCTTTTCCCTGACATGCTAACTTTCTATATGCAAGGATTTTTTTTTAAAGGGTGGAATCAAACTCTAAAGAGAAAAAGAACCAGATTTGGTACAGCCTCATTTCTTTTCTTATTCCAGTGGAATTGGAGCCCCTCACCACGTTCAAAAGAATTCAAGAGAGCTCTTCCAAGTGCCTTGATGAGGAAGTGACTTCTCATCCTCACCCTAAACCAGAAACACAGCTGGGAGGCCATCCACTGAAGGGAATGGCAACGTCTCTGCCTTGCTGGGGAGCCCTTGAGGGACTTAGTGAAGCTGCCATCCAACAGAGAATCCTCACAGGAGAGACCCAAGAAAAGCAAACCGAGAGCGACAAAGACTGCAGTTGGAGAGCGGACTTTGTGATCAGTAGGAGAAACCCTAAAAAACGGGACAGGCCGTATAAATGCTCTGAGTGTGGCAAAAGCTTTAGCGTGAGCTCAGACATTATCCGGCATCAGAGAATCCACACGGGGGAGAAGCCGTACAAATGCCTGACATGTGGGAAAGGCTTCAACCAGAACTCCCACCTCACTGCACATCAGAGAACCCACACAGGCGAGAAACCGTACAAATGTTGGGAGTGCGGGAAAAGCTTCAGCTTAAGTTCAGACTTCACTAGACACCAGAGGATTCACACAGGAGCCAAACCCTATAAGTGCTCTGACTGTGGGAAAGGTTTCATTCAGAAATCGCACTATATCACACATACAAGGAACCACACAGGGGAAAATCCGTACAAATGCCCTGAGTGCGGAAGAGGCTTCACATCCAGCACACTGCTCATAAGACATCAGAGAATACACACAGGCGAGAAGCCGTTCAAATGCTCCTTCTGTGAAAAGAGGTTCTGTGCCAGCTCAAACCTGGTCACACACATGCGAACACATACTGGGGAGAAGCCATTTAAGTGTCTGGAGTGTGGGAAGAGCTTCAGTCAGAAATCCACCCTGATTGCACATGAGAGGACACACACGGGTGAGAAGCCATACAAATGTTGGTGTAGCAAGATGTTCAGCAAGAGCTCTGACCTCCTTGCTCATGAGAGAACCCACACAGGGGAGAAGCCGTACATCTGTCCCAGCTGTGGCAAAAATTTCCGGATGAGCTCGCACCTCATTCGGCACCAGCGCATTCACACAGGAGAGAAACCCTATAAATGTTCTGAATGTGGGCGGAGCTTCAGTGCCAGTTCTCACCTTATCAGACATCAGAAAATCCACCTGGGGGGGAACTGACAAACAAGCAAAGGTGCAATTCTATCCCCCTTCCCACAAAAACAGTCCTACTGCCGAAACTAGACAGCAAGGATACGATTCTGTGCAGCTTTTGGACGTTCACTTCATTGAACACATTTTAAATTGCTGGGTTGGAGAATTCTGGGTTACAATCCCTTTTTCTATTTCTGATTTGTATTTACCAATGAAAAATGTTATCTGGGCTGTGGAAAGAGCTTTGGTTAGAAATTTTCCCTCAGGACACATCTGGGGAGAGAAAGCATATCTCAGATACGCTTTCTGTGAAGAAGGACTTGGCTTAGTTTTGCGAGACATTGTCCTTGCCCTACAACCACAATTGCCCTGAGTCTGTGTAACATTTTTAGAGAGTTGGAGTCAGCCTGGAAGGACAGATAAATTGACTTCCTCCAGTGCCGTTGTTTCACCTTAACTCTTCCTCAAATATTATTTTGCATTTATATCTCACCTTTCTTTATCCAAGGCAGCTTACAAGTTCTCCACCTCTCCATTCCATCCTTACAACAACCCTGTAAGGTAGGCTAGGCTGAGAGGTTGTGACTGGCCCAGAATCACCAGTGGGCTTCATGGTTGCCTGAGACTAGACCCAGAACTCCTGAATCTTAACCACTGAACAGTCCAGCGCTCTTAACCACTACATCACACTGGTTCTCCAAGAATGCCCAATCTGACCCATAGGCCTATATGGTCCAGCAATCTGTTCCTGCAGCGGCCACTCAGGTTCCCATGGGACATCCACAAGGAGGACTTGAGCATACACTCATATTCACCAGCTACTGTTATACAGAGACTCAGTGGCGGAATTCAGACAACAAAACAAGCCATGGTGGTTTTTCACCCTTGTCGGTCTGTCATGTTGTTTGAACCTAGTCATGCTATTTCAGCATGGTATGTTTGATCTTTAGAAACCATGTTAAGAAACAATGGTTTGTTCTATGGTTTCTTCATAGCACCATGGCTTGTTGTATTGTCTGAACCCACCGTTACGGTTTCCATGGTGCTGCTATGCAGCTATCATAGAGTCCCCTGGAAAGAGTGGCAACTGCAAGAGCCACTCCTACCATCCAGTCTCTGTGTGGAACAATGAAGCAGAGGCCGGGGCAATGCACCTTGGGATTGAATTTCAGGCGCAGTGACTGATGGGATGCACGCTGAGAATGGGAGGACTGAGCGGAGAGGATGAAAACCATAATAATGGGAAACCACTTGATCATCTGTCAGATCATGGTAAAAACCACGGATCAGGGTAACCACGCAGGACGGTTTGTTGTGTTGTGTGAATGCAGTCACTGCTGCTTATCCTGGAGATACTGGAGAGCCACTGTGCCTAGTAGCTATGAGGACTGATCCCGCCAGGCATTTATCTTGTCCCCTTCTGCAGGTGTCCAAGGAGGCCTTCATTGCACCCTCACAGGGCCTCCTTAGCCCAGTAAAGCTCTCTTGGCTTACCCAGACTTGCCTGGTTGCTGTGAAGATGGGCCTGGGTGGCCTGGACTCCATCTGGGCTGGAGCTTGGGAGGAAGAGAAAACAAGGGTCAGTAATGCACAGGTGTTAAACTAGCAACCTGGGAGTCTGCCTTAGTTTGAGTCCAGGCCTTAGTCCAGCGTTTTGAGCACTGCCTGGCTACGACGGCTCTCCAGGATTTCCCGCAGGGATCTTTCTTAGTCTGCCCTGGAGATGCCAGTGGTGAGCTTAAGGAGCTCTGCCAGCCAAGCAGGGGCTCTTCTGTTGAGCCACACTCCTTTGCCTTAAAGAAAGGTTCTAGTCCTCATGGTTTTGAAAAAAAGGGCTGTATTCAGTGGGAACATAGGAAGCCATTGTATATCAAGTCAGCCTTGGTCCATTTAGCCTCCTGTCAGTGGCTTTCCAAGGTTTCTGGATGGATTTTTTTCAACCTTGTTTGGAAATGCCAGGGGTCAAACCTGGAAATTTCTCCATGTAAGACAATGAGGCAGGCACCTCTCTTTCTGCACCTTTCCTACAGAAGCTGCTTTATGATAAAAGCACTGCAAAGTATCCACTTTAGGAAACTGGTATGTAACATTTTATGCCCATGGGTGCTGTTACAGGAGGGAATAATTGTCCCATGCCATGGATGTTTTAAAAAATCAGAAATGTGGGTTTGGATGTTTCCTTTATAACCTGAACGACATTCTAAATCTGCCCCTTTGAATCATGGGAAGCCACCACCCCAGTCTTCACATGCCATGGAAACCAGGCGCTTTGAAAGTCATCTGGTTTCCCTCAGATGTTCTTCAGGGGAAAGCAGAATGACACACACACACAAGCACATACATGGGGAAAAACAAACCCTATAGCAGAGTTTGCTTCTGTGGTCCTCAGTGCGATTTGGACCCAACTCCCATCATCCCCAGCCAATGGTTGGTGAGGGGAGTTGTAGTTAACCATATTTGGAGTGCTATCGGTTGTCCACTCTTCCCTTGTCCAGTTATAGCCAGCTTCCTTGGTTTACTCTGGAGTAAACTGGTTCCTTCATTTGCATGTTGAGAGATCTTAATTCGGGTTTGTCAGACTGTAAAAAGAGCGGCTTTCTCTCTCTTCCCGTTTGTGGAAAGGGCCACTTTCTTGGTGTTTGGGAAACTGAAAATCCACAAGGCCTAAAAACATTGGTGTGTAATTTTGCTCTTCCTGCCACTGATTAAACCTTTGGCAAGATGGTGTTGCATTTTAGAAAGGGACACGGAGTGGGAGCAGGTAATCGGCCTAGTCTGTGGAATAACCAAATGATGGACGCTCAGGCGAAAAAGAGTAGGGCCTTCTGGAAAACCCTGGAAGGGCCCCCAAGGCCTGATGTTCTGCCCCATAACAACGTGGGGTTGCTGATCTTTTCAGTACTGAGGGGTTCCACGATTTTGCCTTGCCCTGCTTTTTTATTCAGAGGTTTCTCATTCCCTCCACCCCAGCCCTTTCCGACCAGGTACGGGGTTGAACTACAGGCAGCTGGGGATGATGGGACCTGTGGTCCTTTACCTTTGGAGGGCACCTGGTTGGAACAGGTTGTCCTGCCCAGTCTTTTCACTGAAGCGTTCCTCAGCTTTTGAACCCAAGTGAAGGGGATTACCTTGGCATTTGTTCTTAATTAGGGGGCAGGAGTCGCAGGGGGATTCCATCATGTGAGGGAAAGTGGAAGGTGGAAGAAGGAAGGGAAGACCAAACGGGAGACGGATGGACCCCATGAAGGTATCCTTGCACTTAGAAGATCTGGGTGGGACTGTCATGAGCAGCGTATTTTGGAGGGCTTGCATTCATAGGGTTGCCATAAGTTAGAGACAACTCAGAACACAACAACCAACAATTTAACCCCCCTCTCCCAACTGACTTTATTTCTCCTTTTCTGCTGCGGACTGAAGAGCAGCGCTTGCTATATTTCAATCCAAGCATTCACTGTGCCAGGCTGGAGAACAGGAAAGGATCTTTCCGCTTGTGGCTTGAGGCACCTTCACCCAGCCTGTAGCTCAGATGGTTTAAACTGCACCTCCCCATATGCCCCAGCCAACATGGCCAATGATTGAGGATCATGGAAGTTGTAGGCTAAAAACAGCTAGAGGGGAGCAAATTGGGGAAGGCTCCTCCCAGCCCTGTGAGAAATTCCTGACCCATCCCCGGAGTGCCGTGCTGCCCTGAGGTTACTGGGGAAAGGTCCAAGTTCGGCATCAGCACCCCGAGGCAGCCACTGGGCCGGCCCTGGACCCCACATGCCAGTCATGGCATCTTACTTTCCCACAATGCCCCAAGGTGATGCTGGTGGGGGGCATTGTGGGAAGTTAAGATGGCGGATTGTTGGAGTGCTGCAGCTTCGGCATGCTGCTCCCACCCCAGGGGATGCCATAGGGGCCCTCCAGCGTAGGAGGGGGCTACCGGGGTGCCCTTTGCTGAGGGCCAAACCCGGAGCCGGCTCTCAGCCAGCCAACTCTGGCTTTTTAAGGACTGAAGACTTCATGGTTCCATTTAGCCATGGGCTTCAGGAAAGGACAGTTGGAAGAGGGAGGCATCTTATTAAAAGATACGCTTTTATGGAAGCCTGATTGGCACTTTGCTGCTCTCCCAGCATGCCCTGTTCGTAGACACTCCTATTTTAGGGTTTTTATATGCAATTACTGGCTATTACAGGTTGCAGTGGTCCTTTTTTCACTTCTTTATATCTTATTTCAGTACCAACACTGCACTGTCAAGCAAGATTCTCTGACACATTGATCCTATGGCCCTTACGCAGCATCTAGCGGGGCCAAAGGATTCTTTCAGTTCCTAGATCTGTGTGTGGAAATGAGTTGTGGGGTCCGAGGGGAGGAATGCCTTGGGCAGACACGATTCAACATATCTCACCCCAGCAGACATTCCCTGACTAGCCCCTGTAGTTGCCACATTGGACCGTCTTCTCCACCGGCCTCTCAGTCTGGCCCTCTTCACAGCAGTGGTGGGGGGACACCGCGGGGCCATCTTGGCCACCTTGCTCCTTGCTGTCTGCCCGTGAGAAAGGATGCAGAGCAAGTGCAGCCAGTGAGAACAGCACTCCGAAAGTTGATCCACTCCCGAAGGAGATCCATAGAGGATCACTTGCTGGAGGATCCCCCCGCTGCCCCAAACCTGAAGTTGGCACTCTTTGAGCCTGATTCTCCAGGCCTCATTTTACCCTTCCAGTCCTTTCGGCATCAAGGCTAATTCCAGGCAGTGATTCATCCTTTGCTTTACGGCTCATGAACATGCAACTCTGCTGTTGATTTTAGACAACTGCATCCTTTTTCTTTCCTTTGCCTTCCATGCTGAGGGAGGCTGCAGGGTCAGATCCATAACTTCCCTGTCGATTGATTGATTGATTGATTGATTGGATTTATATGCCGCTCCTGAGCCATGAGGCTTTCTGGACAGCTTGCAACATATGCACTCAAATACAACAGTCCCATAATATCCACACTTTTCAATAAAACTGATAATACTGATAAAATCAATAAATGAAACAGATCATGTGACACGGCTGAAATGAAGCAGTAATAAAGTGAGAGAAAATAGAATGAAGTAACCTAAAAGAAAATGAGATGATCTGTTACACAGCTCTCAGTTCGGCCTTCATCAGCAACAGCTTAATTCAACCGTCCTGAACTCACACACATTATGCTGTTACTTATTTAATGTACTTAAAATATTTCTAGATCACCACTTACATTCCCAGGTGAATCACAGAATAAAAATATTAAACCACAATATTGTTAAAACTGTTTAGTTGCAGCAGCCTTCCTCAGTTTGGTGCCTTCCTAATACTTTAGATGCAGCTTCCTGTATTCCCAACCATTGGCCATGCCACCTGGGGCTGATGGGACTCGAAGGGCAGAGCATCAGGAGGTAACCAGGGTGAGGGACGGCTGGACTAAAATCCTCATCTCCACTTTGTTTTTAGCCCTGTGCCTGTTTGGCCTCTCACTTGAGTCTGAAATCCAAAAGTTGCCATATATTGTAGCTTATCTCTTAAGTGCCCGGAGAGACATTTCAGCTTTTGATGGTACAAAATTTGTGGAAGTGCTACATGTCTAGTGGCCAGAGGAAGAGTGTGTTCTCTTTGGGAACCCTTCACAGCTGAATTTCAGCCTGGAGCCTGCAGTTCTGCATCCAAGTTAAAAAGGATCCTTGGAGGTCATCCAGTCCAACCCCAGCTCAGTGCAGGAACCTTGCAAGGACAGCACCTGTGACAGGTAACAAAGCTGACCACACCAGCTGCCAATAGTCTATTGCCAAGATGGTCTTACCTTTCGGAAGTTTCTTCTCACAGTTAGCCAGAACTTGGCCTCCCAGTAATTTCTACTCATTGGTTCTAGACCTACCCTTGCTTCCTTCATAGCAGCTTCATCAAAGGCCAAATCTCATGAGATTTTGATTTCCCAACATGGTGCTTCTGGCTGCAGCGATGTCCACAAATTATAGGACAGTTGGAAGAGGGAGGCATATTTTTAAAAGATACGTATTTATGGAAGCCTGGCTTGCATTTTGCATTTTGCTGCTCTCCCAACACGCCCAGTTTGAAGAAACTCCTATTTAAGGGGGGTTTTGTGTAAGTTGTTGGTTATTATAGGTTACAGTGGTCTTCTTTTCATTTGTTTATATTTTATTTCAGTACCATCACAACACTTTCAAGCAAAACATTCTCTGGCACATTGATCCTATGGCCCCTTACACAGCATCTAGTGGGCCAAAGGATTCTTTCAATTCCTAGATGTGTGTGTGGAAAAGGGCTCTGACCTCAGAGTCACATGTTTAGACTTTCTACCCACCACCTAACAGTGGGCATGGAAAGAACTGTGTTGGCTATTTTTCTGGAGTTGTTAAGACTGACCTTGCAGAAGGGAGGAACCCTTTTAGCAACCTTCATATAGTGGGTAAGCTCACTCATTAATCACAGGCCTGGCAGCGTCTTAAACCAAGCCAAGACCAAAATGTCCACAGGATGTTTCCACTGGTTCGTGATGCTCTTCCTGCCACTGGAGGCATAAAAATAATGTTTCTGCAATTATATCAGAGGTGGAGAACTTTAAGCTGAGGTATAAAGACAGACCTCTGGGAGAGTCCTAAAATGTCCCTATGAGGTTTCCTAGAAGGCCCTACTCCGCTTTTCACCCACCACTGATTTTTCTCTCTTTTTTGGAGCTCCCCTTGCCCCCTCTCCCCATTCTAAAGTTTGAAAAGATTCTCCTAATACGTAATTACTGGCAGTAAGTTAAACTGTCCTGTTACAGGAATAACACACGGGCCTCTTTTCAAGCTGAAAAAGGTTCCGCCATCCCGATATAAATCCTTTGGGAAAATGCCCAGAATTGCAAGTAACTTTGGTGATGTTTGGTCAGGTCTTATTGTAAATTTCTTGGAAGACTTTGCCCACAAATGTAGATACTGTTTTTTAAACAGGTACCCTGGACCAAGAGAAGTTCAAACAAGTAGGTCCTAGATCAAATCAAGCCAGGAGTTGCCCTGGAAGCAAAACTGACAAAATGGAGGCTGTTGTACTTCGGGCACATCACCAGATACAGCGGTACCTCGGTTCACCAACTTAATTCGTTCAACGAATCTGGTCGCGACCTGAATTGGTCACAAACCAAGTCAAATTCCCCAAGGTTCAATGTAAATAAGGTTAATCTGTTTTGGCCCCTATGAATGTGGTCACAAGCCAATTTTGGTGGCGAACCAAGTCAAATTTGCCCATAAGGTTCAAGGTAAATAAGGTTAATCCTCTGTAAATATTTTTTTATCACAAAAATTTGAAACAGAGTAACAAAGTAGAGAACACTAACCTGGGTCGGGGGGGGAGGTTTGTTTGGAGGGAGAGTCCCCCTCCATAAGGACATGGGGAACTCTCCTTCAGGGGTTTCCTCTTGTTTCTCTCTTAGCTGAAGGGTCAGTTTTGGCGAAAAAGCTGCATGTTCTGGTCACCTTCATTACTGCTCTGCACGTTCTTTGGAGCCATTATTCAGTATTATTATTGAATAATACCTTACAGTACTGTATGTGCCAGAAAGCGCACACAAAAGCTTCGCAGCAAGTGACCACAGGTCTGTCTGCAACTGCGAGCGGGGAAGATGGCCGTGATCGCGATCATGTTCGTGCAGGGAAGATGGCTGCCATCAAGATCATATTCGTGAGGGAACATGGCCGCAATCGCGGCCATCACCCGATGTGGAGTTCACGAATGGAGGCAAAACTTTTCTGAAAATTTTGTTTGTGAACCGATTTGGTCGTGAACTGAGGCGTTCGTGAACCGGGGTACCACTGCACATGCAACACACAACCCATGATTTTACTGAGAAGTTCATGAAATTTTTCTCCAGGTACACAAGTATAGGATTGCACCCTAATTCTATATATCTACAGCCTTCATACTAGGAAAATACATGTTTCTTTACTGCTACTGTCTTAAGCAGTCCTTCAAAAACAAAGTGAAAATTGGCCGGCATTTTCAGCATTTGATGGCTGACCTTTTGCCTTGACAAATAGAGTATTAGTGAATATTCCATGCTGTCAGGCACATGATAAAACCCTATTTGCTCTGTTATTTGAATTCACCATATTATTACAACCTTTCCTACCTCCTGTTATATTCACTTGCACTCCACAGTATTTCTCCTGGCGGTGAATAATGCTCCCCCGAACAATGTTGCTTTGTTCAGGATTTATTTAGTAATTACCAACAGAGATCAAGATGAGATATGCCCACAAAGAGGCATTCTTCCGGTCAAATGCATGCTTTTCTGGTAAGTCCTGCTGCTGAATGTTTGAATGTCCAGAAGAATTGGTCTGCACAATTTCTCCAGAAGTAGGCTGCTGTTAAGCTTCTCGGATATGAAGATGACAGGTAGAAATAATCCAAGCCAGAAGCTGATGACACATACCTATTAATTACCGCATTTATTCCCCAGCTTGTTGTCATCGTGCGAGGAAAGCAAGGCTCCTTACAGAATCCTCCTCTTCTCCATTTTATCCTCACAACAACCCTGTTAGGTAGGTCAGGCAGAGAGCCGGTGACTGGCCCAAAGTCACACAGTGGGCTTCATGGCCGCGTGGAGACTTGTGCCCAGATCTTCTGAGTCCCAGGCAAACACTCCAACCACAAGAAGAAACTCAAGACCAACAGCCGGCACTTGGTTCAGGAAACAGCAGCCTTCCTTTGTCGCCGGCCAAACAAGACGCCTGTCGGACAACCCACCCGGGTGGTATGCAAATTTGACCACATTCCCATGTTGGGCAGAGCAGGGTAACAAGACTAGGTGGCGGAGGAGGGAGGAACAAAAGGGAGCATCTTATTCCAACTGGAATCAAGCAAGTTTGTGGGGGGTAAGCAGCCCTATACGCTGATCTAATTCCGCTCCACCAGATTAAACAAAAAAAGCGAAGCCAAGCCTGTGAAATTCCATGCAGTGTTTGCTTCACACCCTTGGACAGACTTAAGTATATCCCAGGAAAAGTCAAGGAGAGAGAGAGAACAAGGCGTACCCTCCAAAGATGGTTTCAGGAAAACAGGAAGGCCCTAGGAAACCTTCACCCCCACACACTTTGACAACATTGCTGTTGTCGAAAGAAGCAGCACAGCGGGCCCTTGGTCACCTTTCAGCCCTCAGTTTTGTAGTGTTGGTCTCTATCCCCGCCCCTTCCTCTTTTGATTGGCGCTTCTGACAGCTTCCCCGGGGTCTCGAAGCCCACCCGTCCAGTCTCGATCGCTCCACCCTCCTCGTCCCCTCTGCTTAAAAGGAGTGCTTCATGTCCCAGCCCGCGCATGTTGTCAGGATGATGGCTTCTGGGTTGTAACCAGGGAGGAGATCATCCATAAACTGCCTAGCACTGAATAACTCTCCCGGTCACCCTAGGCGAACAGGAAGGCCATGTAGGCGAGTGGGAAGGATGGCAGAAGAGACGGGATTGCTCTATGCTTTGGGTGTTTCATTCTCCAGTCTATTTGGCAGAAGATACATTTCCTGCTAGCCCACCAGCGAATTAGCAGCCTGCCTGTCTGAGCTGGCCACTAAGGAAGGGCTTCCCCTTCCTCCATGACCACCACAGAAATGCCAGTGAGTAGCCCTGAGCCGGCTAGAAAACTGTCTGTGGGTTAATAAGCCTTTTGGATTGATTCCTGAGGCTGCACTGAAATGAAAATTGATCCTGATCAGCACATTCCAGACATGAACTCCTCCAGGGGCCGCCAATGAAACAAAAAACAGTGGTTATTTTCCGCGCGCTCTGTTGCAGGGATAGGTGGATGAGAGGAGGGGCGAGTTGAACCTACGATCTGATCAATGGATCCTTATCGGCAGCTCAGCTAGAGCTCCCAGTTAATGCCAGCAAGAATCCAGCAGATCCCATTCCTCAAACAGAGTCTCTGATACAGCCTGGCATTAGCAAATCATGCTTGTACCATGCACCAGGGTGGAAAATAGCTGCTCCTGCCCCTCCAGGCTTGATTTTTTCTGCCCAGCCCCACATACAGCCCGCTCACCCCCAGTCTGGCTTCCAATCTTCCACTACAAACTGATTGTGTGTTCCAACCTACAATGGCAGCAATGAGGACTAGCAGCTTGCTTAGAAAAACAAAAAACAGGAGGCTCCCAAAATGCTGACTGCTGCTTCAGATCCCAATTGCAGCACACGGCACAGAAGTTAGTAACTGACAGGGAAAAAAATAGTAGGTACACAGGGAAAGCATGCCCTGTATAATTCTTCATGGAATGAATGAAAAAAGAAGAGTCAAAGAAGCAAATTTTTAAAGAACTCGCTTGCCACTTGCCTGGGGAAGTTAAGAATCGATTCCTAGTGACCAGGCCATCACAAACATGCTTCACTATAAATAACCCCACTCAGTGTGGAGAAGGACACACATATGCCCCGTTCTCATGTCCTTCTGAGTCACAATCCTTTGAGTGGTTTCCCCCGCTTCGTCCTTCGCAGGAAGCCCAGCCTCGGTGGCACCAAAGCTTTTCCCGTTATCGGCGGGTTGTGGGAACAGTTTCTGCCTCGTGTGCCTTCTCTCATGTGTGCTGCAGTGGGACCTCTGGCTGAAGCTTTTGCCGCAGTCCAGGCACTTGAATGGCTTCTCCCCCGTATGGGTCCTCCGGTGCCGGACGAGATCCGAGCGGTGGCGGAACGTCTTCCCGCAGTCCGAGCAATTGTACGGCCTCTCTTTAGCATGCATCCGCTGGTGCCGGCTGAGAAGCGAAGGCTCACTGAACCTCCTGCCGCAATCCGGGCACCGGTAGGGCTTATTGCTTGCTGTGTGGGTCCTCTTGTGTACGACCAGGTTCGAGCTGTCACTGAAACCCCGGCCGCAATAGGAGCACTTGTACGGCTTCTCACCCGTGTGCGTCCTCCGATGGCGGACCAGGTAGGAGTTCTGGCAAAAGCTTTTCCCACAGTCCAGGCACTGATAGGGCTTCTTGTCTGCATGAATTCTCCGATGTGCTATGAGGTTGGAGCGGTCGCTGAAGCTTCTCCCGCAGTGGAGGCACTGGAAGGGCCTCTCCCCTGTGTGGGTTCTCCGATGTTTAAGGAGGTCGGAGCTCCGGCCAAATGACTTCCCGCACTCTGTACAAACTTTTTTCCTCCTATCCTTGTGGAGCCTCTCCTGGGCAGTGGAGCAAGGAACTGGTTTGCACTCTCTTCCCACTAAGGGGCTGTTGTACCGATTCTCCGATTTGCATTCATTCTGAAATGCGCCCAGCTGCTCCTGGCACAGAAAGCTTCCCCCGCCAAAGGTCCCGGGTGGCTCCGTTTTCTCTGAACATTTCAGCTGAGGTTTCTCCTCCTCATTCTCACTCACCCATCCATCTCCTGCTGGAAATTCAGAAAAAAGAAACAGAGAAACAGAGCAAGTCAGAAGGGGCCTCCTGGGCCATCTAGTCTGACCTCCGGCACCAGCTGGCTCTGCTCACGACATGCCCACCACGTGCATGTCCAGCCTGTCTTTGAACACCCTCACCGATGGGGCCTCAACGACCTCCTGTGGAAGCCCTTTCCACGCCCTCGGGGTCCTGACTGTCAGGAAGTGCTTCCTGGCATCCAAATTGAACCTTGGCTCCCTGAGCTTTGCTCCATTGGAGCGCGTCCTGCTTTCCTCTGCAGGGGAGAACAGGTCTCTCACCTCCATGTGACACCCCCTCACATACCTGTATGTCGCCAACATATCCCCTCTGGGTCTCCTGCTTTCCTCTGCAGTCCTGCTTTCCTCTGCAGGGGAGAACAGGTCTCTCACCTCCATGTGACACCCCCTCACATACCTGTATGTGGCCAACATATCCCCTCTGGGTCTCCTCTTCTCCAAGCTGAAGAGACCTGGTTCCCTCAGTCTTGCCTCATACGGCGTCCCCTGCAAACTGGCCACTAACCTTGTGGCCCTACGCTGCACTGACTCCAACCTGGCTATATCCTTTCTGTAATGAGGGGCCCAAAACTGAGCACAATACTCCAGTTGCGGGCGCACCAGAGTCCTGTAGAGTGGTAGTAATACCTCTCTCGTTCTAGAAGCCACACTTCTGGCTATGCAACCAAGGGTGGCATTCGCCCTCTTGACCACCGGGTCACACTGCTGACTCGTGTTTAGCCTGCAGTCAACCAGCACCCCGAGGTCCCTTTCACAAGTGCTGCTCCCCAGCCACTTGTCACTGGTCATTCGACGAAACAAAGCCGAAGAGGATCTGGCCACAGCAATGAATGCCCTGGCAATCAGTTTGCCTCACGGCGCTGCCCCTGAAAGGCAGGTTTGGAACCTGCCCTGCTGCAAAATGTCAGAGCCAGGTGCATGTTTCAGGTCACACCTTATGTCACCTACACTAGTTCCAGATTCACTTCTGGGCCGAATTCAAGGGGCAGGTGCTTCTCTGCAGGTCCCCAGGCAGCTTAAAAACTGCTGAATTGCAAACAGCACATCTTCACACAATCTGTGAACATAAACGACGTTCTCATGCTTAAGTCATTTCCAATAGTTTGCGGGGTGGGGCAAAGTTTTGCTCCAGAAAAGCCCTTTGAACCTGTTCCCTGCTACCAGGAACTGCTCTCCTGAAGCCGGGACACCCCTTTCGCTTCAAGCAGCAAATCCCCGACAGAAGCCCCGTACAAGCCCCCGCTGCAAGCGATGGGCCATGCGGGAATCTCTGGAAGAGCGGAGGACGCCCCTTGCTGCATCAGCCACTAGTCCAGCGTTGTGCTCGCACAGCAGCCAGCTGCTGCCCCAGGGGGACTCTCACGAGCAGGAGAGAAGCGTGGTAACAGCATGCGACCCACGGCCCCCAGAAACTGGGTCAGGCCTAGGCTGACATCTGGATGGGTGACTTACATGTTGTGAACCGCACAGAGAGCTCTGGTTATGGGCGGTATAGAAAGATAACCATAACAACCATAACCATAACTTCTCCGAGAGTGGAGGAAACATATGACCATGAGAACTATTTGTTGTGAGCCGCCCCGAGGCTTGTGGCAAGGGGCGGCCTATAAATTTCCAAATAAATAAAAAATAAATAAATAAACTACCGTGTTTCCCCAAAAATAAGACCAGGTCTTATATTAATTTTTGTTGCAAAAAACGCATTAGGACTTATTTTCAGGTGATGTCTTATTTTTTCAAGTGCAACAATCTACATTTATTCATGCACAAAAATCTACTTTTATTCAAATACAGTCATGACATCTTCTGGAACATCGTTATAACTCTCCAAACCCTGAATTGTGTTGCAATGGATGTACTAAATGCGTCCGTCTGGCTGACAATCTTAACTGGGGCTTATTTTTGGGGTAGGGCTTATATTATGAGCATCCTGAAAAATCATGCTAGGACTTATTTTCCAGTTAGGTCTTAATTTTGGGGAAACGGGCAGTAGCCAAGGATAGACCTCTCCATGAATTTGTCCAATCCCTTTTGAAAGCTGTCCTAATTGGTAGTCCTTCCTATTCTCTGTCCTGAATCTCCCACCCGTCAGCTTCACGGGATGGCCCCTTCGGGCTCTAGACTTCAACCCACAATCAGGTCCAACCCCCTGCTCAGTGCAGGACTCCCAGTTACACCGTCCCTCTCAGATGGCTGCCCAGTTGCATCTTGCAGGCCTCCAGCAGGGCAGAGCCCACAGCCTCCCTGGGCCATGGAACCTATTCTTATACTGCTCAAACAATCCGGAAGTTTTTTCTGATATCCAGCCCGAATCTGCCTTCCTGTGACTTGAGCCCATTATTCTGTGTCCTGCCCTCTGAGATGATCAGGAAGAGATCCTGGCCCTCTTCGGAGTGACAGCATCTCAAGCACTTGTACAGCATGATTCTCTCTCTCGCAAACTACTTTTCTCGATGCAGAACATGCCCAGTTCTTTCGATCTCTCCTCTCAGGGCTCTGTTTCCAGTCCCCAGATCGCCCTTGCTGCCCTCCTCTGAACCCTTCCCAGCTGGTCTGTATCTTTCTTCAACTGGGGAGCCAGAACTGGACGCAGTGCTCCAGGTGAGGTCTGACCATGACAGGGAGAGACCAAGGGCTCCCAATACACTTTCCTGACACAGTATTTCGCACACCTCTGTTATCTACCCTTCCTTGCCTGGTTCTAAAGGCTAAAGAATCTCAATGGACTGCAGAGGTTTCCCACTGCTCTTACGCGGGTGCTTTTGTCAATTCCCTGTAGGACAAGACCTCTGGCATCGTAAGAAAGTCTCACCCAGAGAACTGGCATCGCCATCACTGTCGTGCTTGGCTTCTCTGTAGAGCTGCCACTGCCGGTTGCCTGGCGGAACCCGCTCGGCTCTGGAGACGTTCCCGGGAGCTTCCAGGAAAGACCTCGGCACCTAGGACAGCAATAGGTGAATGGCTTTGGCTGGCTTTGCATTAACACGGACAGCCAGCACATTGAGCGCACTGCTAAATGCAAGCCACCAGGACCTGAAACATTCCCAGTGAAAGGCATAACATTAAATTTTTACTATCACATTTTCAGTCATTCATTCATTCATTCATTCAATTTATATTCTGCTATGCTAGTCTGAAGACTCTCCAAGCGGATTACAGTATCACATAACAATAATAAAATCAACGTACAATAAAGCAGAGAAATATGCAGTCAAGGAACTCAAGGCACTTTCCATAGTTGAGTTTTACCCTCAGCACAACAACCCAGCGATGTAGGGCAGGCTGAGCGTGAGTAACTGGCTCAGTTACCTTTTGAGCTTCACAGGCGAGCGGGGACTTGAACCCGGCTCTCCCAGGTGCCTCGTCCACCACACCACCCTCACTGGCTCTCTTCTGGGCACATCCTTTCTTCTATGAAACTTGAACCCAGGCCTGCTTACACCCTCAAGCATTTCACGTTCCAGGTGGGTATGCTAGATTTGCCAGGTGGCAACTTCCACAGCTTACCTGGCCTCCGGGCCACCAGGTGGAGAGCCTTCCTGGGCTGCTCTATAGCGCTGCACGGTGGCGGGAAGAGGGACTGTGGCCAGTGGAATCTGGGGAGCCAATAGGAGCCCAGCAGAAGGATCCCGGCAGAAGCCCACTGGGGAGCCAGTAGGAGCCCAGCAGAAGGATCCCGCAAAAGCCCACTGGGGAGCCAATAGGAGCCCAGCAGAAGGATCCCAGCAGAAGCCCACTGTCAATAGGAGCCCAGCAGAAGCCCACTGGGGAGCCAATAGGAGCCCAGCAGAAGCCCACTGGGGAGCCAATAGGATCCCAGCAGAAGCCCACTGGGGAGCCAATAGGAGCCCAGCAGAAGGATCCCAGCAGAAGCCCACTGGGGAGCCAATAGGAGCCCAGCAGAAGGATCCCAGCATAAGCCCACTGGGGAGGATCCCAGCAGAAGGATCCCAGCAGAAGCCCACTGGGGAGCCAATAGGATCCCAGCAGAAGGATCCCAGCAGAAGCCCACTGGGGAGCCAATAGGAGCCCAGCAGAAGGATCCCAGCAGAAGCCCACTGGGGAGCCCCAGCAGAAGGATCCCAGCAGAAGCCCACTGGGGAGCCAATAGGAGCCCAGCAGAAGGATCCCGGCAGAAGCCCACTAGGAGCCCAGCAGAAGCCACTGGGGATAGGAGCCCAGCAGAAGCCCACTGAGCCAATAGGAGCCCAGCAGAAGGATCCCAGCAGAAGCCCACTGGGGAGCCAATAGGAGCCCAGCAGAAGCCCACTGGGGAGCCAATAGGAGCCCAGCAGAAGGATCCCGGCAGAAGCCCACTGGGGAGCCAATAGGAGCCCAGCAGAAGCCCACTGGGGAGCCAATAGGAGCCCAGCAGAAGGATCCCGGCAGAAGCCCACTGGGGAGCCAATAGGAGCCCAGCAGAAGCCCACTGGGGAGCCAATAGGAGCCCAGATGGCCGTATAAATAAGAGCCCGGGGAAGGGCTGGAGCTCCGTTCTGAAGATGGCCTGTGACAGAAGGCACTGAACCAATTTGCTCTGTTGAAGGAGCGGAACCAATGTGCTGGACAAGACCCCTGGCATCCTGTTCTACAACCCGACCACCAAGCTGATCCCAAGACTGTTGGCCTCTGACCCCAAGAAAATGGTTGGCTGCGGTTCCTTCTTCCAAATGCATCCAACGTGGAAGCATAAAAGGAAAAAGGATGAGTGAGCGATGCGTGCAAAGAAGGAAAAAGGGTCCGAAATGGGGACATGGCAGTTAAAAGTGCTGAGCAAGGCCTAGGGCTGGCAGAGGGCAGCGCTCAAATCCACAGGTGGCCATGAAGCCAACCGGCCACAGGACTGCATCTCTGCGCTCTCGCTGTCTCAGCCCAGCCTATCTCCGAGGGTCGTTGAAATACTAAAATCGCAAGGGGAACTGGGAGAGCTTTGCAATTTAGGGTAGGCTGCTTGGAAAAGGAAGAAGGGCATTAAAAATGAACTCAACAATACATAGGCAGAACTTGGTTAATCCCATCCTGGCACTTTTCGTACTCTTAGTTTTAGGTTGGCCAAGTGATGGAAAGAACTGGAAGAGATATATGAAAGCCAACCAAACACGGGTGAAAACCAGCCAGCTGGGCCCAGTGTGCCAAACTTCCAGGTCAGGGTCCAAATTTGGCCCTTTTGGGTATCCCTGATGACCATGCCTCATTCTCCTGGTTCTGTCCCCTCCCGACTTTTGGCTGTGTGGTAGTTTGGCAACTTGTGTGCAGCTTTTGTCCCCATAATCTAAATGCTAGAAATGCCTTTTCAAAGCTTCAGTTACTGCCAGGAAGAGATAGGAACCAAAAATATGCTGGCATTTTGATTTCTTCCTCTATTGTTTGATTCCTTCCTCTAGACCTTTTTATTTAATCAATATTTTAATAAGTTTTAATATTGAATTTTATCACCATATTTTAATTGCAGCCAGAGTGAGTTGTTAATTAATTTATGTTATGTTAGATATTTGTATTTTATTTGTGTAAGCCGTCCTGAGGCTTTGGAAAGGACGGCATACAAATATCCTAAATAAATAAATATTGTCTTCCACCCAGCACCAGTTAAATGTGGACCCCCAAGAGAGCCTGCAAAATAAAATTTGGCACTCAGGCAGAAAGAGGATCAACACCTGTGAGTTTATTGTAGAAAGCAGTACTCCTGTTTAAGGTAGTTCATTCGGTTCTCTCCACCTGACCTGTTTCACAAGGTTGTTATAAAGATTATTTTTTTTAAATTGTGGTCATGGGGCAAGAATCATGCCTTGAGCTGAATAAACTGAAGCTGAATCCAGATAAGATGGAGGCCCGGTTGGTGGGCACTCCCACATTCCAACTAGGCAACTTTCAACCCACCCTGGATGGGGCTGCACGCCCCTAAAGGAGAAGGTTCGTAGTTTAGGGGTCCTCCTGGACCCAGGCTTACCCTGGTTTCTCAGGTGGACTTAGTGGCCAGGAGCACCTTCTGTCAGCTTCACCCGATTTCTCAGCTATGTTCCTACTTGGACGAGTGGCGCCTCGCCACAGTGACGCGGCTGGTAGCCTCTCACCTGGACGAGTGCAACACGCTTTGAAAACGGTCCGGACATTACAACTAACGCAGAGCAGGGCGATGACGGAAGACTGGCTGATCATCGGCTGCTCATCCATCAGCTGCATTGGCTCCATTTCGGTCCAGGGCCAATTCAAAGCGCTGTCTTCGACGTATAGAGTCCTAAATGGCTTGGGACCAGGGTACCTGAGGGAGCGCCTCTTTCCACATATTCCTACCCATCTACCGAGATCCTTTTCAGAAGTCCTCCTGCAAATACCCTCCCTAGCGAGAGCCAAGTGGAAAGGGCTTGGAGGAGGGCATTCCTAGCAGTAGCATCCAGATTCTGGAATTTGCTCCCCGGGGATTATCTGCCTGGTAACTAGTTTTCTTTTAGGTGCCAGGTGAAAACTTTTTTATTGAAACAAGTTTCTGGTTGATTTAATTTTATGTAATCCCTTTATATTTTGTTATGGATTTTTTATCTTTAATTAATTTTGGTTAATTTGTTGGTTGTGTTTACTGGTGTGAGTGTATCTTATTTGAGGTGTTATTATTTTATTGTTTTGCCTTATCTGATTAATAACTGTTTTATTGTAATTTATGTATTTTTTATGTTCTAGCACTGTAAGCTGCCCAGAGAACCTTCAGGTTATGGGGTGGCACAGAAATGGAATTAAATCAGTAAATAAACTGAGTTTCACAAAGGTGGGATATAAATGAGATATGAAGAATATTTATTAATTAACTAAATGGAAAGCTGCTCCCCTTGGGGGCACTCCTGCCACTTTCTCCAGGATCCGGGTGAAGGGCATCTCACCTGCTGCTCCCAGCCCTTAGGCTCACGCTGCTGCCTCCTCAGGAACTCCTCAGCCAGGACCACCGCCTGGGAGCAGGACCCTGGCCCACCTTCCCGGACCCAGCTCTGCATCTCCAGGGGCAGGATGGCCAGGAACTGCTCCAGGATGACCAGCTCCAGGATCTGCTCCTTGCTGTGTCTCTCAGGCTCCAGCCACAGGCAGCAAAGGGCTCGCAGCTGCAGGCAAACTTCACGGGGCCCCTCAGCCTCCCGGAAGCCAAACTGCCTGAAGCGCCGGCGCTGGGCCTCAGCAGTCATGGAGTCCAGCCTTGAGACCTCCGCCTTCAGCTTCCCACTGTCCCTCGCCTCCAGGCTGTGGGAGGCTGGCTGCGCTTCTCCTGCTAAGGGCCGGGGCGCCCAGTCCCCTCTGGGCCATATCCAAGCATCAGCAGCACCCTCGAATGGATTCAGAAACGCCTTGCTGTTCTCCTCCCATGGCACTGGGGCTGGCAGCTGCGGATTACCCCATCCTGGGTGGGGGGACTGGACCACCTTCAGAAATTCCTGCCACGGCCCGTCCCAGCTCTGGTGCACCCCATCTCCAGGTTCCTGCTTCACCTGCTGAGGGGCTGCCCAGTGCAGGAGTTCCTTGCTTATCCCAACCTCAGCCATCTGTCCTGCCCTTTTGGCATCCCTGCTTGGTTTGGGCCCGGTCGAGTCTTCCTGCTCTCCCGCCTTCTCCCCAGGCTGGGTTCCCTGCTCCAGCACAGCCTGGAAGTGCGGGCCTAAAGATGTCTCTGCGGTACTTCCCACAGCAGCCATTTTCTCTCACCCTGGAAACAGAAGAACACAACAATTATCTTGCTGGATCAGACCAAAAGCCTTGCTAACCCAGTTCTCAGCCTCCAATGGAGGCCAGGCTAACATACCCAGGAAAGTCAAAACTGGGGACCAATGGTAACAGCTTTTCCTGCTTCCCAGCATCTAAGATAACCTGCATCTGGAAGCAGACACTGCATTTTCCACTGTCACAGTCATTTGCTACTGGTAAAACCATTCTCATCTAAAGCAGATTTAGTTTTGAGTTGGGGCATATATGGACAATGAGTGGAAGTTGTCAAGGCATTTTTTTCCCCTCCCTGCCAGAGTCCCTGTACTTTCAGTGGTCGCATAGCAGACAGAAATTCTGCAGGTTCAGTTTCCTGTATCTGAGGGCAGAAGAGGAGGAATCCTAGTCTATGACAATCTTCCTCCACCAGGCACTCCTCAGACCTTTCGCACTACAACTCCCATCATCTCAAGGTGATGAGATGCATAGTACAAGAAATCTGGAGAGCATCCAGTTGGCGGACTGCTGTGGAAAAAGGTGCATAGTTGTTAAAATTCACTCTTCTAAGGAACTGTCCCAGGCACAGACGCCTCAAGCTTTCTGCTCCACCTGTTGAGCTTCTGCCTGCCATACTATTTTGTTAAGAGACAGGACCCCCACTTGGGGGGAGGGAACAACAGCTGGAAATAGGAAGCGGAGAACTTGCACAAACGCCCCCAGCCCCCAGCCTGCATGGGATGCCTGTGCCTTTTTCCCGCCCCCCCCGCTGCAGCCCCCCCCAATCCTCTGCCTGCGCGACTCCCCCCCCCCGCCCAGGGGACTTCCCTTCCCCCGCCCCCCATTTTGCAGATCTCAGGTCAGCGCTTGCTCCCCCGCCCGCCTCCCCTCGATCACCCCAGACCGCGGCCCCCCACTCTCCCGCTCACCCCCGCCAGCCAGCTTCCCCCCCACGTGGGCGGCAGGGGGCGTGGCTGGCAGGCAGGAAGCCCCTCTATTGACATCCCTTTTCTGCTCTCAAGGTTCCAGTGCCCCGTCTAGGCATCGCGGCTCTCTATCGCTTTAACCCTGCCAGAGCCGTGGGGAGGATGTGAGGCTGGATGTTCACCTGTTTCCTAGGCCTGTACTATTTCCTAGGTCTGTTGCTGCGTCTGTATTATTCCACTGCATTGTTATACCGCCTTTTTTTCTCCTTGCGAGGAACCCAAGGCGCCCAAAGCTCCATCTGAGCCTCACAACAACAACCCAGTGAGGTAGCCTAGGCTGAGCCTGAAGAACTGGCTTAAAATCACCCAGGAAGCTTTATGGCCAAGGCGGTACTACAACCCGGATTTCCCGAGTCCCGGTCCAACATTAGACCGCATTGGCTCTTCATTTATTGCTGTGCATCTCTCCTGCAGTAAATTATTAATTTCTAGAGATACTGATGGAAGGAAGGAGGTTGCCAGAGGCCAGATCAGGCTATGTGTCCAACTAGGTGCCCTTCGTATCCCTGGCCATTGGGTGTGTTGGTTGATGATAGAGTTGTAATCCAGCACAGCTGGAAGAAAGCCAGTTAGAGTGAAGGTGGCTTTTGGCCCTTGACTCAAATGGACAGAGGGGTCTTCCTATGAAGCTGATGGGTGGGAGTTACAGGACAGAGAGGAGGAAGGACTTCCTCACCCAGCGAAGAGTCAAACTATGGGATTAACTTCCATGAAATGCGGTGATGGCTCCTCCAAGGGGATTAGGCAAATTCATGTAGGAGCAATCCATGGCTACTAGTCCTCATGGCCATAGGCTACCTCCAGTATCGGGTAGAGTGCCAATATAGTCTAATTTTAGGGGAACATGGGGGGGAGGGTGCTATTGTTCACAGTCTGTTGTAAGGTTTCCATGCTTCACCATGGTTTCCCCAATTGCCTTAACTCAGCACTGTGGTTTCCGCAGTCCTGGTATGTGGATACCTCTGGAAAGAGCAGCAGCTACAGGAGCTGCTCCAGCCATTCAGTGTGGATTCTATTTCCAGTGCAGTTGCTGATGGGATGCAGAGGGAGGATTAAGTGAGGGAGGTGGAAACTACCCTGGCATAGAAACCCCTTGATCGTCTGTCAGGCACATCCAGGCAAAAAAGCCACACCTCATGGAAACCATGCAGGGTTGCTTGAGTGACATGGGAAACCAGCCACTGTTTTAAATGGCTTACCAGGTATGGAAGTGGAAATGGATTCTCCACACTGTTTCTGAAGGCTGAAAGACTAATACTGCAACCATGAAAGGATAAACTTCCATCTCCCATAATGCAATGGATTTCTTCCTGAGAAAATCCTTTTCTCCCAAATAGTTTGGGGCCATGCCTGCTACTGAAGGATCCTTTAAGCTGGAGGCAGGCAACTGGTGACCTCCCAAATGTTCTGGCCTACAGTTCCCATCAGCCCTAGCCACTGTAGTCAATGGCCAAGCCAGTGTGGGCTAAAACATCTGCAGGTCCAAAGTTGCCTGGAACCCCAGAGAGCTACCGTTAGTCAATTTTGAGGGCGCTCAACTAGATGGGTCTATGGTCTGATTCAATATAAAGACAGCTTATGTTCCTTTGAAATTGTGTCCTCTTTTTTAGAAACATGAGGACTAGAACTTTAAAAACTGGAAGGTGTATAAGTCTTGGGGGACATGCAAGAGTGGAACCACACCGCAGTGGGAAAGGTCCTGCTTTGCACGTAGAACGTTTCACCTTTGAACCTGGCATGTCCAGGCAAGGTTGGATAAACTCCTGCCAGAAACCCTGATGATTCAATCTGCCAAAATAGGCTAGATTGATCCAGGGTCCAGATCAGATCCCGCCTAATCATGGAAGCGAAGCAGGGTCAGGCCTGGTTGGAATCTGGATGGGGGACTTAAAATGTTGTGAACTGCCCAGAGAGCTTCTGTTATGAATGGTAAAGAAATGATGTTGTTGTTATTGGGGGAATGGCTGTAGCTCAGTGGTAAAGCACTTAGTTCTGTATAGCACCTGAGTTGGTAAGGCTTTATTAGTCAAAACCAGAACCTTGGAAATATTCACAACAGACAGTGCTGGCAGGCCAGAACGGGTGTTCTACGTCCAGGTTTTCTGGTCTCTGTTATCATTCTGCCTGCTCCATTTGTCACAAGCTGAACTGTCTTCAAAAGATTATCCCCTTTTTAAATTGGCCATTTCAAACTGATTCCTCTTTCTCATCAGACAGATTGCAAGCAAGAATGCCAGGATGGAGAGAGGAATTGTCCACTGGGGAATCCTGAAGGAAATAAAACCCTGGGGGAAAGCCACAATGGTTATTTTTTGGCCTCTTGAGTCATGGGAAGCTTTGGAGCATTTTCAGCAAACATTCAAGGGGTACAGTGACTACCTAAGGCCTGGAGAGGGTAAATTAGATTCTCACAGGGCCTTTGACAAGGTTTCCTATGAGAAGCCCCTTGAACAGAAGAAAACCTGTGGTGTATTTGAGAAAAGTGTTAGGCAGCTTTTGTTGTTGTGGTTAGTTGCAAAGTTGTGTCCGACCCATCGCGACCCCATGGACAACATTCCGCCAGGCCTTCCTGTCCTCCATCATCCCCCGGAGTCCACTCAAGCTCACACTGACCGCCTCAGTGACTCCATCCAGCCACCTCATCCTCTGCCGCCCCCTCTCTCCTTTTGCCATCTATTGTTCCCAGCATTAGACTCTTCTCCAGGGAGTCCTTCCTTCTCATTAGGTAGCGTACTGACTGCCAAAACCACACAAAATGGAGGGTTTTTAGATGGCATGTTTAGGAGAAAACATACAAGTGCCCTGATTGTCTGAAAATGTTTATTTACAAGGAAACTTTCATTAGACATCAGCAACACAGTCTAGGGAGAAGCCATATAAATGCCTGGAGTGTGAACAGAGATTCAGCTGGAGAACGCATCTCATGGCCCATCAGAGAACTCAGTGTGGAGAGAAATCATACACTTGTCCCGACTGTGGGAAATGCTTCACCTGCAGGAGACTCTTCTGAGCTCATCAAAAAATACACTCAGCAGAAAAACCACACACATGCCCTGACTGTGGGAAAAGTTTCTTTCAGAAGTATCGCTTTATTATACATCAGAGAATGCACACAGGAGAGAAATGTGATGCTTGTTGAGACTGTGGGAAAAGCTTTGTTTGGAAAGACAGTCTTGTTAACCACCAGAGGATACATACTGGAGAGAAACCTCATGCATCCCCACACTGTGGCAAATGCTTCACTTGCAGAAAAAAGTTTACAAATCCATCAGAAAATCCACACTGCAGAAAAACTACCTATCCAGTCTGCAGGAAAAGCTTTCTTTGGAAGAACAGCCTTCTTAACCATCAGAGAATCCATTCTGGAGAGAAACCATACACATATCAACACTGTGGCAACTGCTTTACTAGCAAGAAATGTTTACAAACCCACCAGAAAATCCACAGTACAAAAAAACTTCATACCTGTTCTGAATGTGGGAAAAACTTTCTTTGGAAATGTCATCTTCTTAAACATCAGAGAACCCACACTGAGGAGAAATTCCATGCATTTCCAGACTTTAGGAATAATTTCACATGCAGCTTCCAAGTATGCAGGAGAATCCACACAAAAGAAAAATGTCAGAAATGCATGAACTCTGAAGAAAGCTTCCTTTGGGAAGGCAGTCTTGATGACTTAAACAGGAGAGGCCCAGTACATATATCCAGACTACGGGGTAGCCCACCAGAAAATCCATATATGACCCTTCAAAAGGGGTGTCTTTTTTTAACCCTCAGCTCATCCATCCTGTGGCAAAACCACAGCAATTAGTAGAATGTAGCATTTTCCAACAGAACCAACAACTTATTCAACGCAGAAGATTTTCTATGACAGAACTTTAATCTTATGCCATGCAACAACAAATACTCAATAAGCTAATTAAAAATGATGACTAGGATCTCCCCCAAATGTACTTCTGTGATTGCTTGCTTGTTTTTTAAAATAATTATCTTGCTTTTCTACAAAATAAAAATGCGGCACCACTTTACAACCGAACACCTGTATCCAGCATCATCTCTTGCAGCTGTCTAGATTTCTAGATTACAGGGGTGTGGAACTCCATGCAGCCCAGGGGTCCCTTGAAGGCAGCATCAGCTTTCCCTGGGCACACATTTCCCCAAAAGACGTGTGTCGTCCAATACAAAAAGGACAAAGAGTTCTGTGGCATTTCGGAGATTAACAACTGGAATTGTATTCTGGAATATTGTTATATTTCATTTATATCCAGCCTTTTTTTCCTCTTGTGAGGAACCCAATGTGGTTCACAATCCTCCTCTATTCCATTGTATCCTCAGAAAAACAACCCTGTGAGGTGGGTCAGGCTGAGAGCCAGTGACTGGCCCAAAGTCGCCCAGGGAGCTTCATGGCAGAGCAAGGATTTCCTAAGTCCCCAGACCAACACTAGAAACACTGTCCTAAATAGCCTGTCGTGCAAACCCAATCAATGTGGCTTTTGGCTTTCCATCTGTTGAGTGGAAAGTGTTTTGGGCCATTTGCTGACTGGGGGGGTGGGGGGGTGAGGGCAGTGGTTAGAGCTGGAGGAGAGGTGGGGGTGGGAAAGCAAAGGGTAGTTATTTGTGTCTAGATATTTATTTATGGTTTAATGTCTGTCGCATTGGTTTAGGCGTGTTTATTTGGTTTATAAGTGGATTTTGTTTATTTATTTGGTTTTGATTTGTATTTAAGTTAATTATATTTTAAGTTGCCGAGATGCACCGAGGGGGAAGGGATAAATTAATGTAATTTATTGTTTTATTGTGTTTTAACTATGCTGTGTTTTAATTATGCTGTGAGCCGCCCCGAGGCTTCATTGCGATGGGGTGGCATATAAATGTTTAAATAAATAAATAAATAAATAATAAGGAGGGGGTGGTCTCTGGCAGTGCCTGAGGGGAGAAAACCCAGCCAAGGAATGAGGAGAGAGCAAAGCCATTTGGAATGTGTATTATCGGAACTGCATTACTGGAATTTGTATAATAAGTGATACACAAAAACAACATAAATAGGCGGACAAGGAGAGGGTCATGATCTGGAATTGGGATTCTCCCACACCCTGCTTTTCAGTTGGTCTGTGCAGCAGGCCCATTTCACATGTAGCCCAATCCTTCTCAGTCCAAAATTCCTGGGTCCAATGCTCAAGAATACCCTTTCCCTGGCAGGGACACACTGGAGACACGTTAAAAAACTGCTTTGTAGGGATCAGCTGGAAGGCAGGAAGGAAAGAAAGAAAGAAAGGTCATTAACTCTTATTTTTATTTATACGTATTTAAAGCATTTGTATGCCGCCCAATTGTGCCACAGCACCTCCAGGCAGCTCACAACACAAGATAAAAACACAATAAAACATAATAAAAACCATAATATATATTAAAACAACAATAAAATACAGTAAAACAAAGGTCTATGGCAATTAGTTATTAAGATGTTTTTTAAAAAGGAAGGTCTTTGCCTGGCGCCATAAAGAAAGTAAGGAAGGCACCAGGTGGATCTTCTTGGGAAGAGCATTCCAGATATGGGGGGCAGCTGCAGAGAAGGCCCTCCTCCTGGCGGCCATCCCTCCCACCTCCCCAAGGGATGGCTCACACACGAGGGGCCCCTGCGTGGATCTCAAAGGCCAGGTTGGCACATATGGGTGCAAGTGCTCCCTAAGCTACCGTATTTTTTGCTCTAGAAGACTCACTTTTCCCCCCCTCAAAAGTAAGGGGAAATGTCTGTGCATCTTATAGAGCGAATATGTGTGTGCAGTAAGTCTGTCAGATGTGCAGCCCATGGGGAAGTGATGGGGAATGTGCCTGGGATTATGTGCCCATTTGATTCACAATATTTTTTTCTTGTTTTCCTCCTCTAAAAACTAGGTGCGTCTTAAGGTCAGGCGCGTCTTATAGAGCGAAAAATACGGTAACTTGGCTCTAAGCCGTTCAGGGCTTTATATGTCAACACAAGCACCTTGTGGCCTGGGCTACAATTGGTACCCAATGAAGATCTTTCAGTACAGGTGTTATGTGGGCCACTCCAGGGGCTCCCATCACCAACCGAGCAGCCCTATTCTGTACCAGTTGTAACTGTCGGCCCATCTTCAAGGGCAGCCCCACATAGAGCGCATTACAGTAATCTATTTTGGATGTTAACAGTACATGGGTGACTGTTTTCAGGCTCTGCCTGTCCAGGCAGGGACGAAGCTGGTGTATCTTCTGTAGCTGGAGGAAAGCATCCCTTGTTAATCATCCAGAGAGCCTCTGCTATTGGGAGCTATAAAAATGAAATGAAATGAATAAAATTTATTTATTAAAACATTTATAGGCCGCCCCATCACAACAAAGCCTCAGGGCAGCTTACAACGTAGATTAAAATACAAAAATCGTACAAATATTAAAATAATTTATCCCTCACCCCCCCATTAGGATGCTTTGTGCATAGAGGGAAACGCAAGGGTGTCTGGCAGAAGGGGTGTGACAGTTAGACACCAACATGACGATCTCAGTTAGGCATTTTCTGGCAATGGAAGTCCGAGACAATTTTCCGAAATGCCAGTTGTGCTTACTGGTCCCAAAAGTTTGAGGCCACCTGCTCTAAAAGCCTTTTCCCAGAATAGGGGTCGGGCAGAAAGTGGGAGATCCCTGCCCGGCTTTGACTGCCTCCCCATCAGTTTGTCCTTTCTTATTTTAATCCTAGACCCCAAGAGCTGGGCAGACTCTTTTTTCAGACCCCAACCACCATTTGGCATAAGAACATAAAACACAATTTTTAAAACGTGCAAGCTGCCCAGTTCTCCAGGCCTCTTACTCAGGCTGCGGCGGCACAAAAAGCGGGGGATCGCGGCGTGGGATCAGAAAGGGGAAAAGAAACGGGAGAATTACACCCAGGGCCCCTCTCTCCGCACCCCCAGAGCTTTTTATAGAAACAGGAACTCGCTCGCTTCCGGGAACTCCGCTGCAAGAACCGCAGCAAAGAGCGGTGCGCTTGGCTACTTCCTCCTTTCTCTTCTTTTCCCTTTTCTGTTGCGATCCCTGCTGGATCTCTCTTAACCGGGCAAGGGGGAGAAAATTGCTCTCCTTTTAGGAGAGAGAGAGAGAGAGAGAGCGAGAGAGATCAGCTGCCGAAGGGTTAAAGCCACCGGATTCCCTAGGGAAGGTTCAGTTGCGAAAACCACTTCCTTTCCTCCTCCTCCTCCTGCTCCTTGGGAAAACTAAGCGGGGACACTGGTGAGCTGCTTGGGGGTCTGGGGAGCCCCCTGTGTAGGGAAGCGGTGGGGCGGGTGTCGGGGCGCCCGCTTTGCAAAAAGGGGACCCCGGTTCGGATCCTGACGTGCACGCCCGGAGCCTTCGCGAGCTGGGAGAGGCACGGCGCTGCCCCCCTCCGCCCCCCTTGGGGCCGCTGGGGAGCTGCTTCCTTTGGGGTAGAATAATCTTTGGGGATTTATTATTGTATTATTTGGGGGGCCCTGTCCGATCCTTACATCGCCTCTTGCAAGGAGTACTGTGTGTGGTGTGTGCTTGTATTTTGTGTGTGTGTCGGGGGGCAGGGGGTTATCAAGCAACGGTGGGGAAGCAGCAGCCAGCGCGATGGCGTTGGACTCCAGTTCCTATCAGCCCCAGCCAGCACACCTCGCGGACAGGGAGGTTGGGCTTGTAGCCCGATTTCTGGAGTGTCTTTTCCTTATTTAGAGCAGGGCTGGGGAACTGGTGGCTTGCCGGCTCCCACTGGCCCTTGCCAACATAGCCAATAGCTGGTTAGGTGGGAGCTCTAGCCTGGGAGGGGGTCTGTAAGGGTCCCCCGTGCCCTCTGGGTTGGGGACTTGAACCCGGATCTCCTGAGTCCACCATCCAGCATTCGAGCCGCAATGCCTCACTGACACAACAACCCTGTGAGGTAGGCAAGGCTAGGAGTCTGCAACTGGCCCAAAGTCACCCAGAGAGCTTCGTGGCTGAGTGGGGGCTAGAACCTAGATCTTCTGAGCCCTGGTCCAGCACTAACCACTAGGCCACACTGGCTTTTGATGGGAGCTGGGATTTCTGGGTTCCCTGACTAGGCTAAAAGTTCATACTTTGTGTTAGTTTGTTATATGAATGATACCCTGGATCAGTCGAATAATATTTGGATTTATGCCCTGTAGATACTTTGTGACTGCAATTCTTATACTGTCTTCCCCTATCAGATAAAACTTTCTGTAAATTCCATGTCATTTTACTGAGTTTTATTGATTGTATTGTGTGTTTGTATTGTGTATGTGTTGCGTGTTGTGGGGGGAATACATTTATCAAGCAAGGGTGGGGGAGCAGCCGCCACTTGATGGTGTTGGATTCCAGCTCCCATCAGCCCCAGGCTAGTACTTTGGCACTACTTTATAACGAAAAACAGGAAAACATATTCTTACGAATTTCTGAGGATTGGCTGGGGTTTATGGGAGTTGTAGTACAAAACAAAAGGGTACCAGTTTTCCCATCCCTGTTCTAGCTAAATTTCAAACAGGAACAGCAAAAAGGGAGGTGAATCTTTCCAAGCAAGTCTTTGCTCTCTTCACTTCCTGGGGTTTTGTTTTCTTTCCCTCAGGGAGCAGCTCAAATTGTACAGAAACATCCCGTTTTGCCGGTCTGGAGTCCAGTTGTTGGCCTTGTGACACTAAGCGCAGTGGCAATGAAAGTTGCTTTGGGGCAAGAGCATCGTTTGGACCCGTTCACAGCTGCACTTCAGCCCCAAGAGAAGACAGATGCAATACGGAAGAGGGCAGGAGCAGGCCGTCGCCATGTTGAGTTTGGGAGCCGTGGGGCATTCTGGGAAAGCTTGGGTCAGGGGAACCTGAGCAAGGATGGTGGGAACTTGGATGTACAACGCCAGCGCTTCAGGGGGTTCTGCTATCATGAGGCCGAGGGGCCACGAGAGGTTTGTAGCCAGCTTCATATCCTTTGCCGTCAGTGGCTGAAGCCGGAGCAGCACACAAAAACTCAGATCCTTGACTTGGTGGTCCTGGAGCAGTTCCTGGCCATCCTCCCGCTGGAGATGGAGAACTGGGTCAGAGAGAGTGGAGTAGAGACCATTTCCCAGGCTGTGGCTCTGGCAGAACGTTTCCTCCTGAGCCAAGCAGAGGACAAGAAACGCGGAGAGAAGCAGGTAAGAGCGAATTCACAGGAACAAGTCTGCTGCCTACCAATAGAGTTATTCCTAGGACACATCCAGGAGATATTGTACAAAAGGGGTGTCACCGAAGGTGCCACAAAGCTGTTTTTGGTTGCAGCAGGGCTGGTTAAAATGATAAAAGCAATGGTGAGAATGATCAAGGGGTTGGAGCAACTCCCCCAGATGAAAATGCTTCACAGTTTGATACGTCAGTTTGTAGCATACTGGGAGGGAAGGCTATAAAAACATGCATGGAGTAGAGAATGGGGACTGGGAGTAGTTTTACTCCCCCTGCCATAATCCTAGAATCCAAAAGGGCCATTCCATGAAGCTGCATGGTGGGAGATTCTGGATGAATAGAAGCTCATCCTACCCCTCGAGATTCCAGATGGATAAAAGAAAGACTTTGTTACATGGTGCAGAGTGAAACTATAGACTATATTAGCACAAGTGATGGAGTGACGAACTTTAAAAGGAGTGTTAGACAAATTCATGGAGAAGGCTACCAAGGTTACTAGTCCTCATGGCATTATGCCGTGTAGCAGAGGCACTATGCCTGTGTACAGCAGCTGCTCAGGAACGTGGGTCCTGGTTGTGGGTTTCCCATGGGCAGCTTATTGGCCACTGGGTGAACAAAATACTGGACTAGGTAGATTTCATTCAGCTTGGCTATTCTTGTGTTTGTACCGTGATGAAAGTTCGCCCTTCCCCGGCACATTTTAAAACACTAGGAGGCTGGCTGGGTGGTTGGCCAGCCTGCCCCTTACCCTCTCAGACACCTGCGGCTGGGAAAGCTGCTTTCCCTCTCTTGGCTAACTCTGAAGTTTCCACGAGTAGAGAGTGGATGCCTCCAGGCAGGTCTTGGTGTCCTCTTGGGACCTCTCTGCAAACAGAAGGCTGGACTAGACAGGCCTTTGGTCTGATCTAGCAGGCGCTTCCATCCTTTGATGATGAGATTTCACTGCCCTGGCCCACCACTTCATTCCAGCTCTGCTGATTCTTTTTTTATATAAAGATTTTTATTAAAATTTTAAACTAAAAACTAAAAAACATCAATCATCAAATACATCGGACGAGCTGGGTCAGCCCCCTATAGCATATCTTTTAACATTCTATAATCATATACAAATCAATTTATAAAAACTTAAAGACATCTCTAAGTCTAAGCCAAGTCCCGTTTCTCCAGCCAATCATAAAAAAAGTCCCAAGTTTGATAGAAGTCAGTATCCTTTTTCTCTTTCAGTAATAGAGTCAGTCTGTCCATTTCTGCACAGTCCAAAATCTTTTTCAAAATCAGTTCCTCAGTGGGTAGTTCCTCACTCTTCCAGTATTGAGCAAGCATAATCCTCGCCGCTGTGATTAAATGCAGTATCAAATACATTTCTTGTTTGCTAATATTTTCTGGTACAATACCTAACAAGAAAATTTCAGGTTTAAAAGCTAAGGGCTTTTGTAGCATTTCCTCAAGCCATTTATGTATTTTAATCCAATACTTTTTCACATCTTCGCAAGTCCACCAAATATGATAAAAAGTACCCACATCATGTTTACATTTCCAACATCTGTTTGACATATTTGGAAACATCTTAGCTAATCGATTTGGCGACAAATACCATCTATAGAACATTTTATATAAATTTTCTTTATACGAAGTTGCTAAAGTTACCTTAATATTTCTCTCCCAAAGCTTCAGCCACTTTTCTAATTCAATATTATATCCAAAATTTTGTGCCCATGTTATCATAGTGTCCTTAACCTGTTCCCCTTCCATTTTCCTGTCAAGTAAGAACTCATAAATTCTTTTAATCATTTTCTCATCAGTTTTTAACATCACTCAATCAAAGGCTGTTAAATCTTTATAAAACCCCCATATTTTGCAATCTTTAGCATATCTTGATTGCATCTGCACCTTGTACCACCAAGTCCCTGTTCTTGTACAGCTCTGCTGATTCTTGCAGGCATTTGCAAGGGGAGAAAATACTTCCACTCTGTATCTCTCGTTTGTTTTTCTGTTTCTTGACTGGAATCCTGACTCCCGTTTCAGGTGCAGGAGCCCTACTTGGAGGGGCTCGCTCCTTCCCCCAAACCTGATCAGGATGCATCGTTGATCGCCCATCGGAAAGACCTCCTTATGGCGATGGAGGAGGCTCCGTCTCAGAACATGCCATTGGGTAAAGGTGGATTCTTTTTGCCTGAGTTTCTGAGTGCCTCGAAATTCCCAGGAGAAATTCCAGAACAGTTTCTTTGGATGAATGCTTCCAATGTTATGATTGGTTATAATAACAACACCACCATTGCCCTTTCATAGAATAGTAGAGTTGGTAGAGGCCATGAAGGCCATCGGGTCCAACCCCCTGCCGTTGCAGGACACCAAGTTACACCATCCCACTCAGATGGCTGTCCAGTTTCTTTGTGAATGTCTCCAGTGTGGGAGAGCCCCTCACCTCTCCAGGCAGCTTCTTCCACTGGATATTGCTCTGAAAGTGAAGAAGCTTTTCCTAATATCTAACCTGAATCTGGGTTGCCGCAACTTGAACTGATTCTTCCGTGTCCTGCAGTCTGACATCAGCAAGAAGAGATCTTGACTTTCCTCTTTTTGACAGCCTTTGAGGTACTTATAGAAGGATACCATGTCCCCCCTCAGCCTTCTCTTCTCAAGGCTGAACATGCCCAGTTCTCTCAGTCTCTCCTCACTGGGCAGTATCTCCAAACCCTGGATCATTTTTGTTGCCTTCCGCTGGACCCTTTCTAATTGTTCTATATCTTTTTAAATTGGACACAGTACTCTAGATGAGCTATGGCTAGTGAAGAATATAGGGGAACTAGTACTTCTCATGATTTAGAAGTAATATTTCTATTCATGCATCCCAAAATAGCATTTGCCCTTTTGGCGGCTGCATCACATTGTTGGCTCATATTTAGCCTGCTGTCCACAACAATTACAAGGTCATTTTGCATTTGGTTTCTTTTTTCCTGGGTGGAGGACTTGGCACTTGTCCTTTTGTATGTGCCTAGAACTCCTAGAGTTTATTATATTGAAACCTGCATTATTTATTATTGGTATACCAGCCATCAGTTCAGGTGGAGATTTAGCCAAGACATTTGACAGGGACTGGGACTTGGAAGGGCAACCATGAAGGAGCCAGAAGAGGCCAGCAAATGTCTCTAGAGAGCAAGGCCAGGATCAGCCACAGTCTTGTGTTCCCAACCGCCACGCAAGGGTGTGTAAGCCGGACAGGGAAGCAAGTCCACAGGAAGAAAGAGGCTGCCTCAAAAACATGGTGCTGGAGGAGGACTTGGTGAATACCTGGACTGAGAAAAGAGAGGCAAGCAGGTCCTGGAGCAAATCAAGCCGGATTTCACTGAGAAGTGAAAATAACAAAACTGAGGATGTCATACTTTAGATACATCACGAGAAGTCGAGAGTCCCTGGAGAAGACAATCACGCTAGAGAAAATGGAAGAAGAAGGGGAAGACTAAACAAGAGGTGGATGGACTCCATAAAGGAAGCCACGCATTGAGTTTACAAGATCCGAGCAAGGTTCACAAGCATAGGACATTTTGGAGGGCTTTTGTTCATAGGGACACCATAAGTCAGAGACAACTTTAGAGTGCATAAGAACAACATTATTATTAAAGTTTATTATTATTAAAGTTTATTTATTATTATTATTATTATTATTATAAAATAGCTCATAACATTTCAAGCATCCATGCAAGGCCAATGGGCCAAAACTGCCTCCCCCCTCCACCTCGGGTGGTCCCAATTCAAGCTTCTAGGTTCCCCAAATGGCCATGCCTCTCTGGATCAGCACACATCGGTTGATTTTCCAGCCTTTGCACCAAGTTTCTTCCCTCTCCTTAAAGGTTCAAATGCCTCCTGTAAGGCTTACTTACTGCCTTTGACCTCAGATAAGCTGATATTTTTAATCCTCGAAATACTACTGAAATATGGCCTGAGAGCTCTTGGTTGAAAGAGTGTCTCCTGTTTGCTGTAGCATCTGCCAACATCCAGCACTACGTGCATTGAAAAGAGACCTTCAGTGGCAGTTACTTAAATGCTATTTTCTTGGTGGAAAGGCAGAGTGCGGTTCTGTTCCGTTTGGACTGGGCTTTGACACTTCTAGGTGCACTCCCGTTCTGAAGAGTTAAAATGCCTTTTTGCAGGCTGAGTTAAACACGACAGGAGTTTCAAGGTATAGTCTCCTGTTAATTTTGGTTCTGCTCCTTTCCCTTGGCTCCTCCCACTTCTAGAATATGGCCCCCAAGAGCATCCCTGAAATGGAATTCGGCCCTTGGGCTGAAAGGGGTTCAACACCTGTGTGCTAAAGTGTGTGTTTCTCTCCATACAGGCAATGGAATGACATCACCGCTACTTCCCAAAATGTCTCCTCCGTGGGGTGGGGCAGAAACAGCAGCTGCACAAGCAGCTGAGGTAAGAGGAGCCGGATCGGACGAGCACACATATGTTCCCATCTTTGTTATGAAGCTTTGAGCAAATTGGTTTCTTCGCTGCAGTTGGACAGGGGAGATCAGGGTTCAAGTCCCTGGTCAGTCGAAAGATTCATTGGGAGGCCTCCCAAGAAAAACGAGAGAAGAAGAAACCCATATAGTCAGTGTGTGTGGCTGCCCCCTGCCCCAAAGTCTGTGTGCATCCCAAATTTATTTGTCTGGTTCCCCCACTGCTCCCTTTGGCATCTTCCGCTGTAAGTTCTCCCACCTTTGGAGAACACTTGGAAAGCCTGCAGCCTGCCACATCTGTACTTTCCAGGGATGATGTCCCTGCCGGGGGTTGGAGGATGCCACCTGGCCAGTGAGAGAGAGGCCACATGTGGCTCTGTGTGGGTCCCTCATGTGTACTGACACAGTGATCAGTGTTGATGTTCCCTTGCCCCCCTCATAAAGGCTTCTCCTTTGCCATCTCTCCCAAATCCAGTCATTTTAGCAGGCTAGACAGAGGGAGTTGAAAGAAGGAAGCCGTGCTGTTTTCATTGGGCAGGTATTTTCCTTTGCCCTCCTCATTCCTTTTCCTTCTGTGCTGTGTCTTCACATTGAAAGCCCAGAGGCAGGGACGGTCCCTCTTTTACTATTTATTTCTAAATTGCTCTGGGAGCATTTTTGACTGAAGAAACAGGAAAAAATGTTCCAAGTGCTAATGAAAAAAATGCTTTAATATTGCTTACCATGCTTCAGACATGCCGATTTCCTTCTGCAAGGCCTGATCATTGTCTCTTAGGAATTTTTTCTCTTGTTTCCTCTTTGGCGTTCTCCTTCATAGGTCTGCCTTCCCCTCTCACTCATCCGCCTTTGCATACTTGAGGCAGGCATGTTAAGTAAATAAATAAAATCCTACAGCATCCAAAATGGGCACAAACATTTGCCAACCCCAGATCAGATCTTCAAATGCAACATTCCCTTAATAAAACTTCGCCCCAAATATGCCACCAGACAGAAGCTGCAAAGTTCAGCTTATTTTACCAAATGAACGGCCAAAGCCAACAAGTGAGAGAATACACATTTATCCCCATTACAGTTGTCTCTTCTGGGATTTCTGACTGCAGTTGAATGGTCACGTCTTTTCTTTCCTCTTTCAGGGCCCAGTGTCCTTCAGAGAATTGGCCATGGATTTCACAGACCCAGATCCAAAAGCTCTGTGCAGGGAAATCACAGAGGAAGATTTTGGGAACTGTTTGGGTATTTATCTGTTTAAAATATGTGTAGCTCACCTTTTAGGATAAGATGCTTCCAAGGTGTCTTTCAGCAAATACCGTATTTTTTGCTCTATAAGACTCACTTTTTCCCCCCTCAAAAGTAAGGGGAAGTGTCTGTGCGTCTTATAGAGCGAATATGTGTGTGCAGTAAGTCTGTCAGATGTGCAGCCCATGGTGGGGGAAGTGATGGGGAATGTGCCTGTGATTATGTGCCCATTCGATTCAGAATATTTTTTTTCTTGTTTTCCTCCTCTAAAAATTAGGTGCATCTTATGGTCAGGCGCGTCTTATAGAGCGAAAAATATGGTACTTTTATAACAAATGAACCAGCCTTCTCCAATCTGGTACCCTCAAGGGGTGTTGAACTGCAATCCCCATCATTCCCAGCCAGCATGGGCAGCAAGGGGAAACTAAGCATGTGTGGTGATGGTGGAGAGAACCAGGAAGTTTTTAAGCTTTAATAACCAGTAGAAGCCAGCCACTAAAACAGGTGGCACCTTGAAAAACAGTTGCGCTTAAGGACAATTCATCACAGTAGTCAGCTAAAACCCGCATTTCATGAAAGCAATAGGAAACAAATAAGATTTTAGAGCCATCTAAACACTATCCTTGCTGGGCCTTTCTGAAGCTCCTCTAGACCAGAGATCTAAAACATGGGGCCACTACCAGAAAGGCCCTGCCCCTCTCTTGCCTGCCCTCTTAATGGTTTCTTATAGGCAGCACAAAAGAAAGGCCTCAGATGGAGATTTAAACACGGGCAGGATGGTACAGGTGAAGGAGGTCCTTCAGGCAACTTGGTCCCTCAGGAGCATACACCTGGAGTCTCCACCTGTGGGAAGAATTCTCTGCTTTTTACCCTGCGTTTAAATATGAAGTCCTTGCCTTGCTCTTTGTTACTAGTTAAGCTTTCTCGAGGGAGGCCTGCAGCCCCGTGGTGGCAGCGCCCGCTTGGTTCCCTCTGGCCTGCCCCCAGATCCGGGTCTCTCTTACCAGAAAGGAAAGCCTCATCCGGTAGCCCTCAGTCAGAACTGGGTGAACTGGAGGTGGATACTGTAAGAGGGAGCTCTGAAGTGGTGGCAGCCCTTTCCTGGGCCAGGCAGGGAACTGCTGCCCTTTTCGTGCCCAATCCTGACCTATGTGTAATTTCAAGCTGCAGAAAAGTACACGCGAGCGCCAAAATCCTGCTCTTGGTGGGAGTCGGGGGTCAGCCTGGCAGTTCTGACTCTCTCATGCTTTGCTCCACTTTGCTTTGCTATAGAGTTAGTGTAGAACTGGAGCAGGGAACCTCCTTCCTGTTGACAACTGGGGTTGTCCCCCTGGGGTTAACATATTGACGAGCAGAACCCCAAGTGGGCAGAACCACACTCCTCCTGTTCTCTCTTTCTGCCACCTCTTTTTCTTCGTCTGCCACCCGCTTTTCTCTCCCTCGCTCTCCTTGCCAGACGTCTGAATGAAATGCTTGCAGCGGGCTTTTGAAATCAGTCCGGCAGCAGCAGGTTCTTTTCTTCTGATGTAGCGAGGCCAAACAGTTTGTTATGTGCCATCAAGTCGTCTCTGACTTACGGTGTAAGGCATGAAAGCCTTACAAAATGCCCCATCCGTGACAGCACAGCTCAGCTCTTGTGAATTTCTCAAACTGAGGAGGGTTTGTTAAAAGGAGAAGAGCCTTCTCAGTGCTTTGACTATGGGATATGCTCCCCAGAGGGGTTGGTCTGGCACCAACTCTTTATTCCTTCCAGAGCCAAACCAAAACCTTTTTATTTAACCAGTATTTTAATTGTGGATATTACTAGAGATCTGATTTAATCCCATTTTAATCAAGTGCTGTAAATTGTTCTTATGTTTTTGTTACTGTAAACCATCTCAACATTTTCTTTGAAAATAAACGGTATAGAAAATTTTAAAATATAAGCAAACAAACTAACAAACTTGAAGCTGTAGCTTCCTTCAAGGAGTCCATCTATCAAGTATTCAGTCTTTCTCTTCTTCTTCTGCCTTTGACTTTGCTCAGCATGATTGCCCTTTGCAATGGGCCTGGTTTTCTCATGATGTGCCCAAAGTTTGGCAGCTTAAGGTAAAAGTGAAGACTCCAACATTCCCCTTTTTCTTTCATCTCACTCTGCATAGAGTAGGAAAATCATGTTCTCTTCCTTGTGTCCCTCCCTCCCTTCTTTGTGGGAGAGATCAGGATGCAGAATTTGTTACAAATGGTCCAGTTTTTGCCCAGACTGTGTCAGCTGTGGATGGGGAAATTAAATGATCTTCAATATTTAAAAAACCCACAACAGCAGGCTATCAGGAAAGAAACTTTATTAAAATCTGCGAAATTTTTCTCCAGGAGTTCCCTTTGGTATAGTCTAGGACCAGCTGGTCCACCTGATTCTGTTGAATGGGTACAGCAGTGCTGAGACTTTGGCAATGGTGCAGAAGCCAAACCATAGATACAGTACTTCTCTACAGCACTGAATTTGGTTTTATCCCGAATTAAAAGCTTTTTCTACCTGAATGTCCCTTTTTGCTCATAGCAGATTTTTCCATCTTTGTTCCAACAGGTGACAACTGGGATGGTAAAGCTGATGAAGGACTGTATGAGAAAATCCAATTTCAGGAGATAGATGTGAATATGGTGAGCCAAAATGGACCTAAAACACAGGAGGGAAGCCAAATGGAGAGGTGGAAATCTTCCCAGGGTGGTAACTTCCATGAAATTAAAATTCCGCAAGAAAAGGGAACCAGAAGGAATGTCTGCCCAGCCTTTGGGAAGAGTTTTAATCACAAATCAGACCTTAATGTCCACTGGAGAATTCATACTGAGGAAAAACCATATAAATGCTTGGAATGTGGAAAAAATTTCAGCCAGAGCACACACCTTAGGTTACATCAAAGAATCCACACCGGAGAGAAACCATATAAATGCTTAGTATGTGGGAAAAGCTTCCATCGGAGTTTCATCCTTACTGCCCATCAAAGAATGCACAAAGGAGAGAAACCCTATAATTGCTCAGAGTGTAGCAAGAGCTTCTATGATAGATCACATCTCATTAGCCACCAAAGAACTCACACTGGGGAGAAGCCATATAAGTGTCTGGAGTGTGGAAAGAACTTCAGTCACAAGGTAAACCTTACTTCTCATCAAAGAATTCACACAGGAGAGAAACCCTATAACTGTTCAGAGTGTGGCAAGAGCTTTTGTGACAAACAGAACCTTCTTAGACACCAAAGAATCCATACAGGAGAGAAACCATACAAATGCTTGGAGTGTGGAAAGAACTTTAGGCAGCGTGCAACCCTTACTTCACATCAAAGAGTCCACACAGGGGAGAGACCGTATCAATGTACAGAGTGTGGAAAGAGCTTTTATAGAAAAGCAGACCTAAATAGACATCTGAGAACTCACAGTGGAGTAGGAAAACCCATCATTTCTTGGAGTGTTGAAATGGCTTCAGATGGTGTATCGATTTTATGTCCCATCAGAGAACTCTCCCAGGAAAACCAGTGTATAAATACTGAGATTAAGCAAGAACTTAACTGTTAAGTCAGTCCTTATTAATCCCCAAACTGGTGCACCACACCTTCTCACCTGCATTTACCCAATAAACTCTCATAAATAAACATGGAAATAACTTTAACCAGAACATACTAAAGAACAGAACAGAAGAAATGCCGTGCTGGATCAGACCAAGTTCTGTCTAGCCAAGCTTTTTCCCATGGTGGCTAACCAGATGAAAATGTTTCCCACTGTTTTGCCCCAACGACTGGTATTCAGAGGCATAATTCCTTGGATCTTGGACAAGCATATATTCCTCATGGCTAGTAGCCACTGGGAGCTTCAACTAAGGTTGGGCCTGCTGCAGTTCCTATTGGCCCTTGATGATCCCCAAAACTGTAAACAATATATATATATATTGTTTTATAAACAAAATGGCCCCAGGAACAGCTATTTTGAAGCATTTTTAATGTCCTCTGTGAGTACTGCAAAGCACCAAAGGGTCAAAATGAGCTTGCTCTACTCCAGAGGCTTTTTTTCCTGTGGAGGTGTGGAGCGGGGATGGTCTCTGGGCCTGTCACGGTTGTACAGGCCTGTTTCAAAGCCATCAAAATCGGTGGCTATCCCCACATCTTGAGTTAGAGATCCCACATTAGAGAACCAGTGGGGTGCAGTGGTTAAGAGCGTGGGATTGGGACTAGTTCCTGCTCATGGAGTCAGCTGGGTGACTTTGAGCCAGTCACAGACTCTCAGTTCAGCCTACCTCACAGGGTTGTTGTGGGGATAAGATTGAGAGCAGCAGGAGAACGTTGTAAACTGCTTTGAGAAAAAAAGAAAAAAGGGGAATATAAATCAAATAAATAAATAATCAATTTCTATTGTGGTTCCTTGCAGTCAAGTTTTGCTCAAGTAAAAAGCCCAAAACTCTGTAATCTCTCATGAGGTACAGCTCCATCCTCCCAATCATTTGGGTTGCCTCTTTCTGGCCCCTTTTCTAAGCCACTGACCAGAACTCTGCAAAGCATTCCTAGCATGGCCAAGCTGTAGAGTCGTGCATTCTCTGTTTTAATTTGGTTTTCTTACCTACTGATCCTTAGCATGGAACTGGCCCTTTCCACAGACGCCGTGGGTTGGCCGTTTCATTGCACCGTCCCGTCGCTAACCAAGGACCGCTTTTGTTTTATTTATTATTTATTAGAAAAGTTTATTTTTTCTTGCCAATCGCTGCTGGCGCAGTCCCCATCCAACTTGCAGGCTGTACCAAGGTCCCTTGTGAGAAACCAGGCTTGCATGTGTGCCTTTCCTGAGAGATTTCGTGGGCTATCTCTCGGAGGCGATCTTGATTTTTCTGTGCCTTACTGACTCTTCTCATCACTTGCGAGGAATGGCTTGTGTTTAGCTTTCCTCTTGTTTATTTTCCTTTCAGGAATGTTATGATTCCACTGGATTTATAGCCCACCCTTTTTCCTCCCGTGAGGAAAAAGCTCCATTTTATCTTCACAACAGCACCCTGTGAGGTAGTTGGATTGCCAGTCTGTGGATAGCCCAAAGTCACCCAGTGGGTTTCATGGCCGAATGTGGACTTGAACCCAGATCTCCTGGGCCCCAGTCCAACACTCTCACAGCTCCACCATGCTGGCTTTCTCTACCCATTTGGTGGCAAGTACTTTGGTCTACTAGCCTTCTCCAACCTTGTGTCTTCCAGAAATGCTTGGACTGCAACTCCCAGAATTCCCGGTCAAAGGCCCTGCTGGATGGGAATTCTGGGAGTAGCGGTCCAAATACCTCTGAGGCCACCAGGGTAGGGAAGGCTGGGCTAGGCCTTACCTTTGGAAGCAAGGCATAATCAATCCCTTTAAGTGGTTCAGAAGTGCCATTTTTTTCTGGGTAGTCATTAAAGTGGGTACTTTCCGGAAGCTGGAGGCTAAATATGCATAAAGGTATATAAAAACAGAAAGACCTCAGAGAAGCATGTACAATTTGAATTGTCCCCCACCTTTCTAGCAAGAAAAATGGCTCTCCAGGCAGCTGTGTAAATACATGGCATTTAAACATTAGTTAAAATGTTTGTGGGACTGTTGGATAACTGCCAAATGCATGCAGGCAGATATGACAGCCCAAGATATGGAACCTTTCAGTGCAGGGATAAATTCAATTTTGGAGAAGCTCTTGGGGTCCTCTTTGGTGGTGGATGGCCAGAGGCAAACCATACAGGGCCAAAAATACCAGTATACAGAAGCTTGACTTCTTCCTGCCAATAACAACACCTTAGGAGAGGTGTTTTAACTACACCGAGACTGACATTCAGCAAGGAAAGGGGATGAGAAGGAATGTTTGTCCGGCCTTTGGAAATGTTTTCAGTCAGAACTCAGACCTTCACATCCCCTGGAGAATTCACAAGGAGGAGAGGCCCTATAAATGTCCGGAGTCTGGAAATAACTTCAGAGAGCACGGAGGTGATGTCAAAAGAATGGGGCCCAAGCCGAGGGCTGCCGAAGCTTAACTAAAACGAGGCAGAAATATTGGCGGGCAATTGGCAAAGATCCAGGAGTAGAGGCACACATTTCTGCCCCTGAGAAAGCATGTTGGGGTTCTTCCTAGAACTGGCATTGCACCTGGATATATCCGGGAGTGTTTGGTATGTGCTGTTCCTTCTTCAAGAAGGGAGAACTGCCCGCAATTGTACATGCCTTTGCTGATCCAGATTAGGTTACTACAGTGCGCTTTTGATGGGGCTGCCCTTGAGGAGAATCGGGGTGGTGCTTTTCCAGGTTTCCAGGGCCAATCCACCAATTCACAAGCCTCCTGTTTCTTTCCAGCCCCAGTTCAAGGATCTGGTTATCTAGAATAATAAAATAATACGCACCCATCCATTAACACCGTACCACCAGATCTTGAAACCTAAAAAAACTGAAATGGACTTTGCAAATCCTTTTCATCTGAATTTTGTAGATTTTCAAGTGCATTTCATTCGATTGTTTGCTCATTCATGGAACTGGATTTTGCGGGAATGTGTTGGTACAGATGTATGGAAATGAGCATTTCTGAAAATGCAACAAACTACTCAAAATATGTATTTTCACATTATGGGGGAACGCATATTTTTTCTTCGGCTTTAACAAAATTATTTGACTATATTTGCATATCATTAGGCAAAATAAAAAAGAAGAATGGTCCACAAGTCTGTGGACTCTGTGGACAAGGATCCATAGAAATATGAACTTATTTGTGTTGGTATTGGTTGTGGATTTCTCCAACATCCTTCCTTGGCATCCATACTAAAGGTAATACAGGCATTGGCAGGGCAGGATTCGTTCTTTTTTGAATGCCTTTATTCATTTTAAAGGGTTTTAATTTGTCCATGGGGACGTGGGTGGCACAATGGGTTAAACTGTTGAGCCGCTGGGCCGTGGATTGGAAGGTGGGCAGTTCAAATCCGCAGGACGGGATGAACACCTGCTGCTTTGTCCCAGCTCATGCCCACCTAGCAATTCGAAAGCATGCAAATGTGAATAGGTAAGTACTACCTTTGGTGGGAAGGGCAACCGTGTTCCATGCACCTTGCTGCTTAATCATACCGGCCACATGACCACAGAAGCATTTTCAGACAACGCTGGCTCTTCAGTTTACAAATGGAGGTGAGCACTGGTCCCAGTCAGACATGATCAGCACGAATGTGTGGGGGAACCTTGAACTTTACCTTTAATTTGCCCATGTGGTTGGAATCTGCAGTAACATCTTCCGTCACTAGGCGGCAGCCTTCCCCAACCAGCATATACAAGTCAAGGGAGATGAGAAGCCTGAACTTCCTTCCAGGTGGGGGGAACAACCGAGCTGTAAGAGCTGTGCCATGGCAGGAGCCCTCCGTTCAGGGCCTTATCAGGGACAGGGCCTTATCGATGGTAGCACCCATTTGTGCAATACTCTCCCAAGAAAGTTTTGACTGACTGAAGTTTTTGCTGATGTTTTTCAGTGAGGCAGCTCAGTTCTCAGGCACTCCTTCTAGCATAACTTGAGAAAGTCACCATGCCCAACCTGGTCAAACCAAATGAAAATGGAATATAGACTAGCAGGACTTGGAGGGGCCTATCAGACCTTCGAGTCCAACCCCCTGCTCAGTCCAGGCCTCTTTGGCCTCCATATAGTTCTTTATCCTTTGGTTATTTGGGTCCCCTTGTCCATCACATGAGCATCAGAAGATACTGAGAGCAGAAACTCTTCAGGTGAGCCCTGTGTTGTATGAATTCGACTTCTTAGGTGTTTAGGCACTCCAGTTGCTCTTTGATTTTCAAATGACCCTTGTGCTTTCCTTTCACGTCTTTTAAGATATTCCTTGTATGGACTTCCTTGTATGTTTCTAGCCACTCCAGTTCAGGTCCGGCAGCCCACTTGTTCCCCCTGAGTGAAGCCAAGGAATAATCCGTGGCAGTGGGGAGGAGGGTATGTGGGGGTGCCCATGGGGTGAGGGGAGTCAGTGTGAGTCAGTCAGGGAGTCAGTCAGGGCAGCTACAGCAGTGGGACAGCTTGGACAGAAACCAGGCCAAACTTCCCCAAGCTGGGGCTTATGGGAACTGTAAGGAATGGAACCCAAGCAATGACGATACAGGAGGCAAAGTATCAAGCAGCAACAGTTCAATACGTTCTGGCCAGACCGGGCACTCACCCCAAAGGTAGTGCACTGGGGAGCAGTTTACACAGCCTTTTATTCCCTGCTTCACACACAAAGTCCCTGCCTTCTTTCTCCCATTGGTGGGATACTGGGAGTTCACATTCTTCCCCTCCGCCTTCATCATACTACTCCTTGGTATGTTACCCCCACCTGTTCATACGTCCCATGTTCATGTGAATAACCCTCTGAGTCATAGTAGGAGGCACCACTAATATTGCTGCCAGGGTGCTGACGGGGACTGGGCGTGGTTCTCACATCACCCCAGTTCTCCGTCAGCTCCACTGGCTCCCCATTGAAGTCCGGGCCCAATTCAAGGTGTTGGTTCTTACCTATAAGGCCCTAAACGGCTTGGGTCCTGGCTACCTAAAGGAGTGCCTGTGACCATATATGCCCTCCCGCCCCTTACGATCAGCAGCAGAGGCTCTCCTCCGGGAACCCTCCGTGCGAGATATCAGGAGGGTGAGTACCTGGAGGAGGGCTTTCTCGGCGGTGGCGCCCCATCTGTGGAATGCGCTCCCCAGAGAGGCTCGCCTGGCGCCGTCGTTATTTGCTTTTCGGCGCCAGGCGAAGACCTTTTTATTTAGACAGTATTTTAAATGTTAATATTATTTTTTAAATTTAAGATTAATTTAATGGTTTATTTATTTATGTTGTATGTTTTTAAATTTAACCTGGAGATGGGCCAGTTTTTAATATTGTATATGTTTTTAGTGATTGTGAGCCACCCCGAGGCTGCTGCAAGGGGCGGCATATAAGTATTTAAATAAATAAATAAATAAATAAATAAAATGCATTAGCTTATTACGCAGCCATACCTTGGATTCTAAGTACAAAAGTTTAATGCCATGTCTGCCAATTGCATCTTGTAGTCTATGAGTTTGTGTTGGTCACAATCCTCTTCTTAATCACGAAGTGATGTGTATAGCTTTACCCGTTCTAGTCCGTTAATCACAATAACTTTATTAATCACTAAGTGATCCATAGCTTTACCTGTTCTAGTTTGTTAGTCACAGTAATCTTCTGCTTCTCACAGAACTGTAACCCAACTCTTGGAGAGCACCGGACAAGAAAAAGCTGGGCCATGCAGGCTTGGAAGCCCACTGTCCTCAATGGGGCTGGTGAAGTTAAGAACATCAGAGAAGTGCTGGATCAGACCCAGGGCACATCTGTCCAACATATGTCCATGAGGACTAGTAGCTGTGCTTTCTATAAATGCATAAGAGCCATGCCAGATCCGACAAGGGGACCAAGTAGTCTAGCATTTTGCATGCACAGTGGCCCTCTAGCTGCCCACAGGATGCCCAAGAGGCACACCCTCCCACCCATGTTCCCCACATAGCCATACTGACTCTGATGCTGGAAGAAGCATATCCATGAGGACTAGCAGATTATTCAAGAAGAGCTGAGCTGCATTAGACCAAAGGCCCCTCTCGTCCTACATTCGGTTCGCAGCACAGCTAACCGGCTGCCCGTGGGAAATCCGCAAGCTGGACTCGAGCGCGGCCACCCTTTCCCGCCCCGCGCCCCGCCACACGTGGGGACTAGTTCATGAGGACTAGCGGCCTTACGAGCAGCCGTTCGGCGAGAGAGAGCGCATCATCTCTCTCGCTCCCGCCCGATTCCCCCGCCGGGATCCCTTGCGGGAAAAGGCGCTCGCTCGGGCGCTCGCACCGCGGCGAGCGAGGAAAGGGAAAGTCGCCCGGCTGCGTTTTGGGGCGGCGGCGGGGGGGGGGGGGATCCATCCGAGGGTTAAAGCGAGAGAGTCTCCATCCATCCATAGAGAGGCAGCCAGGGCCGTGCATCCCGCACCTCTTCCTGCCCCGCCCTGCGCCCCCCCCCGAAAGCAGCTGCACCCCGACCCGCTCACGCGACCCGCTTCGCACCCCTTTCCCACGGATCTGGTGAGCAATGCGTGCAGGGGCGCAAGGGAAGCAAGAGGGGCGAAGCTGGGGCGGGGAAAGGCAAGGCGGGGACGAAGAGGGCCGGACGCCCTCTGGATTCAATCCGGAGTACCGGCGTTTGTATTTGCATTGCGTTGTTTCTATTGTTGCGATCCTGCCAAGAATGTTTACGGAACTCCTAAGCGGTTTCCTGCATGCACGACATCGGCGGCCTCTTCCCACACTTCGAGGGCTCTAAGGAGCGCAAAGTGCTTTTGGGGTGCAGCAGGGATTGGGGTGTGTGGAATATAGGGCAAAAGAGAAGCCAAGATCCGGAACTAATTTCCCGGAGATGTAGCAGTGATCATTAGTTGGGATGCCAAAAGGGGATTGGAGCAAAGGCTCTAGTCCTCATGAGTGTTCCCTCCAAGATTAGAGGCAAGATGTCCGTGTGCACTGCCCGGGCTGCTGGGGAACATGGGTGGGAAAGTCCTGTTGTGGGTGTCCCACTTGTGGGTGTCCTGGGGCAGATGGCAGGCATAGTTCCCTGGGGCATCATGGGAAATGTAGGACTGTTTTCTGTCTAAATGTGCATTAGATTGCATCCCTAAATTGTTCTCCTTACAGGGAGAAGTCAGAATCATCCAGAGCCTCTTGGAAAGCTTCCCTTCACCGGATGAGCACAATACAGAGGGTCAGTGGTTTCTCCTAGAAGCACTTGTCCACCACAACCCATCATCCCCACTGTCCTTCCCTTAAGAGAGAAACTGGCTGCAGTGTGGAGAGCCCTTGGCTCCTGCTTTAGTCCAAGCTAAGCACCAATTCGAAATGGAAGTAGAACCCGCAGCGGGTGCTGAAGCAGGTAGAGGAGGCCCTGCTCTCTCTGGGAATGGGGGAAACGGGGCATTCTGGGAAAGAACTGTGCAGTGGCACCTGGGCGAGGACCATGGCCACCCCGACATTCCACGCCAGCACTTTAGGCGGTTCAGCTTCCAGGAGGCCGAGGGACCCCGAGAGGTTTGCAGCCGGCTCCATGACCTCTGTTGTCAGTGGCTGAAGCCCGAAAGGCACACCAAGACTCAAGTGCTGGACCTGGTGATCCTGGAGCAGTTCCTGACTGTCCTTCCCCCGGAGATGGAGAGCTGGGTCAGAGAGTGTGGGGCAGAGACCACTTCGCAGGCGGTGGCCCTGGCCGAAGGCTTCCTCCTGAGCCAGGCGGAGGACGAGGAGCAGGAAGAGCAGGGGCAGGTGAGAGCATTTCGCGATGCTTCCAGGGGGCAGAACACGCCTGGAACGGCACTGTGAGCATCGCCTGGTTGTAGGGCTGGACCCCCAGGGCAGATGGGACGGCCCTTTGCCAACGCCGTAAACTTGGTGCAAGGGATCAGATCCTGGGGCAGGGAGAGCCATCGTGCCCTCCCAGCAGCCACCGAAGTTGCTCTACTAAAGGTCATTTTAATTGTTAATTTAATTGTTAATAGTATTTCTTTATTTTATATCCTTGGCCAGGTCGACTCAAATTATATTGTTTTGATGTTGTGATTATTTATTTATTGAAGTGAGCTGCCCCGAGGCTTCTGCGAATGGGGCGGCATAGAAGCTTCTTAAATAAATAATATAATATAATAAATACTAATGAAAGATGACTTGGAGAGGCTGGTCGAGGGACCCTTACCTCCTGCTGGTTAGCTTTTAGGATGGCAATTGGTACCGTGTTTCCCCAAAAATAAGACTGGGTTTTATATTAATTAATTTTTGCCTTATATTAATTTTTGCTCCAAAAGACGCACTAGGGCTTATTTTCAGGTGATGTCTTATTTTTTCACGTACAACAATCTACATTTCTTCATGTACAACAATCTACATTTATCCAAATACAGTCATGCCTTCTTCTTCTGGAACTTCATCATAACTCTCCAAACCCTGAATTGTACTGCAATGGACATACTAAATGCATCTGTCTGGCTGATTATCTTAACTGGGGCTTCTTTTGGAGTAGGGCTTATATTTTGAGCATCCTGAAAAATCATGCTAGGTCTTATTTTCCTGGTAGGTCTTATTTTCAGGGAAACAGGGTATTCACAGTCCTACAGCCTCTGATCCTGGAGGTAAAACATTTAGCCATGAGGACTAGTAACCCTGGATAGTGTTATTCTCTGTTAATTGTTTTGCTCTGCTTGTGAATGTCACCACAACTTTCAGCAGGACAAGTTTAAACTGGGATGCTCTGGTCTGGAATCATGAACTAGTAGTTGGAAGGGGCCAGAGGGTCCAACGTCCTGCTCAGAGCAGGACTCCAAGTTAAACCATCCCTCTCAGATGTCTAGTTGCCCTCTCCTAACGACATCAACAATGCCATTCCCGAAATGTACTGCGCTTTCCTGATCTCTTATTTCTCTTTGGTTTCTCTGGGTCTGGAAATTAGCTTTCTGGGTTGGCCCTGAGGGTTTGGTTCATACCCGTGAAAGTCACGGCTGCCAGTTCAAGTGTGGGATCTGGAAGGCAGAGTGAAGTTTGGAAGTTTGCCGGAGTTCAGCAAGATTGAAGGAGGCTGCCTCCTCCTCCCGTATTCCTCTTCTAATCCCTTTCTTGGTCTGGGGCTTTCACGCCTCCTGCAGGTGATGGGGGCCTGGCACAAACCAGCTCCTGAGCTTGGCAAGGAAGGCAAGTCCGCGCTGGACATCAGGCAGAAGGCAGAATTTAGGTGGATTGTGCAGGAGGACGGAGGGTCCGCTCAGCAGGGTAAGCGCTCCCGCGGTCTCCACTCAGCTTCCCTCTCCTGGGTATGCCTGGAATTCCTGAGTGGCTTTAAAGTTCCTTTTGAGCCTTCTCTCTATTACAGGGGAATTTTTTTTGCCAGCTGTTTTACGACACAATGCTGCACACATTTAGACAGAAGAAAATGGACAGCTCCCAGAGTTTCCCGGTCCTCTGAACTGTGCATCCGAGAAACAGTTCTGCCTTCACGTGTTTGCCCCTTCAGGTTGTTTGCAAGTAGCTTGAATCATAGATTCGGCCCAGAGCAGTGGGAATGGGGTGGTATATAAAAATCTAATAAAATAAAACGGATAATAAATACTAAAATGATGCGGGAAGCCCTCAAACCCACAAGGACAACAAATCAAAATCACAACACAAAGGGGCGCATGTTAATGCTCTAAAGCAGCTTTCTCCAACCTGCCATCTTCCCCTTGGTTTGTGCTGCAACTCCCAGCATTCTTGGCCTTTGGCTATGATGGCTGGGGTGGATGGGAGTTGAAGTCCCCAATGGCTGGAAGGCGCAGAAGGCTGCTCTAAAGTCTCTCTGTGAGTGTCTTTAAATGACCCTCTTTCCTAAGGACAAAAAGGAGAAAAAAAAAGACTTATGAATGGGGAGAGGAGCCCATTTGATTTCAGGGGAAAAAACCCTCATGCAGAAAAATTTGGAGGGTGGGAGGAGGGAACACACATTGTGGGCACAATCAGGCACCAAATACTTTATGACCAAAGCAGTAAAACAGCTGCATTGTGGTTAATTACAAGTCAGGGGAAAGCCTAAGTGAACAAAGGCACTTTCAAGGTCCCAAGTTTGATGCTCCCTCCTGCCACGCTTGGGGGAGAGTTCCAGAGGGTGGGTGCCACTACCAAGCAGGCCCGGCCATGTGCCGCTGCTCCCTGACATGCCAAGTGATGATCTGGGATAAAGTGTCTTCCCACCTCTCCTGTCTCCTCGCAGGCAATGGGATGACACTGGTGCTTCACCCAAGGCCTCCTTCTGGCGAAGTGGAAACAGCCACTGCAAAACCAGATCAGGTAGGGCAGGAATATCTGGGGAAGGGCCTGAGGAGGAGGGACGCACCAGAGGTTTTGAGTCTGAAAAGCAAAAAGCAGGCCTCTGCTGGGTCAGACCAGGTTCCCAGGCCAGTGCTGTAATCACTAGGAAACACTGCCTTTCCCAGATGCCTCTGAGAAGCCCAGAAACAAGGCGGATCTACAGTAGGGTCCTCCTGACTGAGTCCCTAGCAGCTGGCAGCTGCTTCTTTGGGGGGCAAACAGGGTGGTGCCCCAGGGTACCAAATTCTGGGGGCATCCAAATGACCCCCTGAAGGCAGTGGGGGTCCCTCCCCATGTAGGCCACCGACCCCTCCATGCTGCCCAGAGAGCCCTTCCAGCCAGAGAACTCTCCTGGAGCGAGAGACCAATTGGGTGGGTTTTCTGGAGAGCTGCCCCAGCCCAAATGCCCTCTGCGAGGGGTCTGTCCTTAAAGCAAGGCATGCTGGGTGAGGAGGCTGTGCTGCCATGACACATGCGATCTCCAGGGCCTTGCTTAAAGGAAGGTTCCCTCAGATCCCAGCCTAAAAGGAGGTGCAGGTGGCTTGACAAATAATGACTGATCTGCCTGGATGCTACACTCAATCTTTGGGGCCTTCCTCCGAGTGCCAACTCAGATGGGGGCTCGGAAGGTGGCAACAAAGGGCAGGACCTTCTCCATGGTGGCCCCCATCTAGGGAACGACCACCTGGCACCAGACTCGCCATCTTTTCGGCACCAGGGTAAGACAGCCCTTTATGCTGAAGTCTTTAATGATTCATTTAGCTACCCAGGGGCTTGGGATTATCCATCCCACATCATTTTTATTTCTCCTTTTACAGGGTCAGTTTTACAGTTGTTCTAGCTCTTTTACATACACTCCAGTATTATGAGAGAGGAAGATGAATTTCTCCCTGTCCACGTTCTCCAGGCTTTCTCCAAAATTTTCTCCAAATTTTATACAACTTCACCATCTCTCCCTTCGGCTACCTATTTGCTAAACTAAGAGTCCAAAAGGTTGCAAACTTCTCCCCTTGGATTGGCTTTTACTTCCCCCATCTGTCGTTTTGGAGATGGAAAATGACAAATTGCATACGTATGTCCGATGTTCCACCATCAATTTTCAGGTTAAAGTCTGGTCGGTTTTCCTTCATTCTATTTTTGCAACAAGCGTCAAAAGGACTTGGCTTTGATAAGCACTCAGGAGTTTGGATCCTGGAAGAAAATTCACGCGCACTTCACTGTCTCCTTGGGTTGCCATATTACCTGTCTGCAGAAAGTGTTGTTTTCTTTCTCTAGCATTCAGTGGCCTTTGAGGAGGTGGCTGTGCATTTCTCGGAGGAAGAGTGGGTCCTGCTGGATCCAGCCCAGAGGGCCCTGCACACAGATGTCATGGAGGAGAACTACAGAAATCTGGCCACTCTGGGTAAGTTTCCCTGGAAGCATGAAATGTTTGGCCTGTGTCTGAAGAAGAGATTTCTGGCTGCTGCATGCTTTTTGGATCTGCTATTTATTTATTCTTTTTCTTTGCTATTTGAGATAAATATGTTAAGAGAATTACTTTTATTATTACATGGCATTATATTTACATCCAGCTTTTTTTCCTCATGTGAGCAGCCACAAGCCAGCTTATGTAGCACCATTTTATCCTCACAACAACAACCCTGTAAGGTTGGTTGGGCTGAGAGTCTGTGACTGGCCTAAAGTCATCCAGGAAACTTCATTTTATTATTTTTTATTTATTTACTTATTTATTTAAAACATTTCTACACCATGCCTATAGTGACTCAGATCTCTGGATTGTTTACAAACATTTAAAATATAAAACAAAACCCAATGTCATAATAAGATAAAACCAAGAACAATTTCACAATGATCCTCAATAAAAAACAAAGTACACAACCAATAACAGTAAAGGCCAGAATATGAAACCAATAACAATATTAAATAAAGAGTAATTAATTAAATGATTAATCCACAGTGCCACATTTAAATAAAATATAAAGTTTCAACAATTAAAATACTGAGAAAAGTAAAAAGTGAAACTTTATATTTGCAGAGCATCAACTTTCTTGTCCCCATTTATCGCAACTGCAAGCCATCGAAGTTGCCAAAGCTTAGTGAAAAAAACAAACTCTTTTTTTCCCATTGATTTGAAATTATCTGGAGCAGAGCACAAATTATTTATTTATTAGATTTCTATCCTGGTTTTTTTTCTTTTTTAAAAGAACTCAAGGTGACTTACATCATTCTCCTCTTGTTCTCAGTCTTATGCACACAACAACAATAACCCTGTGAGGTAGGCTTCTTCCTAACTGGAGTTTTTCCATCTACTGAGAATCTTTTCCTCTTGAATAAACTTTTTCTCCTTATTCCTGTAGGGAGGAAGAGTGATAATGAGGAGGAACACCAGAGACGAACATCAGAAGCAAAACAGAAATGGAAGGAGAAACCTGTTGTTGCTGAAGGCATCTATATCCATGAATTCACTGTGATTGAAGAGTGTCACCCAAGGACGAAAAGGAAAAAAATCCCACTATTTGCAAAAAACGTAACTAGGATATCAAGCCTTAACATACCCACAAGAGTGCATGAAGCAAAGCTACCATTTAAATGCTTAGAATGTGGAAAGTGTTTCAGCTGGAGGATACATCTCATTGTACATCAAAGAACGCACACAGGAGTGAAACCATTTAAATGCTCAGAATGTGGAAAGAGCTTCAGTCACAGCAGTACCCTGACTTATCATAAAAAAACACACACAGGTGAAAAGCCATTTAAATGTTCAGAGTGTGAAAAGAGTTTCAGCCACAGTGGTAGCCTTAGTTCACATCAAAGAATCCACACAGGGGAGAAACCATACCAATGCTCAGTTTGCGGAAAGAGCTTCAGTCAGAGTGGTAGCCTTACTAATCATCAGAGAATCCATACAGGTGAGAAACCATACAAATGCCCTGAATGTGGGAAGAGTTTCAGTCGGAGCAGTATCCTTAGTGATCATCAAAGAGTACACACAGGTGAGAAACCTTACCAGTGTTCAGTGTGTGGAAAGAGTTTCAGCCATAGTGGTAGCTTTACTTATCATCAAAGAAGCCACACAGGAGAGAAACCATATAAATGCCCAGAGTGTGGAAAAAGCTTCAGTCGAAGTGGTAACCTTACTTCACATCAAAGAATGCACAGGTGGGAGAAACCTTATACGTGTTCAGTGTGTGGAAAGAGCTTCAGCCAGAGTGGTAGCCTTAATTCCCACCTAAAAACCCACACAGGGGAGAAGCCATACAAATGCTCTGAATGTGGAAAGAGCTTCAGACAGAGTGGCAGTGTTATTTCTCATTTAAAAACCCACACAGGGGAGAAACCCTATAGATGTTCAGAGTGCGGAAAGAGCTTCAGGCAGAGAGGTAGCCTTACTTCCCATCAAAAAACACACACAGGGGAGAAGCCATATATATGCTCAGAGTGTGGAAAGTGCTTCAGCCGGAGAGGTAGCCTTACTTCTCATCAGAGGACCCACAAGGATGAAAAGCAGTTTAAATGTTCTGAGTGTGGAAAGAGCTTTGCTTCTAGTCAATACCTCAATTTACATTACAGCATCCACAGTGGGGAGTGTGACAACAGCTTGAGTCAGCTCAGTAGCCTCAGTTATCATCAAATCATCTACACAAAGGAGGAAGACATACAATTGCTCAGGGTTGAAATGGATCCCATCAGAAGGTGATGAATTCAAGTAGTCAAGGGTCTGAATCTTAGCAATACTTGGAGTAGGGAAAGTACCTGAGAGAGCACAGATATTCACAGCAAATGATCTGTACTATATAGTTGGAACCAAGATTTTAATAGTTTTGAGAACTGGGTCTCTCCTTTTGGATCTGGTAACAACATCATGTTGTTGGAAGTTTCTCTGTTGCCATGTTTGGCAAATGAAAATTGTGTGTTTGTACTTTGTTTTCACCCTGTATATTTGCCATTTTGTTTATGAGTTTATAAATAAAGCTACTGTGATGGGGAATTTTTTGAGTCAGTTCGGAGTTTTCTATGTTGAGGTTTGACATATATGAAGCCATACACAAATATCCTCCTATACTGATTTTAAAAGCACGCCAATTATTTGACAAATTCTCACCCCAAATAATTGACATGTCCTGGTTCACATATAACGAGAAACCACAATGAAACGAGATTCCATCTTTCGGCATATTGTTGAGGGTATCGTATTAGAGTTAGGTTTAAAAATCAGGTGGGGCTTACAATTATAGGTAGGGGAAGGAAAACCTGGATGCTGCTGTGTGTCCAGAGGCCTGAAAGCAGCTTTGACTGAGCAGATGAGAGTGAGCAGTTGTTGGAAAAGAGGCCCGAATAAATCTTATTCAAACCTCAGGATATAAGGGGGGTTTTGGAAAATAAGCATAGTGAAACTCAGGAAACCATTTAAAATGTCAGCTGAAACTGGATGTTTCTATCCCTCCCCCTGGCTAGGGGTCAAGAGCAGACAGAAAGAATCTGGGGTCTTCAGTCAAATTCATTCACATTGTAGTTATCTAATCTCTTTTGGAATTTACCACTTGTCAGGAAGTACCGTATTTTTCGCTCTATAAGACGCACCTGACCATAAGACGCACCTAGTTTTTAGAGGAGGAAAACAAGAAAAAAAATATTCTGAATCAAATGGTTTACTGAACTATTTAATAAACTATGGGATGTGTTGGGATCTCTTAATCCCAGTTGCTTTACTCTCATGTGCCTCTAGCATACTGTGTGCATGACCCCCCCATCCCCCACAGACTGTGCATGTAACTGTTAGGGGATGAAAACAACTTGTATAGAATCCATCTCTGCAGTCCCTTCAATGCCACATGTATTTCCTGTAGGTCTGAATAAACTGTAAATATTCTTTTGAATATTTTTAAGAAAACTAAGATCATGGCATCCGGTCCTCTCACTTCCTGGCAAATAGATGGGGAAGAAATGGAGGTAGTGACAGATTTTATTTTCCTGGGCTCCAAGATCACCGCAGATGGGGACTGCAGCCAAGAAATTAAAAGATGCTTGCTCCTGGGGAGGAAAGCTATGGCAAATCTAGACAGCATACTAAAAAGCAGAGATATCACCCTGCCAACAAAAGTGTGTATAGTCAAGGCTATGGTTTTCCCAGTTGCAATGTATGGCTGTGAAAGCTGGACCATAAGGAAGGCCGAGCGCAAAAGGATTGAGGCCTTTGAGTTGTGGTGCTGGAGGAGACTCCTGCGAGTCCCTTGGACCGCAAGGCGATCAAATTGGTCAGTCCTGGAGGAGATCAACCCTGACTGCTCTTTAGAAGGCCAGATAGTGAAAATGAAACTCAAATACTTTGGCCACCTAATGAGAAGGAAGGACTCCCTGGAGAAGAGCCTAATGCTGGGAAGAGTAGATGGCAAAAGAAGAAGGGGACGGCAGAGGATGAGGTGGCTGGATGGAGTCACACAGGTGGTTGGTGTGAGCTTGAGTGGACTCCGGGGGATGGTGGAGGACAGGAGGGCCTGGAGGAATGTTATCCATGGGGTCGCGATGGGTCGGACATGACTTTGCGACTAACAACAAAATTCTTTTGATTGCACACCCCCAGCATACCTGCTCTCTCTGGTTTTTCTTGCCTCTATCTTAGACAGAGAAGGTGAGCAATGAGGAGAGACCTAAATTCAATCCTCCAACTTTTCTCTCTCTCTTTTTTTCATATTTAAAAGTGATGCTTAAGAAACTCGGGCTGCATCTACGCATCCTTTTGAGTTGAGAGAAATGTTCACTCAGTGGTCTCTTGTGTGTCATTTCTTCCTCTGGACCAAGGGCATGAAAATCTAACATTTGCACAGTTGCAGAGATCACTATAATAATTGTGTTTCTTGTATCCTCAATTGGAAAGGGAACTTTATATCCACATTGTTTTTGTTAAGCATTTAGAAGTCCCAGTTAATTATCCATGAGGTATTAAAAGGCCCAACCCTTGAAAGACAAAGCTGAATTGTGGGGAACTTCCCTTCCATTCCCAAAAGGTATTTCAAGCTCACTACACTTCTGCTGTTGAATCTTTTTTTTTTTTTTCCCCAGAACAAAGGAGTGATGGGTGTTTTCATGGGGATTAACCCTTTTTTTTTCAGAGAGGAGGAAAATGTCCCACTTTCCACTTTTTCACACCATGCATAAAGTCTGATAGGGGAGCTGCTCCAATCCCTTGATTGTTTTAGTTGCCCTTCTTTGCACTTTTTTCAACAATGTCATTTTTCAGGTGTGGTGGCCAGCACTGTACACAATACTTTAAGTATGGTCATATTAAAGATTTGTGTAAGAGGAATATGATCTTGGAAATTTGATTTTCAATTCCTTTCCTAATTATAGCATTTCCTCCTAACATTTGACATTTTCATCAAGCTGTCCCCCACATTCTCAAGACCCTTTCTGTCAGCACTAGTTCAGATTCCATCAGCTTAAACTTGAAGATGAGATTCTTTCCCCCCAGCATGCTAACTTTACACTTGCTTACACTGAAAGCATTTGCCGTTCTGATGCCCTTTTTCCCAGCTCAGAGAGGTCCCACTGGAATTCCTCACAATCCCTTTTAATTTTAGTATCATCAGCAAACTTGGCTACTTTATTGCTCACTTCTAATTCCAGATCATTTATGAACAGGTTGAAAAGCACTGATCCTAATGCAGAATCTTGTGAGAATACCATGCATTCTCAATGTTGGCTTTCAATTCTGTAATCAGTTACTGATCCATAGGACAACATGTGTGTGCACACACAGCCCTTATTCCATCACTGCCAGGTTTTCTCAAGAGTCTGTTGATAGATTTTATCAAAAGGCTTTTGGAAGAAACAATGTCTATTTGACTGCTCAGTCCATGTGTCCAGCTCTTTACATTGTCAATTGCTTCTCTCACATCTCAAAGAGAACGCTGCTTCAATGTATACTGTTTCTTAACCTGTTAAACTTTAATAAAAGGATTGTGCTTCTAAAGCAAAGCTGCCCCCTGTGGTGTGGGGGGAGGTGGGGGATCGGCGCGGGATGGCAATGCGGGATGACAGTGCGGGCGGTGGAGGCTTTAGAAGGATCGTGCTTCTAAAGCGTCATCTGCGCAGTGGCGTGGGGGGGGAAGGTGGCGGATCGGCGCGGGATGACAGTGCGAGCGGCGGAGGCTTTAGCAGGATTGGCGTGGGGGGGAGGTGCGGATCGGCGCGGGATGACAGTGCGAGCGAGCGGCGGAGGCTTTAGCAGGATTGGCGTGGGGGGGAGGTGCGGATCGGCGCGGGATGACAGTGCGAGCGAGCGGCGGAGGCTTTAGCAGGATTGGCGTGGGGGGGGAGGTGGGGAGCTTCCCGGTGGGGGTGATCAGTTCGCGGTGGAGCAGGGCACGCCGAGCACATGCCGGCCTGGTGGTGCCCGCGGGCGGGCGGGCAGCGTCCCGGGTGTCAGGCACATTCGCTCTATAAGACGCACAGACATTTCCCCTTAGTTTTGAGGGGGGGAAAAAGTGCGTCTTATAGAGCGAAAAATACGGTAGCTATTTGTCATACTTTACTCAGGGTCTCAGACTTCCTGAATGTAATACAAGAGCTTATGATAGCCCAAATTTACATGTCTAGGTAGACCCGGAGATGGATCTCTGGAAGTTACTCCACTGATATGTCAAAATTGCCTTGTGAGATAGTGTAATCTTATTGTCTGTATGATTGACTGACATTCCTGTATCTTTTCTGCATATGCTGACCACAGAACTTTATTGTAATACCTGTATTCTGTCCTTAATGGCTCTGTACGGGTGTACGTGACTGAGAGTATAAAAATTGCTGGTAGTTAGATTAAAACTTTGCAGCGAGTTTACCTCTGCCTGCCCAGTAACGCCTTATTGTGAGTCAACTGTGGGAACCTGGGATAGACAATAAAGACACTGAGGTTCATAATGATTGATCTTTCCCACGACCCCGAGTTTTATTTCCTCTCACAAATTGAGATTTTGGGATTCTGACACAGTCAACAAGAATGTCTTGGCTACTCCCTTTGTGTGTTTCAGCTGAATGTGCAAAGATTCTGTCTTGGTTTTAGGGGTGGGGTGGGGTTAAACTTCAGGTTAGGGTTACAGTTCAGAAAGCCTGGGTCCCTGTGCATGTCCATTGGACTGAAAAATTTAGCGAGTACAGTGTGTGGTTTGCAGGAATATCTTGACTGCTTTTTTTCTGGGATGTTGTCTGAATGTATGTGTTTATACCTGCATGTTACAGTTGGGGTCCAGCTTCAGATGAGGGTCAGGGTTAGAAAAATCTGACCCGTGTAGTTCCAGGGGTCTAAAACTGACATGTTTTGGAAGAGATGGGAGGAGACTCAGGAGAAGAGGGAGAGCCATTGCCTTGTCCAGTCCCCGACCCTGTGAGGAGGCATCAGGAGAGACAAGCTGCCCAGTTAAAAGGCTTGTGGAAGTCTCACCAGTGGGCTCCCCACCAGTGAGAGTCACCCCGAGGGTGCAGCCTGCAGTGTGAATGAAAGGGAAGAATCGAGAAGTTTCTAGTTGGGGTTCAACACTCACACACTCTTTACATGAGCAGAGGCTATGGTTCAGCTTGCTAAGGAGCTTTTGGAATTGTGAGCTGTGGAGTGTCAAGGCATTGCAATGTGAAGGACTGTCTGGTGTTTTGAAGAGCAGGGCAAGGAGGGAGGTGTCTGGCTCAGGACACCTGGGTTGTTACAAAGCAGAAGCAGCAAACTGGCAAGATGTCAAAACTTCTCACTTGCTCCATGACCCAGACTAGCTTTTCGGATGAACCAGGCCCTTGAAGCCTCTTCTTCAAGTATCCAGGATATTCTGTGTAGCAATAGGGGACATTTTGGAACAATTTCTTCATAGAGGTGTGACTGATTCCAGCATTCCATTATTATTTTTGTGGTGTCAGATGTTGGGAAATTCAGATAAATCAGATAAAAAAAGGTTGCTTGTAAGTGCTTTTGTGTGATACAAATGCCTGCATCCCTTTCTAAGAAAGCAGCGGATTCTAAACCAGGCCTCTGTTTGGCATTGTTACTTTAAGAGACAGGAACTTCGGCTCATCTGAGGCAGCTACTACATTCAGCTGTAAAGTTAACTGCATTGGGACTTTTGTGCTGCTAATCTGCTAGCAGCAGCAACCTGGCCTAACTAATTTACATTCAAACTGGTAGTCAAGACCGGCAATGACTCCTGCTTGTTATATTCATCTCTTGCATTCTTTTGACTGTGTTCCCTTTATTTCCTTATAGTCCGCCCAGCTGCTGGACCCATGCAAGTCAGAGCCTATGAAACACTCTGCATATGCTCTGGAAGCTTGTAGTTGGCCTGGCTTCTATCCAACAGCACTGTTGTATATATGAGTTTCTCTGCAGAGGGTACCCGAGTGATCTTTCAATACATTGCTGAGGTTCAGGGCGAAAGAGGTCTTCCCTACCGAATCGGTTTATTCATTCTCATGGCTGCTATCATGCTAACAAAGCTGATGGGTGAGAAGTTTAAGACAGCCTGGATGACTTAAAAGGAGACTGGACAAACTCACGGAAGAGGAGGCCATCTGTGGTGTTAGGAAAATTGGGTAAATCCTGTCTGAAAAGCATTACTTTTGTGTGTGCTTTTGAATTGTGGGATCAAATCCTGTCTTCCTTCTCAAAACCAAGCTGTCACTGTTTCAAATGGCATTCATTCCCCGCTCCTTTCTCTCACCTTTAGCTGTAAGCTACAGTAGACAGGCCATTCAGTCCAAATATACATTGTAAATAGTCATTGTTGGAATTCAGTTTACCAGGAAGTATCTTTTGATAGCCCAGAGGCTCCATGTGCCCTGGCCAATTCAGAATGTGTATAGTCTAGATAAGAGTCTTGAGCTTATCATGCATAGTTTCTCAGTAGCTTGAATTTACATGTCTGAGCAGACCTGGAGATGGGTTCAAGCTACTGAACTAAAGTGTCAATACAGGCAATTAGAAATATTGTAATCTCATTGTTACTGTGCGATTGACTGACACTTCTTTATCTGTTCTGTATGTGATGACCTCAGAATCTTATTGTAATCTCTGCATTCTGTCATCAATTGCCCTGTACCTGTATGTGACTGGGAGTGTATAAAAACTCTCTAGTTGTGTTGAAGTTCTGCAGCAGAGTTCACTCTGCCTGCCTGGTAATGCAGCATGCATTATGGTGAGTACCGCGGGAACCTTGGGGTAAATACAATAAAGCCTCAGATGGTCTGGACGCTTGGTCTTTCCCACGAACCCGAGTTTTATTCCTCAAATGGAGATTCCGGGGTTCTGACAGTGGCTACTGGCCTTGCTGGCCATGTGGTGCCTCTTTTATCAGAGGTGGCCTGCCTGCACACAACTGTCTCTGAGGAGCTGGCAGGAGGAGGGCTTGCACCCATCCTGCTGGAGGGGTCCTGCGGGCAGCTGTACTGGATGGAGCTCGGGTCTGATCCAGCAGGGCTCGTCTTAGGTTATGCTCATTTGCCCTGCCTGGATGCTTTTAGGCCTTCCCGAGGTCTTCCCTGGTTGCAAAGCCCTGCAGCCTCTTCATTACCGTAATGACAATGATCACAGGTACTGAGCAGGAGAGAAATCGGGGCGGTGGCGCGTGCGCCAGGGAAGAAAGGGAAGGCTGCAGAAAAGGCCGGCGCGCCTGAGCCCCCGAGTCTTGCCTCTCGCTCTCATCGGCTTCCTACAGACCACCGTGCTCTGCGGCACTCCGGCCCCTGCAGGGTTAAAGTGAGAGAGCCTCCAGTCCCAGAAGGGCTCCGAGGGGCGCGCGGCAACGTGCCCTTCCGGCCCCGCCCGGCGGGGGCTCCGGAGCAAGGGTGGGAGGGGCTGCTGCGGGCGTTGCCCAGGAGACGCGGCTGGGGCGCGAGGGCGAGCGCGGGCCGAGGCGAGGCGAGGGGCCGCGCCGGCAAGTGAGGGGCCCCGCCGGGAGGTGAGGGGCCGCGGGGCCCGGCCGTGGCCTAGCGGGGAAGGGGCAGGGCGCTGGCCAAGGTGGGGCAGGCGAGGACCCCCCCCATGCGAGGGGTGCAGCAAGAAAGGCCGGTGGGCCGTGCTGGGTGAGGCCCTCCCTAGCGCTAGCACCCCCTTGCAGCCCGCGGCCTTCCCCGCCTGGGCTAACCCTGAGATAAGTTATGTTAAGGTTACCCCATTATTATGATGGCGCTCCATTCTGCAAGGCCGGTGTTCTCTGGAGTGGGCTGACGCCCTTTTCAGGGTACTTTGCACGTGTGGAAGAGGGAGGTCAAGGAGAGAGGGGCTGGCAGAAGGCGGTGGTGGGCGGAGGAGGTGGGTGCTCCCACAGGTGCTATTTCCAGTCCGTGTGTTCCCCTGAGACTTGGTCTTTTTCCCCTCTTGTTTACAGGAAAAACCTCACTCTTGAACTGAGGGGTCCCTGGCACTTCTCAGAAGCAGGATAGATGCAGACAGAAAGGCTGGCGCACTTTGCTTGATGTGCTTCACCACTTGCCATCCCAGCCAACTTTGGAGAGGAGCTGGCAGCAGGGCACCGAGAGCCCTTCGGGCCTGTTAGGGTCATAGCTGGTCCTGAGATGGAAGGAAAAATCTCACCTGGTCCTGAAGCAGGAAGAAGAGGCCTGGATGCCACTGGGGATGGGGGCAGTGGCGCATTCTGGGAAGTGCAGAAGAACTTGGACACAGACACTGGCAGCTCAGATGTGCACTACCAGAACTTCAGGGGGCTCCGCTACCAAGAAGCCAAGGGACCCCGAGCAGTTTGTAGCCAGCTGTACAACCTCTGCCACAGGTGGCTAAAGCCAGAAAGGCACACCAAGACTCAAATGTTGGATCTGGTGATCCTGGAGTGGTTCCTGACTCTGCTGCCCCTGGAAATGGAGAGCTGGATAAGGGAGTGTGATGTGGAGACCACATCACAGGCGGTGGCCCTGGCTGAAGGCTTCCTCCTGAGCCAGGCAGAGGACAGGAAGTGGGAAGAGGAACTGCAGGTGAGAGCATTTCTTCCTGGCAGTCTGAAAAGGCAGGAAATGTGTCTGGCTGTCCTGTTGTATTCTAGAAATTATCCAACAGGGGAGTTCCAAGCCTCTGGGCTCCAGGTTCTAAATGTAGGGTAGGTTCTTCCATATGGTATCAGAAGACCCTCAGAAGTAACTGCAAATGTGCAAGCAATAAGTTCTCCCACTTGTGAAACCATCAGTGGAGGGCCAGCTGTTTCACCCCCACAAAATTGCTACTAATGGATGTTCCCAAGAGGCAGAAATATCTTTGAAATTCTGGCTAGAGCGGCTTCTCTCCCAGTCCTGCCTCATTCATTTAGTTTTGGCTACTCACACACTCTCAGTCCACCCTATTTTCCAACCTGGTGTGAGGATAACATGGAGAGGGAGGAGGACAGTAATGCAAGCTGCTGCTTTAGTTGGAGAGGGGATAATCTGGATAAACTTTGTGCAAAAAAAGTTCTTTATGGGCACACCTGTTCTTAAGTTCCACAAGACACTGGTAGTTATTTAACACAATAAATGGACCCACCACACCTATTTGACAGCTAAAAGACGAGAATCACAACCTGGGAAGGACAAGCAGCCACCTTTGACAACACAATGGATTGAGGATACTTTCAATTTTGGGTAATCTACAAATGGATATAACTAATATTTTAAGTTACCTTAGGTTTCTTGTAGAAAAATGAAAATAACAAAAATATATACTATGTTACATGCAATAATATACTACACACACGCACACTATAATCAGCAACCAAATTGTTTTTCATCCAAATGAATATCAGGGTGGAGTACTAAGCATAAGTACTTTACATAAGAAATAGAACATTATAAAAACAAAATGTTGGCCTGCTGCCTTCCAGTGGTGTTTCTGGCCTGGGCTAACGGAAGGGCCCTCAACAACTGGAGGGCCACGAGCGTCTCAGTCATTTAAAATTCAGCAGCTGGGCTGGGACATGAATGAAAGCAGATGTAATTTGCTCAGAATGCATGCACACAAAGTATATTCAAGGGCAGCCTCTTATGTATAGCACATTATGCTAATCTGAGCAGAAGGTGAACAAGACATGGATAATGTTCTGTGCTCTCTTTCCTGGCTGGTTTATGTATTTATTTGATTTATAGCCTGTCTTTTTCCTACAAAGGGCTCAAGGCAGCTTACATTATTCTCCTCCACCTTATCCCCACAACAACAACCCTGTGAGGTAGGTTGGGCTGAGAGTCTGTGACTGGCCCAAAGTCACCCAGTTGGCTCCATGGCTGAGCGGGACTAGAACCCAGATTGTCTGAGTCCCAGTCCCAGGCTCTTAACCACTACACCACGCTGGCCCTCTGGTTAGGAAGGGCTGTTAAGTGTTTTAGTCCTAATGGCTCTTTCTGGTTAATATGCCAAAGACAGGGCTGCTAGTCAGTGGTGGGAACTGGAAGGCAGGACAAGTTTAGAAAGAACCCTGAGTTGAGAGAAAGCTCTGCCCTGGCCAGCACCATTCCTTTTGTTTCCTCATTCGCCCTCTCCCTGCCTGGGTTTGCTCCCTGCTCCTTGCTCCTCTTTCAGGTGAAGGGCATGTTAGGCAGAGCGGTTGCTGAATTCCCTCATGCAGAGAAAGCTCCATCGGACACCAGGTGGAAGACACAGGTCAGGCAGATTGTGCAGGAGGCTGATGGAGGTGCCAGCTCACTGGGTAAGGACAAGTAAGGTCTCCATTCAACTTCCGACTTTGCCTCCCTCACTTGCGTGTGCCGGAAATTAAGCCCATGTAGGGAGGAGGCACTTCTCTGTAGCCTCTCTAACGTGTGAAATAGGGTTTTGATCCATCTGTTTAATGAATCTAAAATCAGCATTTTGAACTGGGGACAGAAGTGATGTGGAGACATCCCCCCCCCCCCCACCGAATCTCTGTTCACTTCAAGCTGGTTTCAGGATGCTAGAAGGATAGAATTACATAGGAAGAAGGGGGCTTGAAGGTAATCTAATCCATGCCCTGATCCATGGTGGAAAGTCCGCATTAAGCACCTATAACAGATCACTAGCCTTTGGGGGTTCCACTCTCCTCCAGCAAATTGGTTCTATTGTCCAGATCATCATACTGTCAAGAAGTTTCTCCTAATGTTCAGTCTAAATCTCCCCTCCTGTAACTGAAGTCTGATAGATTATGTCCTACCCTTTTGGCCAGCAGAGAACTGAACAAGACTTCATTCAGTGGGGGAGTCTTTCAGGTATTGGAAGATTGCAGTCAAATTTTTCCTCTTGTTTCTTGGCTAAACAAACACCTCCAGTTTCTTCAACCTTTCTTTCCTGTAACTTATTTTCAATAATGCTGATTTTCCTTGTCTTCTTCTGAACCTATTCCAGTTTTTCACTATTCACCTTAAAATGTGTCACTGAGAACTGGACTTAGTTCCAGATGAGTTCTGTCCAAAGTGAAACTGTTGCTTCCTTTCTGGTTCTAATGCAATCCAAAAATGCATTAGCTTTTTCTGCTGCCAACTCACTCAGGTCAGCTATCATCTCAAGGTCCCTTTCTTACCTACAAATATCAAACCGTTCTCCAATTTTGCTTTTGTCTGAATGCAGAACTGTGCCTTTGTCTCAGTTAAATTTCATTGTGTTGGTTGCTGCAAAGTTTTTATTAGAGCAGAAGTTTTCCATTTTTGAACTAATGTTAGCTACTCCTCTTGCTTTTGGGTCGTCTGATTATTTGGTTCAGGTTCCCTCTGCATCTGACTCAGGGAAGGGGGACCTTTTTCACAGAAACAGCCAACTTCTAGTCTGGCAATGGTCTCAGGGGCTGCATTCCAGCTGTGGGTGGGACAAGAGGAAACTGATGGGGATATAATGCTATTCCCATTGATTTTAAGCCTCCCCAGAAGCAAGCAGGACAAACCTCTGCATGTCATTCTGAGACATTAGCATGAGCAACATAGAACGGGAGAGTTGGAAGAGGCCAAGAAGGCCATCCATTCCAGCCCACTGCTGTTGCAGGACACCAGTTTGCAGTACCCCACTCAGCTGAATGTTTCCTCACAAGTAAGCAGGACCAGATCAATCAACGGTTCGCTTCATTCTTCTAGCAGGAAAAAGCTCAAATAGTATAGTCTTGTATTTGTTAGGGTGCCATTTTATATGGCTTGCATGTGGCATGGGGGAAGCTGACTAATAAATTAATTTGCAAATAAATGCTGTATTTCACAAGGGTTGGAGAAAATGCAAAAAAATTACTCTGCATGTATGTTCAAAATATAACAAGTTCAGTTGCACAAACAGCTCAGCAAAAGGATTAGTTCTGCAGGGTATTTAAATACTCATGGTCTTTAAATGTTCTTGCAACTCCAGTCATTGACTGAAGATAACAAAAGAGGCCTTCGGGGCTGCTAGGGAACCCCCAGGGACCTATCTAGGCCTGCCCTCATTTCTGCATTGTATAAATGAATTAAAATGAGGGATTTGCTTAATATGTTTGAAACATAATTTTACAATATGATTAGGAACTTTTAATGCTATTTGAATATACTCTGACTCTGTGTGTGTGTGTGTGTGTGTGTGTGTGTGTGTGTGTGTAAGGTTGCAATCCTATGCAGGTTTAAAGAGAAGTAAGTCTGGTAACTCCCAGCCTGCCCTAGCCAGCCTTGATGGCTGAAGGATACCAGAGCCTTAGGAGTTGTTTGTTCAGACATGCACAGCATTGCATCCTTATTTTCTGTTTCCTGTTGGCAATAACTGAAGATGAATTTCAATCCAGAAACAAGGATGCCCACTGTTTATCAAGGATAATGCAACTATGCACCTGCTCTGTTTTCTGCACAGGTGAAAGAAGGAAGCTTGGGTTTTCTTCAGTGGCGTCTGCTGTAGGACCAGAAGGGATTGCTGTGTGGCCAGATCAGGTATGAAAAGTATATTTTAGGCTTTTTTTTGAGGGGGGGGGGCTCTCTCCTGGTCCTGAAAAGAGAAGAAGAGCCCCACAGAATGAGAGCAACAGCTATTCTTAATCAGCAATGTTTTTGTCCTTAACGTGCTGTTTTGATCCTGGAGGTATTAATTCCAGCTGGGAATTGCTGGTAGCTTTGGCCTTGTGAATTTATCTAGCTTCTTTTAATGATGAGGTAAACCCTCCTGCCCCAAACCGGAAAGTATCCAGTACAAATCAGTGATAAAGAGGGGACTGTGCCTCCAGATACTGGAATACAGACGTTTTATTCCAGCCCATTGGAAAATGAACTGGTCTGGGGCAGAGGGGGGAGGCGATCTTCCACCATCCTGATAAACAGCTCTTCTTTGTTGCTGGCTCCATCTTGATGCAGTCCCGCCTGACAGACATCACCCCGATCTGGTGCTGAGCAAGCATTTTACTATATGTTATGCTCCTCCTGAGGGCATTTGGAATTTCTCGCAAGAGTTGCAGGTGCCACCCCAAAGGGTTGCCTCCATGTCCCTTTTGTGTCTCGGCTGAAGCTGGGCAAACATAGAAACATAGAAACAGAGCGAGTCAGAAGGGGCCTCCCAGGCCATCTAGTCTGACCTCCGGCACCAGCCGGCTCCGCTCATGACATGCCCACCATGTGCATGTCCAGCCTGTCTTTGAACACCCTCACCGATGGGGCCTCAACGACCTCCCGTGGAAGCCCATTCCACGCCCTCGGGGTCCTAACTGTCAGGAAGTGCTTCCTGGCATCCAAATTGAACCTTGGCTCCCTGAGCTTTGCTCCATTGGAGCGCGTCCTGCCTTCCTCTGCAGGGGAGAACAGGCCTCTCCCCATCTCCATGTGACACCCCCTCATGTCCCTGTATGTCGCCAACGTATCTCCTCTGAGTCTCCTCTTCTCCTGAGCAAAGACCTGTGCTGCTCTGCTCTGCCCTGACTTGTTTGCTTGGGCTCTCGTACTGTGTGGGAGTGAAAACCTTTCCCTATCCACTTTCTTCGTACTTAATAATTTTAGTTCTACTTTTTTGTACTTTTTCCTATTCTACAATATCCCTTTTGGTGAAGGGAATGATTAACATGAATTTGAGGCTTGGTTGTGACCTAGATTGCATAGAGGCAATTGAATAATGGCAATTATATTTTCTGCCCCTTTCCTAATAGTTTGTCACATGGACTTTAATTTCAGAACTGCTGATCTAGCTTTGGATCCTGCTGGAGAACTTGCAGCCACCTCACCATGTCACTGTCTTTTTGCACTACTACATTTGCTGTCGGGAGAAACAGTTTATTTTCTCTTTCCTCCTCCAGGGCCCAGTGACTTTTGAGGAGGTGGCTGTGCATTTCTCCAAGGAGGAGTGGGCTCTGCTAGATCCAGACCAGGGAGCGTTGTACCAGGAAGTCATGGAGGAGAATTACAGGAATCTGGCATCTCTTGGTAAGGGTCTCACTGGGCCAGGCTGATGGATCCTGGGAACAGGGCCTGTTGCTATCTTTATTTTGCATGCACCAAAGTACTTCAGAGATTGTGTGGAGCGCATCACAGGTTATTCAGTCATTCATTCTCTTCATGTGAAATGATATTATCTCAGATAAACAGGTCTAGTTCTGAAGCTCTCCTTCCATAGTGCAATGTGACCAAAGATACATTTGTCCCTACAATACACTGGGAAAAAAAGAAGCCCCTTGTGAGAAAGGCCTAGGCAGGAGGGTCCTGTCTCAAAGGCTGGACAGATCACTTTGGAGACCTGATGAGGCACTGGGACGGGTGTTTCCAACTGAGGCTCTTTTCGCATCACTGGTGTGCTGTTTGCAAGACCAGGAGATGAGGACGATTTGGGTCCCCCTCTAGCAGAGCACTCATGCAGCTGATCCTGAGCCCCACCCCATATGGCACATCTCTGCAATGCTGTGAGTTCACACAGCTTGCCCCGCGGCCAGACTGACGCATATTCTGCAGCCTGTCCTTGGCTTCTGAGCCTGGTTGTGACCCATCCTGCGTTGTGTCCGCTGCTCCGGAACGTGGCCCTTGCCTCTTTTGGACCACGTGCCTGTTGTGGATTGAACAGAACCGGACAGGGAGAATCGGCTCCCTGGTCGTGGGAGCAAAACCTGTAGTGGATGCCCATGCCCTGTTGCAGGTGGGAAGACCCTCTTTCAGTCCAAAGGCCAAATTCTGTTTGGGAGCAGCTGGGCAGGAGGCAAAAGGGCAGGGCCAAAATACCAGCATAATAGAAACACAAACAGAGCGAGGCAGAAGGGGCCTCCTGGGCCATCTAGTCTGACCCCCCCGGCTCCAGCCGGCCCCACTCATGACATGCCTGCTATGTGCATGTCTAGGCTATCCCTGAACTCCCTCACCAATGGGGCTTCACCCACCGCTTTTCGCATGAGTCGCAAGACCTTAAAAGAGGTGATTTGACCTTTTAAAAGGGGGAGAAGCCTGCACAAAAGACAGGAAAGGGGGCATAGCCATCTAGGAAATTCCAGGGGACCGGATGTGGCCCCCAGATAGGGGTTCTCTCTCCATGTCCTATTGAGTATTAAGTGGCAAAGAATTCCCCTTACAGTGTACAATTGCACAGCAACCTCTTGTTGCCCCATTGGCCTTACTGGGCCAGTGCCACTTCTGTGTTCAAGCATATCTCTGTATGGCTATGGCCACTTCATTACGTAGCAAAGAGCAGTGAGCATGTCCTCCTTTCGGTCACTTGGCTCAAGTTCAGTCTCCTTTTTTCTACACTCAACATACAGTTGTATGAGAGCCAGTGTGGTGGTGAAGAGCCTGGGACTGGGAGTCAGAGGATCCGGGTTCTAGTCCCCACTCAGCCATGGAGCCAACTGGGTGACCTTGGGCCAGTCACAGACTCTCAGCCCAACCTACCTCACAGGGTTGTTGTTGTGGGGATAAGATGGAGGAGGAGAATGATGTAAGCTGCCTTGAGCCCTTTGTAGGAAAAAGGCAGGATATGAATGAATGAATGAATGAATGAACACTGATACCATTATGGTAACTACACCCATTTGTGCACAATTAATGCAGTGGGAAATAGATCAGAAAGCAAATGGTATTATTGTTGGAGACGATAACATATTCATAAGTTAACCTAGGTTTCAGTTTGTCCATACAGAGAGAAATGAGAATAAATCTTGCAGTTATTAAAATAAGAAAAGTAGCTAATTGGCATTACTTGCAAGAGCATTGGTTTCCTGCTTCAGTTCCTAATGAGGTTTTTCTTTTACTTTCTCCCCACAAGTGAGTGATGGGCAGAAAAATGAGAATTCTAAGGAGCCAGCCCTAGTGTCATCACAAATACACAACCATGAAGCAGGAAAAAAGTTTGGGGGATCAGAAAGAAAGGAGGGAAACCAGTCAAACAATGGGGAGAAGAAATCTCCTCCTTTTCAGCATCATGAAATCTATGAATGCTCAATCCTACAAGATTACAAAGAAAGAAGGGACATTTGTGAGAAAATATTTGATAAATCAAGATGGAATCGACATTGTAGAACCCATACAGAAGAAAAAATATATGAATGCATAGAGTGTGGGAAAAGCTTCAGGAGGAATCAAAATTTTCTTCAACATAAAGGGACCCATAGAGGGGACAAACCTCACACATGCATGGAATGTGGAAAGAGCTTTTTTCACAATGGAAACCTTAATAAACATCAAATGACCCACACAGGGGAGAAGCCCTATAAATGTACAGAGTGTGGAAAGAGCTTCACTCAGAGGCACAGCCTCACTATACATCAAAGAACACACACAGGGGAGAAACCATATACGTGTGTGGAATGTGGAAAGAGCTTCAGTACAAGTTGTAGCCTTACTGTACATCAGAGAACCCATACCGGGGAGAAACCATATGCATGCATACAGTGTGGAAAAACCTTCAGACAAAGTCAGCATCTTAACACTCATCAAAGAATCCACATTGGAGAGAAACCATGAAAGAACATGACATGTGGAACAAGTTTCAGTCAGTGCCAGCAGCTTACTATATATGAAAGGACCCACCCTGGGGAAGCATCAAGCAAGGAAAGAACTTCAGTAATATAGGATCACATACCAATCATCAAAACACACACCAGAAAGAACTCATACAAATGTATGGAAAGTAGAAAGGAGTACTGGGAATGCAGTGGGCTTAAAGGACCACAGCACAGGGGAAATGCCATTTCTTTTTCCCCAGGATCATCTTGGCCATGAATTCACAGCTACTCCAATCACTGAATGGTTCCTAGGGAGGAAGGAGGCCCCTTGTGTGAACATGTATGGGACCTGTTACTTGACAAAACTAAATCACAGCACGGGGGGGAAGGAAAACATTTTTTATCCTTTTGGTTGCTTTTAAGATGGAGTCACTGAAGCAGTTGGTGTGAGCTTAGGTGGACTCCAGGGGATGGTGGAGGACAGGAAGGCCTGGAGGACTGTTGTCCAGACCCGACTTCGCAACCAACAACAACAAGAAGGACATGGCTAAGTCCCCTGGAAAGCTCTCTCTCTCTCTCTCTCTCTCTATATATATATATATATATATAAAAAAATCAGGCATAGGATGGGGAATTTGTATCAGGTATCTTTATCATTCAGTGTTTTTATTGACATTGTTAATTAGCTGTTAATTTTTTCATGAAGAAAATTTACAAAAAAGTAATGTATTTTATTATCTGCATTTATATTCTGGCTATTTAGTGATAACAGAAATAAAAGGAAATATTAAATAAGGGACTGCTTTTTCTGATTTGGTAATAGTATACAAATAATGAGGGTAAGTGTTAGCTTTTCTCAGACACTCATCAGTCCTATCTAACCAAAAAGGTTGGAGGGGGAACTTCCAGTCATGGTGACAATCGGTCACTAAATTTCACCCTCTCTCCAAATGCCATTCTAATTGGATGGACCTACTTGGATAAATAGCATGATCTTGGATGCAAGGTAAAGGGGAAGGTATCTGTCTTTTGAAAAGACCAGAATACTGAGGCATCAACTTAGGGACTCTGAGAAATTGAGCTTTGAAAATCTCTAAGGGAAGATTCCTCCTTCTCCCCTTCCAGGATGAATACCAGAACTCTGCAAGAATTCACATAAAGGGAGTTTTATGGCCTTTTACTATAGTCGTCTAACTGGCGTTTAATAAAAATGTTGCTTGAATACCTGAATGTGCTAAAAACACATCGTGGCATTGATAAGACTGAAGGGAAGCGGAAGGAGCCGAGTTTCTGATTTGATGACATAACTTACCGTATTTTTCGCTCTATAAGACGCACCTGACCATAAGATGCACCTAGTTTTTAGAGGAGGAAAACAAGAAAAAAATATTCTGAATCAAATGGGCACATGATCACAGGCACATTCCCCATCGCTTCCCCATGGGCTGCACATCTGACAGACTTACTGCACAGACATGTTTGCTCTATAAGACGCACAGACGTTTCCCCTTACTTTTGAGGGGGGGAAAAGTGAGTCTTATAGAGCAAAAAATACGGTATGTAAGAAGCATACGCTTTTAAAATGTGCCCCACATAGTGGATGCATGTCGACGGCAGCTTAGATCACAGAAATCCCAGCCAGTGCAGAGACGTTTAGCATGACCATTGGATTTTTACTTTTCCAAGATTGCACAATCTTATAAGAATTTGATGAAGAATCAGATAGAGGGGCAGTTGGGGGTGACAGAAAGGAAGCTCAAAGGAAGGCAGGTGAGACGGAAAAGATGGTGAATATTAAGAAAGTATTGGAAAATAATAAAAAGATTGGAAAGAGGATGGAGAGTTCAAAATTCAAAATATTAAAGAGGATAATTTTAAAACTTCTCAAGACTGGAGCAAGAAATACTGTCTGGACAAGAAACAGGAAGCAGCGATGGCTAATACAATACAATTCAATCAGGCAACAAAATATCTGAACTAAATAAAGTAGTTATTTCCTTGCAGGATTCATATTGCAGATGAAACATTCAAATTAAGAATCTTCCAGAACAATGATCAGAAGAAACTTAAAATGATATTGATCGGATTAAAGAAATAATACCTGATGTAAAATGGAATCAAGATGACTTTGAAAGGATACGTTCTGTTGGTTATAAGTGAGGAGCCAGGATGTTTCCAAGAGATGTTTTGATCAGATTCTCAAATTATTACAAGTAAGAGTTATGAAAATAATGAGAGAAAAATCAGGTCAATTGAAATTCTGAGGAGTCCCAGTTCAGATCTACCAAGATCTCTGCTTCCAGACTTTACAGTTTAGATAGTCATTGAGACTAATTAAGACTCTGCTATTGAAGAATCGCATCAAATATAGCTGGGGATACCTAGTGTTCATGGAAGCTTTGTACAAGGGGAGGATTTACATAATAAATTCGTCAGAAGAGGGCAAAAGCCTATTGAGTGAATGGGAACAGAAGAAGGAGAAGATCAGGAAGTCAAGAAACCCTGAGAAAGGTTTGCACATTGGTGCAGATTCAAGAACTGGTGGTTAATGGTGCAGATCAAAAGCAAGGTAATTAACAAGAAGAAGAAAAGAGCAGCTGGTGGAATCTCACAGTCACTAGTAATCACAGTAATTACTGTAATTTAATGAAAGAAAAGTTCAGAATATTTTATAGATTTGATTCGAAGCTATATGTAGCTGGAAAGTTGCCAGTAGATAAAATTAGATCATATATAGAAAGGAATGTTGGAAATAAATTGTGGAAGGAAGATGGAGATCTAATGGAACAGGTGGTTAGAGAAGAGGAGATAGAAGAAGTTACTGATAATTTATAAGTGGAGAATAGTTCAGGCATGAATGGATTAGCACCAGAATTTTATAAGGCATTCAGACAGTTACTGGTGCCAAAATTAAAATCTATTTTTAATAGCATATTGTACGATGGAGAGACCTCAGCCTCTTGGAGATATTCTTTAATAGTTTTGATATCAAAACCTAATAAGGATTTGACAGATCCTGGAGTGCACAGACCTGTATCTTTGATAAATCAAGCTGCAAAAAAAATTGCAGCAAAATTTGCCACAAGATTGAATAATTTTATTGATAAATAGGCATCAAGGTGGTTTTATAGTAGTCAAATCTGACTAGAAGAGTGTTAGACGTAAGGGAATTTATATCAAAGGGAAAGGTTAAAAGCAGGCCTAATAGCTATTAGATATTTTAAAGCTTTTGACTGCATGAAATGGCCAGCAATAAAGATGTTGGTAGAGATAGTAGGATTTCGTTCACTGTTTAAATGTGCAATAAATCAATTACACTCAGAAAAATGTTGCAACTGTGACAGTTAAGGATAGTTTGAGAGAAGGAATATCCTTACGCTGAGGCACTAGACAGGGATGCCATCTTTCACCAATGATGTTTCCTTTAGTTATAGAATTACTAGCAAACTATAAGACATGTCATCATCATTGGACTTAAAAATAAAAGTGTAATCTATTTGCTGATGATACATTGTTAACAACTGAGGATCCATTTAAAGTTATGGATCAGGTTAAAACTCATTTGGTGGAATTCGGTAAGATAACAAATTTACAAGTTAATTGGGATAAATCTGAGTTGATGTTTAATTGCAATAGGGAAGAAAAGGAGGGAATTAAGACTACATTTCAAATTAAAATATGTAATATTATTAAATACCTAGGTATAAATAGCTCAAAAAATATGGAATGTCTAAACAACTGATATATAAAAATCTGAAATAAAGAAGAAATTGCAGCAATTTAGGAAAATAGGATTATCTAGGTTTTGGCAGGGTAGCAGTTTTAAAATGAAATTGTTCCTTAAGACTATTTTTTTATTTGGGATGTTGCCAGTTAGGGTATTAGGGAAAACATTAGAAGATTGGCAAAAAATTTTTAATAAATATTGTAATGGAAATAAGAAACCAAGGATTAGTATGAAAAGAAGTTATAAACCACAGAAAGAAGGAGGATTAGGTATTCTGAATATTAAACTATATTATGAAGGGATTCAATATTTATACCAAATATCATATTTCAGCCTGATTAGATAATATGGGCAGAGATAGTACAACAGGAAATTAAGAAGATGACTGCAAAAAGATCCCTCAAACAGGATAAAATTACTGTAAAAAAGATAGAAAATCACTTTTTAAAAAATGATACGAGTTTGGAAGAAGTACAGGGAAGAATTTATGCCAACATTCTCACCAATAATTCCAGTTATAGAAATTAAATGATTCCCCGAAAATTTGAGAGACAGCTTAAGAAAGGCATTAAAAGAAAAATAGGATAAAAGATTGGATGGAGAAAATGGATAATGAGGAAAGGATATTGGCACTATTTGGGAAAGGAAAATTAACCTGGTTTAATGATATGTGGTTGGAACAATGGACTAGAGAAAGGTTGAAGAAAAATGGTAAATGTAGAGCCCTTACCAAATTTGAGGAGGTTGTGAGGTATCTGGAGATTCAAGGTACTATGAAAATAGGATTATTATTGAGACATAAGATTTTATTAGACAGGGAGGACATATATAATTTTTAAAACAATTATGGGAAATTGATTTAGGGAAGCATATAGACAAGGAAGAATGGGGGAAAATATGGGATAAGAGAATATTAAAAAGTATGTCAATTTGAATTAAAGAAAACTTTTATACATTAGTATGGAAATAGTACATGACACCAGTACAATTATTCTATATGGATAATAAATATTCTAATTGATGTTGGAGATGTAGATAAAAATTGGGTACCTGTAGCAAAGGACAGGGTCAAGGCCCCCGGGGAAGGAAGGGTTAACCCTGAGCATTGTGGCCCAGTGATGAGAATGCAAAAAGACCTTGATTACTTCCAAGGAGGGAATCATTCTCTCTCTCTCTCTCTCTCTCTCTCTCTCTCTCTCTCTCTCTCTCTCTCTCTCTCTCTCTCTCTCTCTCTCTCTCACACACACACACACACACACACACACACACACACACACACAACACCAGAGGGTGTATGATTTTCAGCTGGGTAATGTCAGGAGATGTGTCACTCTTGATTCATCTGTTTGATCCAATGGATAAAAGCAGGGAGCTGGGACAGATTCAGGTTCCTCTTTGGGGAGAGGGTCCCTGTTGCTGCCAGAGGCTCTGCTGAGGAGCCCCGTGCAAGGAAGGAGGCCATGCTGGATATTGTACTCTCCGTTAGTGGTAGGAACAGCGAGCTCTGTTATTTTTAGCCCAAGCCTGCCAACCAGCCTGGGTGTCTTGTGGGGAGCCAAACAGTGTGAGCCCAGTGTAATTGCTGCTTTCCAATTCCCCGTTCCCTTCCCTACACTTGTGTGATGTGGTGTTTCAAGACTCTCCACCCCTGTATTGTCTAATTCAGTGCTTTTTTTGTGAAAAAAACGTGCCGGAACTCACGTCTTGGGGTCACGCTTTTACACAATGGTCGCCGCCAGCTATAATAAGCACTCAGCGCACGACCACACGACCGATCCCAAGCTGAGCAGCATCCCAAGCCGAGCAGCACCCTCACAATCAGTGCCGACACACAAGAAGCCCGCAGGCACTATGGTCCCAAGCCGAGCAGCGCCCCGACACACAAGCAGCCCGCAGGCACTATGTTAATGATTTTTGCCGCTGATCTGCTATGCCCAACAGGGCGATTCACAATCACTTGGAAAAATCCGTCCAAAAAGGGTGCCAGAACGCCGTTCCGGTGTGTTCTATGACAAAAAAAGCCCTGGTCTAATTGTCCTTTTAATAAACCTGTTTTCCCCCCATGCTTGGGCTGTCATGTGCTGAATCCAGTGTGTGGCCCCAGGGATTGTGGGGTGGGGAGTGAACACTGCCAACTGGGTATATGTTTTTATTGCTAGGATTGTTTTAATGTATTGATTGTGAGCCGTCCCAAGATGCCTTGCATGCAGGATGGCATACAAAAGTTTTAAATAAACAAACTGCTAGGTGGCAGCTGATCGTTACAGAAGCTATTTCCATATGTGGTGGGATTGTGAAAATATTAAGAAATTTTGGATGATGATTTTTAAGATTAGCAAGATATTGAATTTAAACACTGAAGCATATCTTGAAATAGCATTGCTGTTAATTTTTTATGTAAAGCAACAGAAAATTAAAGAATAAATAATAAATTTGGTAACAGCAGCAAAACTGATAATAGCAAAGAATTAGGAGGAGAAATGGGGTCTTCAGTTAATTTAATACTATTAAGAAGTTTGGAATATACCTGTTAGTAAGTTGAAGCATGTGACTGGGGTGAAAAAAGGGAATGGTATTAACCCTTTGGCTGGTGCAATGCAATTTTGGATAGAAGGAGATATTCCTAAAAGAGCAGAAAGTAAGAGGTAGAAGCAGAGGAGAAAAACGAAGGTAAAAAATACACAGCCATGGGCCCAGTGGAAGAATGCACGAGGTATGTGTGGCGTATGTAGGTTTTTTGTGTACCTTGTGTTCCTTTTTTGGTTGTATGATGTCTTTTATTGATTGATTTATTATTCATTTATTAAAACATTTCTATGCCGCCCTATCGCAACCAAGCCTCGGGGCGGCTCACAACATATGAAATACAACAATATATTTAAAACCTTTCCACCCCCCCCCCCCGGTGCATCTCGGCAACCCCTATAAAATACCGTCCTAAATTAAATGTAAACAAATTATAAACAATAAACTACACGATTAAATAAATACAGTTAAACTATAAGCAAATTATAAACAATTAACAAATAAATACCAATAAACTAAAAACCAATTGACAATTTAACAGTTAAAATACAATTTAAATAAAAAGGTCTTTGCCTGGCGCCAAAAAACAAATAACGATGGTGCCAGGCAAACCTCTCTGGGGAGCGCATTCCACAATTGGGGCGCCACCGCCAAGAAAGCCCTCCTCCGGGTACTCACCCTCTTAATCTCATTCACTGAGGGTTCCCGGAGAAGGGCCTCCATTGCTGATCTCAGAGGGCGGGAGGGCATATATGGGCATAGGCGCTCCATCAGGTATCCAGGTCCCAAGCCGTTTAGGGCTTTATAGGTCAAAACCAACACCTTGAATTGGGCCCGGACTTCAATCGGGAGCCAGTGGAGCTGACGGAGAACCGGGGTTATGTGAGAATAACGCCCAGTCCCCGTCAGCAGCCTGGCAGCTCTATTTTGCACCAATTGAAGTATCCGGACCGTCTTCAAGGGCAGCCCCTATTTTGTAATTGTATTCTTTTAAAAGCAGATTAAAAATAAGCAAAGAGGTCAGACAAGGATGGTTCTGGTCAGGTTTTACATTAGTGGGACATGGGATAGGTTGGGGTCCCAGCTGCAACCTCCCTCCACCCTTGCAGCCAGTTCTTTCCACACTGGCTGGGCTCCAAAGGTGAATGACATTTCTGAGGCCTTCCAGGGGCTGGGGAGCGGAGTAGCGAGGCAGCCCATCCTTCCAGGAGTCCTGGCAGCATCTCTTTTCCTTGTGTGCTGATTTTTCTTAGCCGACTTTGGGGGGTGTGGGGAGTGCAGAGGGAACGCAGAGCTGATCCTAGTTGCTATACTTCTCCTGCCCTACAAGGGATGCCCGTAACCCTTCTGCGCTTGCAGGTTTACAGCCAGCCCCAATGGATGGTTCCCGAAATGACCTGGAGCGCACCAAGCCATCTCCCTGCCCTCCCCTAAAATAGGCAACTGTAACTGTACAGTGTGAATGATGAAAATGACTGTGCTCCAATGCAGTCAGGCTGAAAAGGATTTTGAAAAACTTTTTGGCTTTTGCCAAAAGGAAAAGCTCACTGTTAAGTACCGTATTTTTTGCTCTGTAAGACTCACTCCCCCACCCCTCAAAAATAAGGGGAAATGTCTGTGCGTCTTATAGAGCGAATGTGTGTGTGCAGTAAGTCTGTCAGATGTGCAGCCCATGGGGAAGTGATGGGGAATGTGCCTGTGATTGTGTGCCCATTTGATTCAGAATATTTTTTCTTCTTGTTTTCCTCCTCTAAAAACTAGGTGCGTCTTACGGTCAGGTGAGTCTTATACAGCGATAAATACGGTATGTTAAACTTAAGATACTTTGGTGTGCCTGGAGGCAAAGGCAGCCCTCATTTTCCCCTTCAGTACTCGAGTAAGCATCTTGGAAAGGGTTCTCAGAAGACGTACTGGGCCAGGCACTCGCTCTCAGCCTGATCTGCCGCACAGGGTGGTTGTGAGGATACAGGTCATGGGAGGATGGCTAAGCAAGCCGTGCTGGGTTCCTCACAAGAGGAAAAGGGTCAGGATGGAAATACCACGTAATAACAACATAATGATTTACATGGGCAAATGTGCCAACTTCTTTATTGCAGCTGGAATGCTTCAGTTCCCAAGAGCTGAGCGGGGCTGTGAAGGATGGGGCAGCTGGGACGTTCATCCACAGACTCAGGCACGAGTTGGAGCCGACTTGACGGCACACGGCGACACGGGCAACGAAGAACACTCATTTTGAAAAAACTAGAATTATCCAGGGGATATGATGAGTAAGTATGCTATTACTTTTTACCTCTGTGGGATTTTGGTCACTTCTCAGTTTCTTTTTCCTCTTTGTGCATGGTTTTAAAAATAAATTTAATAATTAACTAGTTGGTGTGAGCTTGGGTGGACTCCGGGGGATGGTGGAGGACAGGAAGGCCTGGAGGAATGTTGTCCATGGGGTCGCAATGGGTCGGACACGACTTCGCGACCAACAACAACAACAAAGACAATACATCCTGGACTGCAAACCCTGGAGCACGACTCTCCTGCTCAATATAATGAAATCATGATGGCACATCAGATGCCACTGAATAGTGGAACCGTTCCAACTCTGTTAGGTAAAGGTTTCCCCTCGACGTTACGTCCAGCCATGCCCGACTCTAGGGGGCGGTGCTCCTCTCCGTTTCCTGGCCGAGGGAGCCAGCGTTTGTCCGCAGACGGTCTCCGTGCTCATGTGGCCGGCATGATTAAACACCGAAGTGCACGGGACGCTGTTACCTGCCCACCGAAGTGGTACCTTTTTCTCTACCTGCCTTTGCATGCTTTCGAACTGCAAGGTTGGCAGGAGCTGGGACGGCGCACGGGAGCTCACCCCGTGTGCAGATTCGAACCGGCGACCTTTTGATCAACCAGCCCAGCAGCACAGCGGTTTGAACCACTGCGCCACCGTTAGGTAGGAGACAGTTTAAAAGCCATCCACAGAAGTGGGAGGCTGGCAATTCCTAGATGCATAATAGGACTCCCACCCATTGCCATTTTTCTTGCTGGCTTTGTAGGAGCTCTCTGGTGCTGAATTCCATTCCCACCATGAATTCTGAACCACAGATACCCCCTTAAAGCTCAAAATACAAGCTGCAATGGATGCGGAGCCCCACAGATGGGGAGTCACCTGCTTTCCCTCTCCAGAGATGCATTATTTATTTTCTTTGCAATAGCTGGCAGTGGCATCTAGAGGTATTTCCATGGCAGAAGAGACTGTCAGGTCCTGACTTGCTCACACAGTAACTCAGATTTCAGTAAGGAATTTGTTGTACTCATTCCAAGAACTGGCTTTGCGTAGTAGAAGAGTAGAGTTGGAAGGGGCCAAAAAGCCATCAGGTCCAACCTACTGCTAGTGCAGGACACTAAGTCTTTCTCTTCCCTGTATAAATCGATGGAAGACCTGTTAGTTATTGCAGAAGGACGTGCTGATTAGACCCCATGTGCACATGGGGGATCCCGTTCCAACAAGGCCTTTCCCAAGCCTGTCAGCTGAAGACACAACTGCGCACAAGTGCAGCATGAACGCACTCCCTCTAGCGAAGGGAACGGGGAGCGAAGGGAATGGGGGCTGCGTAAACTCTGGGGGGGAACTCTACCCCTGAGCGTCCTGGGTCAACAGCATGCTGAGGTTATGGCGCCACGAACGAAAAGCTCCTTGGAGTGCATGCTGCCTTCTTGCAGCAATCTTGCAGCGCCTCGATCCGCTGCCTCCATGCTGGCACCCACGACATGTGGTGGACTGCAGCTCCCAGCCGGCCGTCACGCCCAGCTGACTGTAGCTCCCAGCCTTCATGGGTGACTGGGGAATGCTGGGAGTTGGAGTCGGCTTCACCACAGGACTGGCACTGTTTACACTATTGCCCACAGGCTGCAGCACTTTTAAGGTTCTCTCAGTGCAATGGAGTGAATGTTTCTGGAGCAGTCACAAGTAAGAATGCAGCTAGAGAACACTCTGTCAATTTTTTTATAAGTAAGAGAAGAGGAAACATGTCTGCTTCTGATTATTTTTGATTTCAGAGAGGCAGTCACACAAATGCTTTCATTTTTAGGCATTGTTTCAGTTACAGTCTTAAGAACTGGTTCACACTTTGGAACTAACCAGAGTATGGGTGGAGTATGGGCTGACTCACTGAACACTGGGGCACTGTGTTGTCTGAATCATGAACCACCCATGGCTGTATTCACACAACACTGGCTGGCATGTTGTGAGAACACAGCCCATCACTGGGAAGTAGCCATTCAATATCGGCCGGGAAAACGGTTAGGGGAAAATCCTATGCTTTGCTTTTGCCAACTGCACGTTATACTTGCCATACATTATTACATAGGATGATCTTTCCTCCCTAAGAGACCTGCCGGGATGAAGAGCAGCTGTGATCACCGCCACAATGATCCTGAGTGGAAGGGAAACGTTATTTGCCCAATGCGCATTCCTTCAAGTCTATCCTGTCTGCAGTACTCTCATCCACTTCCCATATATGTATAGGATTTCTTTTCAGTGCAGGTGCTTTGATGATTAGTAAGCGGTCTTTCATCACTGAAGGTCTTTCCATGCTGCTTGCATTTAAGGTGGCTTCTTCCTTGTGGATTCTTTCATGTGTTGTAAGCTGCTGGCACCACCTGAAAGTTTTTCTGCACATCATGCACTGGTATGGTTTCTCCCCAGTGTGCATTCTTTGATGTGAACGAAGGCTTCCACTCTCACTGAAGCTTTTCCCACACTCCATGCATTTGTATGGTTTCTCCCCAGTGTGAGTTCTTTGATGGGAAGTGAGATGTGGATATTGACTGAAGGTTTTTCCACACTGTTGGCATTTATATGGTTTCTCACCTGTGTGTGTTCTCTGATGTGCAGCAAGGCTACTGCTCTGACTAAAGCTCTTTCCGCATTCCATGCATTTATATGGTTTATACCCACTGTGTCTTCTTTGATGCAAAGTAAGGCTCCCATTCACACTGAAACTCTTTCCACATTCCATGCATATAAATGGTTTCTCCCCTGTATGTGTTCTCTGATGTGCAGCAAGGCTACAGCTCTGACTAAAGCTCCTTCCACAGTCTGTACATTTGTAAGGTTTCTCTCCAGTGTGTGTTCTCTGATGTGCAGCAAGGCTACAGCTTTGACTAAAGCTCCTTCCGCAGTCTGTACATTTATAAGGTTTTTCTCCTGTGTGGGTTCTTTGATGTGCTATAAGGCTAATACTCAGACTGAAGCTCTTAGAACACTCCATGCATTTATATGGTTTGTCCCCAGTGTGAATGATTTTATGACGAGTAAGACTTGCATTCCGACTGAAGCTTTTTCCACACTCCCCACATTCATATGGTTTCTCTCCTGTATGAGTTCTGCAATGTCTATTTAATGTTGATTTATCCTTGAACATTTCTCCACACACTGGACACATTTTCCTTCTTTCTTTGTGATCTTGTGGGATTAGAAGTCCATAGATTTCAGTACCTTGGAAAGGAGAAGTTATGGTTTCCCCAACCTTTGATTGGTTTTCCTCCTGCCCTTCTGATCCTGTTGGATTTGCAAACATCTGTTTTACAGCTTTGTGCTTGTTTACTGATGATGCCATCAGGGTTGCTGCCTTCTTCCGCCTATTTCCTGCTGACAGTGGGGGAAAAGGGAAGGAAAAGCCCCATTAGGAATGCAAGTGGGAAACCGAGCTTCTCGCAAGAAAAGCTTAGCTGCTTTTGTTATTCTAGTATCTCCAAGCTCTTCCTGGTTCCTCTCTGTTTGGCCAAGCTGAAGCACACCAGAAAGACGAGCCGAGCTGTAGGGAGGACATCCCAATCCGATCCGGGGTAGCCAGCACAGCCGCTCCCCTCGGCAGAGACCATATGGGGAAGTCTGCAACTGCAACATGGAAGGCCCTGCTGTCTGGGGAGGACGTCTGAAGTTTGCTAGAAATACTTTACAAAATTGTATCAAAATGGTATGCTGCACTAGCTATGCTATTTCACTGCCTGAGTTCATCCTCAGTGAAAGAAAACACAAGCCAGAAAAATGATTGAGAATCCCGGTTTGTTCCTTGATGGGGAAAGGCCTCACCACACACCAAAGCGGGCATATCTCATTCTGTCCAGAAACTCAAAGTCCTGGAGAAAGGGCTCTTCTCCTCCTCCTTCCAGCCAGGACATGAGGTCTGGCTTTGGAATGTCTTTAAAAAAAAAAGACAAAGGAAGCTCCTTAATTCTGAGTTCAGGATATTCAGGCATTCCAATTCCACCATCGTAAATGGCAACCTCCAAAAAGGCAGCAGCTCATAAAGGAAAGATCCAAGATCTTCCCCCACATAAAATAGGGTAGAGACATGCAGAATTTCTCCATCAGGCCAAGCTCTGCTCTGGCCTAGCTGGGCACAGAAAGCCCCTCCAGGCTTTGCATGCACAAAACCCTCCCCACAGTGCAGCAACATTAAGTAATAAATATCGCAATTCATCCCTTCGGCATTTGACAGCCATGAAAAAGGCCTCCTTACCCACACAGGCCACGTTCCCATAATTCTCTAGCATGACCTCTTTGTAGAGTGCTCTTTGGCCCATGTCCAGCAGCTCCCATTCTCCCTTGCTGAAATATATTGCCACCTCTTCAAACCAAACCAAGCTCTGCTGGAAGGAAGGAAAGAAGGACGGACGGACGGACAGACGGAAGGAAGGAAGGAATAAATTATTGAGGATTTTATATCACCAGAAACTTGAATTCTCCATGAGTTAATTGTCCACCTGCTACTAAAAAAGATACACAATTTGACTTCTACTGACTGTTTTAAAAACCTGAAATGGCACCTAAAATTCTCTCTTGCTTTCTTAATATAAAGTCTCTCTAGTTTCTCTCAACATGAGCCTGTATGCTTCACCAAGGAAGGAATAAGCTGAAAATCCATGTGGGGCACATTCTGCTCCCCATTTGTGTGTTCAACCTCAGCTGGGCTAACTGGGGTTTCCCATGATGTCCAAACCCAGACACTGTAGGTTAATTAACCCACAGCTAATTGGAGATAAAGATTAACAATCTAGAACACATGAATCATGAGTCCTCTCCTTTCTTGTTTCTTTGTGGTCTGTCTTTACATTTCTTGATATCTACTTCTGCCACCAGGAATTTTAATCCCAATCTTTTCACTTAACCTCCCACAAGCTGTAAGGCTCCTTCATTGGACTATGTGGTCCTGAGGACAAGATATTGGCTTTCAAACAGGCTATAGCTCTGGGATAAAAATAAACATAATAAAATTTATTTGTTCAATAAGTGTATTAGTTTCAAGATGTTCAGTAACTTATTTTCTTAGTTAACAAAATACTCTATAATAATAACTTCTGATTTGAGGTATCTCACTGATTCCCTTCACAAACACTCCTCACTCAGAGATCCTCCTTTTTCTCCTGAAGGTAAACTTACCAACACTTAAAGGAACACGGTCCCACAATGCTTTAAATCATTACGCCATATTAACCTATGGCGTTTGTGTTCAGATGTCACTTAGCAATTCCAGATCAGGAGCTGAATATTGAAAATGACCGTAGGACATGGAATTAATCCTTAATTTGCTGTCTTTGCCTGTGAGCCAGGTCAAGATTTCCCCCTTTCTTGCTCCCAAGAATCTTAGGGGCAATTCTACAATTAAATTATAACCATTGCATCACCTGCAGAACCTAATTTGCATGCATGCCATTCTCTCCCCTGCCTCAGCAATCTGAGTTAGGACGCTGTGAGTGCACCGTCAGGTTCCCACTTTTCTTCTCCACCACCTGGTTTTTATCCCACTGCAGGTAATGAAGAGACCTGAAGTTTTCTAAAGCTTACACATGTACTGCAATGTTTCTGTTGAGCTGAAGAAAGAACTCTACTATATGGATTTGGATTTTTCCTTATGACCAGAGCAGCTACCTTTGCTTTCTTTGGGAAATAATGTCCTCCATGTTGTTGGTAGCAGCATATAGGGCGCAGGTACTCAATAGAGAGCCAGTGTGGTGTAGTGGTTAAGAGCACGGGACTGGGACTCAGGCGATCCGGGTTCGAGTCCCTGCTCGGCCATGGAGCCAACTGGGTGACTTTGGGCCAGTCACAGACTCTCAGCCCAACCTACCTCACAGGGTTGTTGTTGTGGGGATAAGATGGAGGAGGAGAATGATGTTAGCTGCCTTGAGCTCTTTGCAGGAAAAAGGCAGGGTATAAATCGAAAAATAAATACAGCACCTGCAGCTGCACCCCCACGGGCGCCCACAAAGTTCTCCACTCCCTGTCCCACTCAAATAATGTGCATTAATACAAACTTCAGAAGATGTTATGGCATTCTACTTTTTCCCCTTCCAAGTCTCTGCTGTCGCTCTCCTTTCTGCACAGTGGCCATGTTATTCCTCTCCACTCTCAGTCTCTAGTCTCGCTTTTACCCACTGGTTTTGGTAGCTCTACCTCCTGACCATCCTCCAGCCTCACTCTTTTTCTCCTACCAGCCTCTTAACTAGCCCAGCCCCTATAGCAGCCACTAAGTGAAAAGCCACAGTCTTGTCGAGAAGCATTTTGTGCTACTGCCCATGGCAACTTCTCAAATTACCATGGGTCCTAAAGGTAGAGGGGGTCATGATTTACGTCATCATATCAGCGCACACATACAGTTTGAAGCTGACCCAATGCCCCAGTTAAAAGGGGGAAAGGATAATCGGATAGCTGTGTGTACACTTTTTCATTTAATTTTGCAGCATTAAAGACCATGTGGGAGAAAAGAGAAGTCATACCCTTCTTATGCATGGTCATCTCTACCTTATTATTCACTCTTTACTGGACATGCACATGGTAGGCATGTCATTAGTGAAGCGAGCTGGAAGTCTCCTTCTGACTCGCTGTTTCTATGTTTCTATTTATTTAAGTTCTATACCACCGAATGGCTCAAGCTCTCTAGGGAGTTTACAACAGTTCATTGAAAATACAGGCTGAAAAACTGGTTATACGGAATGGAAGACCAAATTCAGACATATATAAATGCCAATAGCTTCAACAAGATAAAGCTTGAAACCTGATGAAGCAACTAACCAAGGCCCAGCAAGCTAATTCCAGATTTGCAGGGCCAAAAGTGCTGAGAAAGAGGCTTATTCTCCCAGGCCCGTTCCCAAATTAGAGGCGGCATCTCTGCTGTTTGGTTCAGCTCCATCCCACCCCACGGTCCCTGCTTACTGGAGGCGGCTGCATGGCAGCTCCTTCTGCTGGGCCCCACCGAAGGGATGATCCCGGTCAGCCACCGATGCTGGAACGGGAGAGGAAGGAGGCAGGTCCTAGGCTGCTTCAGGGCTTCCTCACGCCCTGCAAAGGAAGGAGAACCCAATTCTGAGGGCACCTGCCAGGTCTGCAGAGAGAAAAAGGTGAAGGACAGCCTCCCCTCCATTGCACCCACTGGTCTTCAGGGCTGTCATTATCCTGGCCTGCTTCAAGCTTTTGGGGCATGCCTTTCGGATCTACTACTTTAGAGTGCAAGTTCCCCACCAGGCCAGAGGAAATCTCTTGGCATGGCCGCGCCCATCGCCTTACCACTCCCGCCACCCCCGATTTTTCCTCATCCCGCTGAAAGCAGAGCGGCCCTGAGTGTCTCCTCCCAGCATGGAGAAAGGGGCTTGCCTGGCCCCGGCCTCCAGCTCCTCCGCCGCAATTCCTCTCTCCATCCCCAGCCGGCGGGGCGAAGGCGGACGAGGAAGAGCATCCGGGGAGGGGGCTGGGAAGAGCAGGCCGCCCTGCCCTGCCCTCCCCTCGGCCAGAGCCGGGCGCCCCTCCGCCGCCCCGGGCCCTTCCGCCCGCGAGCCGCCCTCACCTGCGGCCCGCCCCGCCCCGCCCCGCCCCGCCCACGAGGCTCCGCGCAGGGGCTCGCGCCCGCCGCTTCCGCCGCCGCCCCGCCCGCCCCTCTTGCCCCCTTTCCGGCCGCTCTAGGAAGCCGCACTCGACGCCCTTAACCGCGTCAGGACTGCGGAGCGGCGGAGCATGTCCGCGGATACGCTGGCATTTCGCACACGCTCTCGGATGCACCTTGCGGCCGCTGCACATACGATGCCTATGATTGTACCCTGCCTGTTTCCGTGCAAGAAACCCAAGGCAGCTGACAAAAGCCTCTCTGCCCGCTCCCTCGTATCCTCACAACAGCCCTGCGAGGTAGGGTCAGCTGCGTCAATTCACTCAGGGTCAGTGAGCGGCCCCAAGCGACTCAGTGAGCTTCTTGGCAGAACCGGGACTGGAATACGGACCTCCTGAGTCCACAGTGCCATGTGCTCACCACCACAGCACACCCACACTCTTGTGTGGTCATTTTTTCTTTATTTTCTATATTGTCCATATTTTCATAGCAATATAGAGATGGTTTACAATAATAAAGACCAAAAGAAATTACAATACTTGATTAAAAGATTAGCCAATACTTTTCTGATCCAGCAAGACTCGTCTCCTGAATTTATTCTCACAGAATTTATTTATGTCTATATTCTTTTCTGTCTTTTTTTTCTGTCTTTTTTTCTTTTAAGGAAAGGAGTTGGTATTGCAGTCTGGGAAAGGCTGTTCTTTGCTGTGGAAAACTAACAGAGCTACCCCTCTGTAAAGGGCCACATTGCCCAGGTAAAAGTCCTGCTTAGGGGAAATAAATATCCATTTCAATTTATGTAAATATTAAATATTTAAATTTACATATTTAAAATCCAACTATTTCTTTTACAATATTACTTTTTCTCCCTTTAAAGGGAGAGTCCTCCAAAGCAGCCTTTTCTCCCAGGTTCTCTTCAAGTGTCTTGCGACTGCAACTTTAGAAACATCCCCATCAGGTTCTGGAAGTTGTAATCCCAGCTATCTGGAAGGCACCCGTTTTGGGAAAGCTGCTCGAAAGCATGCATTGCCAGATTCAATCTCTGCACTGACATCAAAAGAAAAGCGGAATCGAGATCAAATCGAACCAGAACTTGTCGTTGGAGCAAAAAGGACAAAACTGTGGCTCCCTCCGGGATAACAGGAGAAGACAGTACTTCCTAGGGGAAACCATCATGCAAGGGAAAGCTGGCTATAGAAGAGGAAGACCAAATATGAGTTGGATCAAATCCATCAGGGAAACCCCAGCCTTGAGTTTCCAGGAGCCAAGCAAGGCGGTGAAGGACAGGACATCTTCAGTCCGAGACGGCTTGACCACATGTAGAAATGGAAGGTGGAAAAGCAAACTTCTCCTAGCCAGAGGGCTGAATTCAATTAGGGGGAGCACATTCCAGTGGTGGGTGGAACAAAAGGCAAAACAGGCCTGGCAAAAATACCAGCATTTTCAGTCTGAGGCTCTTAATGGCAGGAAGGAAGCCCATCTGCTCTCCGGGGATCCGCAGCTGGCTGCAGCTCCCTTCTCCCAACGGATTCTGCACGGATCGCCCGTTTTCTCACAGGCCGAAATGCCCCTGCTAAAGCGTATCGACTGACAGCAGGCGAAAATATGCCGGCATTGCTTGCCTCTCCCTTTTCCCCTTCGGCCTCACCCAGCGCTGGATCGCCACCCTCGAGAGGATCAGCAACATGGGATTCCACCCCGGGCTGTGCAAGAGGTTCGACACCCCTGGCGGGGAATGAGTGCCTCTGGCTGGTGGCAGAGCCGAATTAGCCCTCCAGGTAAGCAGCACACCTGGGCTCTGTCCGGCACCTGGTGCAGGGCTGGTCCCCAGTGAAATAAACTCACACCTCAGGCATCCCTTCAAACCTTTGTTATTGCTGTCTCCTGGTCAGCTCTTTCCACTGTCCTGCTTTCCCACCCATACAAAGCAGTCAGGAACGCAATAGTGTGAATGTGGATAGACCCGGGCTTGGTCTCCAGTGAGACATCCTCTAGAGTGCCATTTTTAGCAGCTATGTTCCCTCATCTATGCCTCCAGCCGCCCTTCCAGTCTCTGTGTAGTTCGCAAGGAGGCCCATCTGCTTTGCACAATGCAAAACCCATAGGATTTGCCCACAGGAGATGTTGTGAGAGCCGCCACCTTGGATGGCAGTCACCTTCATGGAGGAGAAAGCTCTCAATGGCTACTAGTGCTCATGGCTCTATGCTTCCTCCAGTTTCAGAGGAACTCCTTTTTCCAGCTTTACTGGTGTACCAAGCTACAAGCAAGACCCCTAAAGGTCATGCAGTGTAGCTGGTCAGAGGAAGTCCGAGACTTATTTCTTTTTTCCGCTTGCTTCGGTGTCTGAGCCCACCCACACCTTCTCACCCTCTTCTGTTTCTTGTCTCTCTCACATTCCAGATCCCAGGCAGAGGGACTACTGGCCAAAAAAGGCAGTTCTGCCTTCTAACCTAAATCGCAAACCAGAATCTTCCCTGAACAAATCTTTTTGCTCCATTTTCCTCCAGAAACTCTTCTAGGCCTCTGGTCTTGATTCACCTGAACCTGACTCCCAAAATAAAAGCAGGGCTCCACAAAGCACCACATTTGCAAAGGTTTTGAAGGTAGGAAATCCAGCTGCTCCTTGGACAAACACAACAGTCTTTGTTAAGAACCTTCTCAATACTTAATAACTTAAAAAAAGAACTTTTGCCTGGTAGTTCATGTGTACAGAACAGATAGAAAACCTCTCTCTCTCACTACACACACACACCACAAAATAGAACAGAAGAGCCAACTCCTACTGAATGTCACTTATGGCAACATTCAGCATTTGAATCCTGTCAATTTGAAAAATGAAGCACTCAAACGCATCAGGGCAGCTTCAGCACACACGAGCTCCCTGCTCCACAAGAAACCTCACCCGCTCTCTCTCCATCGAGCCCAGTTTTAATTGTCCTTGCATCAGGTGACCTTCTAGAAGATGCAGTATTCAAACAGTGAAGTACGTGTACACTCTCACTGCAGCGCAAAGGCTTTATCTCCCTGGCTCTCGGACCAGAAGCAACCCTGCTGTGGACCTGTACTGTGTGCTCTACTCAGGAGCTACGTATAACCGGTTTCTTACCTAATGCAGCTTAATGAACAGCACACTGCACATGTTCGTGGGTACCTCTCCACTCGTGGCTATTGCAGAAGGACGTGCTGATTAGACCCCATGTGCACATGGGGGATCCCGTTCCAACAAGGCCTTTCCCAAGCCTGTCAGCCGAAGACACAACTGCGCACAAGTGCAGCATGAACGCACTCCCTCTAGCGAAGGGAACGAGGAGCGAAGGGAACGGGGAGCAAAGGGAACGGGGGCTGCGTAAACTCTGGGGGGAACTCTACCTCTGAGCGTCCCGGGTCAACAGCAAGCTGAGGTTATGGTGCCACAAACAAAAAGCTCCTTGGAGTGCATGCTGCCTTCTTGCAGCAATCTTGCAGCGCCTCGATCCGCTGCCTCCATGCTGGCACCCACGACATGTGGTGGACTGCAGCTCCCAGCCGGCCGTCACGCCCAGCTGACTGTAGCTCCCAGCCTTCATGGGTGACTGGGGAATGCTGGCAGTTGGAGTCGGCTTCACCACAGGACTGGCACTGTTTACACTATTGCCCACAGGCTGCAACACTTTTAAGGTTTTCTCAGTGCAATGGAGTGAACGGTTCTGGAGCAGTCACAAGTAAGAATGCAGCTAGAGAACACTCTGTCAGATATTTTTTTTAATAAAGTAAGAAAAAATGACATATGTCTGCTACGTATTATTTTTGATTTCAGGAAGGAAATTACTCAAATTATCTCATTTCTAGGCACTGCTTCAGTTAAATTCTTGAGAGCCAGTTTGTCCAATGAAGCAAACCCGAGTATGGGTTGAGTGTGGGCTGACTCACTGAACCATGGAGCACTGTGTTGTCCGAATCATGAACCACCCACGGCTGCAGGGTTGATTCAACAACCGGCTGTATTCACACCACACTCTGGCAGGTCATGTTGTGAGAAAAACTGTGCAAGACTGGGAAGCAGCCACTCAATATTGTCCTAGTAGCATCTAAGAAGTTTGGGTAAAAATTCTTTGACTTGCTCTTGTCAACTAAATGTAATACTCACTACACATTTTTGGACAAGATGCTCTTTCCTCCCACTGGACTTTTCAAGAATAAAGGGCAGCTGTGAGTTCACTGCCAGAATGCCCCTGAGGGGAAGGGCAATGGCATTTCCCCAGTGCTGCACCAGGTCTATCCAGTCTGTAGTACTTCTGTCCATACATTCACGTGATTTCTTATCAGTGTAGGTACTTTGATGGCTAGTAAGTGGTCATTCATCACCGAGGGTCTTTCCATGCTGCATGTATTTAAGGTGGTTTCTTCCTTGTGGACTCTTTCATGTGTTGTAAGCTGCTGGCACCACCTGAAGGTTTTTCCACACATCATGCACTGGTACGGTTTCTCCCCAGTGTGAGTTCTTTGATGTGAACTAAGGCTTCCACTCACCCTGAAACTTTTCCCACATTCCATGCATTTGTACGGTTTCTCCCCAGTGTGCATTCTTTGATGTGAACTAAGGCTTCCACTCACCCTGAAGCTTTTCCCACAATGCATGCATTTGTACGGTTTCTCTCCAGTATGCATTCTTTGATGTGAACGAAGGCTTCCACTCATACTGAAGCTTTTCCCACACTCCATGCATTTATATGGTTTCTCCCCAGTGTGCATTCTTTGATGTGAACGAAGGCTTCCACTCATACTGAAGCTTTTCCCACACTCCATGCATTTGTATGGTTTCTCCCCAGTGTGCGTTCTTTGATGGGAAGTAAGGCTTCCACTCTCACTGAAGCTTTTCCCGCACTCTATGCATTTGTATGGTTTCTCCCCGGTGTGTGTTCTTTGATGGGAAGTAAGGTTACCACTCAAACGGAAGCTTTTTCCACACTGTATGCATTTATATGGTTTTTCTCCTGTGTGGGTCCTCTGATGTTTATTAAGATTGCCACTAGCACTGAAGCTCTTTCCACATTCCATGCATTTATATGGTTTATCCCCACTGTGTCTTCTTTGATGCAAAGTAAGGCTACCACTCACACTGAAACTCTTACCACATTCCATACATGTATAAGGTTTCTCCCCTGTGTGCATTCTCTGATGTTCAGTGAGACTACTACGATGACGAAAGCTCCTTCCACAGTCTGAACATTTATAAGGTTTTTCTCCTGTGTGGGTTCTTTGATGTGATGTAAGATTAATACTCATACTGAAGCTCTTTCCACACTCCATGCATTTAAATGGCTTGTCCCCGGTGTGGATGATTTTATGACGAATAAGATTTTGATTCCGACTGAAGCTTTTTCCACACTCCCCACATTCATATGGTTTCTCTCCTGTATGAGTTCTGCAATGGCTACTTAAGGCTGACTTATCTTTGAACATTTTCCCACACACTGGACACATTTTCCTTCTCCTTTCTTTGTGATCCTGTGAGATTAGGAGTCCATAGATTTCAGCACCTTGGAAAAGAGAAGTTACAGTTTCCCCAGCCTTCAATTGGTTTTCCTCCTGCCCTTCTGATCCCGTTGGATTTGCAAACATCTGTTTTCCTGCTTTGAGGTGGTTTACTGGAGATGCCATCAGGGTTGTTGCCTTCTTCTGCCTATCTCCTGCTTGGTGGGGGGGAGGGAGAAGGGAAGGAAAAGCCCCATTAGGAATGCAAGTGGGAAACTTAGCTGCTTAGCTGCTTTTGTTATTCTAGTATCTCCAAGCTCTTCCTGGTTCCTCTCTGTTTGGCCAAGCTGAAGCCCACCAGAAAGACAAGCCGAGCTGCAGGGAGGACATCCCGATCCGATCCGGGGTAGCCAGCACAGCCGCTCCCCTCGGCAGAGACCACACGGGGAAGTCTGCAACTGCAACACGGAAAGCCCTGCTGTCTGGGGAGGACGTCTGAAGTTTGCTAGAAATACTTTACAAAATTGTATCAAAATGGTATGCTGTACTAGCTATGCTATTTTACTGTATTGTAGAAAGTGTTGCTAACGGCCCAGAGGGCTTTGGCTATTGGGCAGCACAGAAATGAACAGAAAGGAATAAATAAATAATAGAACAGTAGAGTTGGAAGGGGCCCAAAGACTGTCACATGCAAGCCCCTGCTCAATGTGGGACTCCCGTTAAGGCTTCTGACAAATGGCTGTCTGACTGAGCAATCATAGACAAAGATACAGAGCTTTGCAGAGATGAGCCCCAGGGGTTGGGCCCGGGGCAGCCAAAGGAGCCCTGAGCTAGGCCGGTGCCCTGCAGCATCCTTGTCTCGCTGCACTGCAATCAGGGCACTAAAAATGCGGAAGGGGCCTCACGCCTGACTGATCCGTCCAGCCAGTGATGAGGGCTCCTCCTGTCCAGGTCTCCATCCTCCTCCTGGATGGCTGTCCATCGAATCCTGAAAATACCATCCCCATTGCAGTGGAAGATGGGCCACTCCATTACAGGGAAGTTGAGAGGACAAAAGCTTGAAGGTCAGGAGGTCCCCCACCCTGCCGGCAGTGTGGAGATGGAAGGATGGGACACTCGAGCCTCTGCCTCGCAGCTGTTTATTAGACTTATATCCCACTTTTGTCTTTAAAGAACTCAAAGTAGCTTACACCTCCTCCTCCTCCTACTACTCTCCAACTTGTCCCCACAACAGCCACCCTGGAAAGTAGGTTGGGCTGAGAGTTTGTGAATGGTCTAAAGCCACCCAGTCAGCTCCACGGCTGGAGCTCTCAGCCTGTGAATTCTGGAAAGCGCTCCAGTTACTGGGAAGTATAGAAATGAAATTAATAATAATAAGCGAGAGGGAAGGAATTTAGATGAGAGGGTAAGGTAAAGATATAGCAAGCAGATATGCCTGCAGAGGCATTCCTCCTCTCTCTGCAAATGCCCAGACAGCTTCAGCTACTTGCTGGTATAGAAATAGTTTGTCTTCAGTGAAAGAAAACACAAGCCAGAAAAATAATCAAGAAACCTCGCCTGTTCCTAGACAGGAAATAGCCTCACCACACACCTAAGCAGGCCTGTCCCATTCCCTCTGGCTCTTCAGAGTCCTGGACAAATGGCTCTTCTCCTCTTTCCAGCCAGGAGATAAGTTCTGGCTTGGAAGTTTCTTTTTTAAAAAAGAGAGAGAGAAATCTGCTTAATCTTGAGTTCAGAATATGCCGGCATGACAAGTCCACCATCACAAACGGCAACCTCCCAAAGGCCAACAGCAGGTAAAGAAAAGATCTGAGAACTGCCCCGAGAAATAGGGAAGAGACATGCAGACACCGCAGGACCTCGTGGTACTTCGGAACCGGTGTTCATGTCGCATGATGCTCAGCGCACTGGCACTGTGGCCTTCATTCTTGCATCTGTCAGCTAGGGATGCAAAGATCAGGCCAGAATCCGGCACTCTTGAGCTAACTGGATGTCTTTCCTGCTCTTGGCCCTGGCCAGGAAGTTAGCTGACCCAAGATCAAGTCCACAAATGCTTGGGAAATCTCACAGTGTTTCTGTGCAATATCCACAAGGAGAAAAGTGGGTGGAGTCTGGGGTGTTCCTACACCCCTAATGTCAGCACATGGAAGGGAAACCTCAAATAGGAAGATGATCCTCCTGAGATCTTGACTAAATCAGACCAGAGGCCTGTGTAGTCCAGCATCTTATTCTCCATGGACTGGTCTAATCCCCTCTCAGATAAATAAAACCAGAGGCCAGTCAGAACGCCATGAGCAGGATATTTCTGGATTTTCCCACCTCACTTGCTGCTGCAAAGAACTGGACTGCAGAAAGAGAACAATGATTTGGGCCTGTGTATCTTGGCAACAGCTTCTGAACCTGCTCAGTTTGAAGACTGACAGAGGCTCACTGGCCAGGCTGGTCTGGGAAAAGTGTTTTCTTTTCTTTCTCCAGGATCATTCTCAAAAGCTGGAATATGCTCCCACCTGGACTTCGACAGGTGCCTGCTCCTCCTGCATGCAGGAAGTGAGTTCAAGGCACATATTTTCGATTTGGCTTTTAAAATCAGCATTATGATTTATGTTGGGAACAAACACAGTGGTGGGTTTTGGCAAATGGTCCCACGGGGCGCAAGATGCACCACTTTTGTGGATTCAGATTCAGAAGATGTGGGACTGAAGAGCAGGAAGTCGCTTAAGGTCCTGGGATACAATAGGGGGAGGGGGCGGAAGCGATTAGTTCAAGGGCAAACATCGTGACCGGTCACATGGACCCTGGGAATATCAGTGGGAGGGACCACTGAGACTGCGGAATCCCCAAACGGAGATCAGCCCCTACTCTTGGAGCTGGCTCCCCCGCCTAGGACAGTCCATGGGCTATGGGGCAGGATGCAAATGCAAACAAATAGACAGACAGACAGACAGACAGGTGCCAGCAGAGGCAAGAGGATCAATTAGATGAGAAGCATGTGGAAAAGAGGCCCGCTTGCTTCCACAGTGCCCCTTGCCAAGGTTCAGGCCACAAATGTGCTCATAAGGATAGTTTTGGGAAGTAATCGCTAGACTGGGTTCAACAAACCAGTTTGCTATGGTCAGGGACTTATATGGATGATCTACATTTCCAAATAATAAAAAGCCTTTTGAAGAAGAAACTGTCTGAGGCTGGTGATTGCCAGGAGGAGGAAACACAGCTCGTGACAGTTTGGACACATTTGCTGTGTCTTTGCTTAGGAGTTTTGTTTCCTGATTATTTTTGGCAAACCACTTGGTTGCTTTGAGAAAAGGCAACACCAGGCTGTTTTAATTAATAAGCAACACAACAGTAACAAATGACGCAATAGTTACAAATGACAAACTTTACCAATATCATGTCTCCCAGCACTGAATTTCTCCATCAGGCCAAGGTCTGCTCTGGCCTAGCTGGGCACAGAAAGCCCCTCCAGGCTTTGCATGCACAAGACCCTCCCCACAGTGCAGCAACATTAAATAATAAATATTGCAATTCATCTGTTCGACATTTGACAACCACGGAAAAGGCCTCCTTACCCACACAGGCCACGTTCCCATAATTCTCTAGCATGACCTCTTTGTAGAGTGCTCTTTGGCCCATGTCCAGCAGCTCCCATTCTCCCTTGCTGAAATATATTGCCACCTCTTCGAACCAAACCAAGCTCTGCTGGAAGGAAGGAAGGAAGGAAGGAAGGACGGAAGGAAAAAATTATTGAGGATTTTATACCAGAAACTTTAATTCCCCATGAGTTAATTGCCCATCTGCTACTAAATAAGATATGTAATTTGACTTCTACTGATTATTTTAAAAACCTGGAATGGCATCTAAAATTCTCTCTTGCTTTGTTAATATACAGTTTCTCTAGTTTCTCTCAACATGAGCCTGTGTGCTTTGCCAAGGAAGGAACAAGCAGCAAATCCATGTGGGGCACATTCTGTTTTCCCTACCTCCCGACCAGCCTCCACCCGCACTGCTTTTCTCCCACCAGCCTCTTAACTAGCCCGGCCCCGGTGAAAAGCAATGGCCTTGGAGGGAACCATTTTGTGCAGTGCCTGTGACAGGTTCTCAAATTCCCAAATGTGACCATGGGTCCTAAAGGTAGAGGGGTCCATCAGATTTAGACACATATAAATGCCAATAGCTTCAACAAGATAAGCTTGAAACCTGATGAAGCAACTAACCAAGGCCCAGCAAGCTAATTCCAGATTTGCAGGGCCAAAAGTGCTGAGAAAGAGGCTTATTCTCCCAGGCCCGTTCCCAAATTAGAGGCGGCATCTCTGCTGTTTGGTTCAGCTCCACCCCACCCCACGGTCCCTGCTTACTGGAGGCGGCTGCATGGCAGCTCCTTCTGCTGGGCCCACCGAAGGGATGATCCCGGTCAGCCACCGATGCTGGAACGGGAGAGGAAGGAGGCAGGTCCTAGGCTGCTTCAGGGCTTCCTCACGCCCTGCAAAGGAAGGAGAACCCAATTCTGAGAGCACCTGCCAGGTCTGCAGAGAGAAAAAGGTGAAGGACAGCCTCCCCTCCATTGCACCCACTGGTCTTCAGGGCTGTCATTATCCTGGCCTGCTTCAAGCTTTTGGGGCATGCCTTTCGGATCTACTACTTTAGAGTGCAAGTTCCTCACCAGCCCTTCTAAAAGGCCAAAGGAAATCTCTTGGCATCCTCGCCCAATGCCTTACCACTCCCGCCACCCCTGATTTTTCTTCATCATGCTGAAAGCAGAGGGACTTATTGTCTTCTCCCATCATGAAAAAGGGACTTCCCTAGTGCCAGTAAAAGAACCCTACAGCTCTAGGAAGATTTCCAGCTACTGGCATCCAACAAGCACAACATGAGCTCAGCAGGAACAAGGTGGGCAATGCCAGCAAACCACTTCAGCACCCCACTGCGGCCATTTCTGCAAAAGATTGCACCTGATAGATTGGATCTTCACCCACTGCCACAGTAGGCCAGTCCAGCCTTGCTTAAGTCTCAACAGGATATATACAGAACAAGCAGTGTGCATTTCAAAGAGATTAAAACAAGAAAGCTCCTGAAAGCACATGGCAAATCAATGACTTCCTTCAAAAGGCATGCTACAAACTGAAGGCAGCTAGAGCGGAAACATTCTGGTTAACTGTCACGTTGGGTTCCTTCTGCACCTGCTCCTGAGTCTTTTCAGCTTAAGTAGAGCAGGCAGGGATGGTGCCAAGAGTCAGTATCATAGGGTAGCTACCAAAAGCCACATCTCAGCTAGGGCCCAGTGACATACACCCCCTCAAGTTGCTCCTCTTCTCCATGACAGCCTGCTTCTTCACCTGCCTCCTGCTCTGGCCCAGACCATGGTGGGAGTGAGCAGCACCAGATGCCCTGGCCGCCTTGCTCCCTGGCTTTCTGCCTGCCAAGCACGGAGAGGTGGCCTCGGTGAGGAAGAGGATGAGGAGAAAGATCTGCTGGTGATAGTGGTGGCGGAGAGCAAGCTGGTTCATGAAGGAAGCCTTGACCAAATAAATAAATAGAACTCCAGAGCCTGCACAGACTGGGTTCAGACTACACGAAACTGCACATTCAGGGATCGCATAAGGGCCGAAGGCATGTCGCTACTGGACTGTGGATGTTGTCTGAATCCAGCTCCGCTAACAAGCCGTGGCTTATCAACCACAATTAAGCAAGAAAGAGAGCACGTGGCTTGTTGTCGGGTTGCAAAATGCGGGTTGTTCAGCATGGGCTGTCCCGTGGCTAACTCCCGTATCACAACAACACGCACGCAACCCTTGCATGGGGCTATCACGTCGTCTGAATATAGCCACGGACTGTGTTCCAAGGAGGGGGCTGGGAAGAGCAGGCCGCCCTGCCCTGCCCTCCCCTCGGCCAGAGCCGGGCGCCCCTCCGCCGCCCCGGGCCCTTCCGCCCGCGAGCCGCCCTCACCTGCGGCCCGTCCAGACCCGGCCGCCCCGCCCACGAGGCTCCGCGCAGGGGCTCGCGCCCGCCGCTTCCGCCGCCGCCCCGCCCGCCCCTCTTGCCCCCTTTCCGGCCGCTCTAGGAAGCCGCACTCGACGCCCTTAACCGCGTCAGGACTGCGGAGCGGCGGAGCATGTCCGCGGATACGCTGGCATTTCGCACACGCTCTCGGATGCACCTTGCGGCCGCTGCACATACGATGCCTATGATTGTACCCTGCCTGTTTCCGTGCAAGAAACCCAAGGCAGCTGACAAAAGCCTCTCTGCCCGCTCCCTCGTATCCTCACAACAGCCCTGCGAGGTAGGGTCAGCTGCGTCAATTCACTCAGGGTCAGTGAGCGGCCCAAGCGACTCAGTGAGCTTCTTGGCAGAACCGGGACTGGAATACGGACCTCCTGAGTCCACAGTGCCATGTGCTCACCACCACAGCACACCCACACTCTTGTGTGGTCATTTTTTCTTTATTTCTTTATTTTCTGTTTAAAGACAACATAATATACAGCACTTGGTTCAAATAGGATTAGCCAATACTCTTGAATGATCCTGGAAGACTCATCTCCTGCATTCATTCTTGCAGAGTTTATTTATTTATTATATTTATACCCTGTCCTTCTTTCTTTCAAGGAAAGGAGTTGGTATTGCTGTTCCCTGGGAAAGGCTGTTCCCTCTGTAATGGCCACCTTGCATGGGTAAACATCCCACTTAGAGGAATTTTTGTTTCATATTTTAAATTTAAATATCTATTTAAATTTTTTACTCCCCCCCCCCCAAGGGTAGAGTCCTCTCTGGGCACGTTTCAGGAGTGCTAGATGGCAACTCACCAAACTCCCCAGTCGGGTAGTGGAAGTTGGAATCCCAGCATATCTGGAGGGCACCCAGTTTGGGAAGGCTGCTCAAATCCAGAGATTGCCGGATTCAGTCTCTGTATTGACATCAAGAGAAAAGCAGGTCCTGGATCAATTCAAGCCAGAACTTGCAGTTGGAGCAAAAATTACACAGCTGAAGTTCCCTCGGGCACATCGTGAGAAGGCAGAACTCCCTGGAGGGGTGCAGAAAAGGAAGGCCAAATATGAGTTGGATCAAATCCATCAAGGAAGCCACAGCCTTGGGTTTCCAAGAGGCGAGCATTCATTCACAGGGTCGCCTTCAGTCCGAGACGGCTTGACCACATGTAGAAATGGAAGGTGGAAAAGCAAACTTCTCCTAGCCAGAGGGCTGAATTCAATTACAGAGAAGGGGGAGCACATTCCAGTGGTGGGTGGAACAAAAGGCAAAACAGGCCTGGCAAAAATACCAGCATTTTCAGTCTGAGGCTCTTAATGGCAGGAAGGAAGCCCATCTGCTCTCCGGGGATCCGCAGCTGGCTGCAGCTCCCTTCTCCCAACGGATTCTGCACGGATCGCCCATTTTCTCACAGGCCGAAATGCCCCTGCTAAAGCGTATCGACTGACAGCAGGCGAAAATATGCCGGCATTGCTTGCCTCTCCCTTTTCCCCTTCGGCCTCACCCAGCGCTGGATCGCCGCCCTCGAGAGGATCAACGACATGGGATTCCGCCCCGGGCTGCAAAGAGGTTCGACACCCCCGATGAGGCTGGCGGGGAATGAGTGCCTCTGGCTGGTGGCAGAGCCGAATTAGCCCTCCAGGTAAGCAGCACACCTGGGCTCTGTCCGGCACCTGGTGCAGGGCTGGTCCCCAGTGAAGTTATCTCATGTTTCAGGCCTCTGCTCAAACCTTTGTTGTTGCTGTTGTTCTTCAGGATAGAAATATGTTTGTGTTCCTCTTAGGGAGCAGAGCTGGAGGTCGCTGTTAGAAGGGCAGAATCCGAAAGATTCCTCCCCATCAAACAACAAAGCGAGAGCAATTGTGCCTTTTTATTATAATAGCGTTCTGCACACTAGTGTTCTCCATGTGTTGGCCTACAACTCCCATCACCCCCTAAGTAGTGTTCTGTTCTTGCATGCCATCTAGTTGTCTCCAATTAATGGCAGCCCTGTGAATAAATTAGGGTCTTCCAAAAAATCTTGCCCTTCACAGCCCTGCTCAGCTCTTGGAAACGCAATCTCTGACTTCCTTTATCCACTGCATAGTCGGTTCTCCTTTTCTTCCTCTTCCCATGACTTTCCCTAGCATGATGATCTTCTCCAGGGAGTTTTGCATCTTCAGGTTGTGCCCGAAGTCCAACAGTGTCAGTTTTGCCATTTTCATCTCCAGGCAAATTCTGGCTGATTGGCTCTCAGACCTACTTGGCTGTGTGTGTCAGTCCAGGACATTCACCAAGCTCTCCTCCAGCACCAGGTTTCAAGGGTGCCCGTTCTCCTCCTATCAGTTCTCTGCACTGCCCTGTTTTCTCACCCATACAAAGCGATCAGGAATGCAGGAGCCTGAATGTGGATAGCCTTGGCCTTGGTCTCCAGTGAGACATCCTCTAGAATGCCATTTTTAGCAGCTGTGTTCCCCCCCCCCCGCCCATACTTCCGGCATACTTCCAGTCTCTGTGTACTTCACAGGGTGGCCCATCTGCTTTGCACAATGCAAAACCCATAGGATTTTCCCACAGGAGATGTGTGAGGCCGCCAACTTGGATGTTAGTCACCTTCATGGAGGAGAAAGCTCTCAATGGCTACTAGTCCTCATGGCTCTATGTTTCCTCCAGTTTCAGAGGTACACCAGTTTCTTAGAACTGTGAGCAGAAGGATGTTCTTGCATTATTACCTGCTGTTGGATTTCCTGTAAGAAGCTGACTGGTCATGTGTAAAATGAAATAGGATTAAATAGGTGTTTGATCTGATTCAGCAGAGCTGTTCCTTATTTATGCTCTCAGGAATGTTTACCCCACTCCTCAGTCAGTCCTAGAGGAGATCAACCCTGACTGCTCTTTAGAAGGCCAGATCCTGAAGGTGAAACTCAAATACTTTGGCCACCTAATGAGAAGGAAGGACTCCCTGGAGAAGAGCCTAATGCTGGGAACAATAGATGGCAAAAGAAGAAGGGGACGGCAGAGGATGAGGTGGCTGGATGGAGTCACTGAGGTGGTTGGTGTGAGCTTGAGTGGACTCCGGGGGATGGTGGAGGACAGGAGAGCCTGGAGGAATGTTGTCCATGGGGTTGCGACGGGTCGGACTCGACTTCGCGACTAACAACAACAACAGACAAAAAACCTCTTAGATCATTTTATATATAATCAATAAAAGGAAAATGTTCCCTGCCAGCAGGCTTAGGGTTTAGGTGAGAAAGAGCTGACTCATGAGAAAAGGGGATGGGGAGGGAAGAGGAAAAATTATGGCACCTTTCCACAGGGAAAGTGGAATACAGTGGTCTTTTCCCCTTCTCATTTCTATCTGTACATCCTGCTGGAATGGCTAATCAGGGTGATGGTTGCAAAAGTATTGTTGCTGTTGTTGCGTATGCTTATATGCATATTATATATGATTATATGCTGCCCAAGAGCCAAAGCTCTCTGGGGACTCCCAACAATTCATAAAATTACAGATGGATCAAGTATCCATTTTTGTAAACACCCATGTTGAAAGCACTGCTAAATCTTCAATCCATTGTGTTATCAGAGGTGGCTATCTATCCTTGTAATATCTGCCTTTTTGCTGGAGAAGGAGGCCTTCGGCAGGGTTCGTGTTCGCGCATTCTTCAGTTCAAGTCAGCCTTCGCCCCACAGGTGCCCTCTAAATGCTTCTGGAGCACAAAACCCATCATCCCTGCCCGCTGGCCAGGGTGCCTGGGGACAATCCTCGCTGCAGCTCAACCCCTCGGGTGGGAAAGGTTGCGGGGGGGCGGCTGCAGCCGATCAGGAAAGCCCCCCGGCCGGCTTGGCTCCGCTCCCGGGGCCCGGGAGGCGGCCAGGAAGCCCCCGCGGGGCGCCAGCGCCGCCTCCTTCCGCCCGGCGCGCTGCGAGCGCCACGAAGGCCCGGGAAGCGCTCCCGGCTCGGGGCGAGCGGGGCCCGGGAAGCGGCCTCGGCGCCCCGCCGCTCCTGCCCTCCGTGGAGGAGAGCGGGGAGGCAGCGCGCCGCCCTCCGCCGCGCCGCCCCCGGCGCCAAAAGCGAAGGCGCGGCGCCTCCCCGCGCGGCCCGGCAGGTAAACGCCAAGAGGGGCGCCGTCGCCGTGGCTCCCCGCAAAGTGGCGGGATTTCTCTCGTTGCCGCCGTGGTTGCGGTTGCGGCGGGCTTGGGCCGCGCTCCTGCCGTCGTGCGCATTCGCGAGCAAGCCTCTTGCTTCCCCGCTTTGCGGAGTTGCTTCCCAGCGGCCTTCGAGGGATTGGCCTTCGAGGTCTTCAGAAACAGCTTTGAGAAATTCCCCGCGTAAGGAGTTGAGGTTTGGGCACGGACAAACAACTGCCCGGCCTCGAAGGCTCAGCTCCGGAAGGAGGGACCGGTTGCATCCCTGTGGACCATGGTGTAGAAGAGGGAACTTAAGCAGAGGTAGTTTATCCAGTTGAGAGAAAAATGCACGGATTAATAATGGTTTTTCCGTCTAGGAAACTTGTTTACCTTGTAATCCCAGCATTTCTCCTTTGAGGCAGCAAGATAACTGAGGTTGCCACATTTTGTCCTGGTAGGGATCCTGCACTTTACCAGGAATAAATTTAATTGCAGTCTGTTTCTGGGCATGTGCACTTAGAATTAAATCCTGCTGTGATTCATAGAACTGACTCCCAGGTAATTTGCTATCGAAGGGCTGCTTGCATGTAACGATGTCAAATCATGGATTAAGTACCGTATTTTTTGCTCTATAAGACTCACTTTTCCCCCCCTCAAAAGTAAGGGGAAATGTCTGCGCATCTTATTGAGCGAATATGTGTGTGCAGCAAGTCTGTCAGATGTGCAGCCCATGGGGAAGTGATGGGGAATGTGCCTGTGATTATGTGTCCATTTGATTCAGAATATTTTTTTTTCTTGTTTTCCTCCTCTAAAAACTAGGTGCGTCTCATGGTCAGGTGCGTCTTATAGAGTGAAAAATATGGTAACTCCAGATTGCTGCAGCCATTGCTGGGTGCATTTCACCACCTTTGGAATATTCACTCCCCCACTTGCAAGTTGCTATAAGCTGACCAACCAAAATACTCCAGGACAGGGGTGTCCAACCTTTTGGCGTCTTGTGGCCACATTGGAAGAAAAAAAAATGTCTTGGGCCACACATTAAATACACAAACACTAACAAAAGCTGATAAGCAAAAAAGTGCATAATGTTCGTGATATCTGCCTCCACAGATAAGCAAAAAAGTCCTCACATAATCCTAATTATGTGGCACCCCGTTCAGAGAGTCTTTTAAAATAGTCAAGCAAGTCCAAAGTTTGTGATCACTAATAGAGAAAATGAACATACCTAAGTAATAAAACTTCATTGATTTTTTATTGTTTTATTATAAAAGTAAAAGAGGGCAACATAAAACTAGTGAGATATTTGACATTATATTTGAGAATCTAATGTTTCAATATCTGGTTCAATGGAAGTAGCTGCAATTCTCAGTGAGTTCTCAAGGTGCTCATCAGATATTCTGGTTCTCATTTTACTCGTTCTTGTGCTTCATTCTTGAGAATAGTTGTTCACAAATGTAGGTGCTTCCAAAAAGTGAAGACATGAATAAGGCATGATTGTGAAGCAAGGCTTATTTGTCTCTGGGACTATAGGACCTATACAAGTCCATGATCAATTTTTTGTTTAAGCTGAATGTCAGATTGCAGCTCTATGTGTTCCATTTGAAAATTGGAAGGTAACATATTTATGTCGACTGAAAATGGAGTCACAAATATACCAAAATAGTGCTTATTTTCCCAGAAATCTTGAAATCTGTTTTCAAATTCTTGTATCAAATCGAAAAGCAAGGCTGCATATTTTTCAGTGTCCTCAGGACTGTGTTTAGCCAACATGTCGAAATGTATAAAATCGTTTGCAACAGTAGGTTGAAAGATTATTGATAATAGCTGCGTTTCTCTTGCCAAGTCACCATGAGCACGTGCAATGCCTGATGGTGTCAATGTGACTGTCTGCGCTTGGAAGATAACACACTGAAATCCGCAGACGGCCATAAAATTGAAGCCACGTGTGCTTACAAATAGTGAGAGCATAGGTACGTTTATTTTATGTGACATTGCAACACGGCATTGTCGTCTACAAAGTACACACTGGAGAACTGCGCAATTGAATTACAAAAAAAATCGCCAAATAACTCATAATGTTTTAAATAAGTATATGATTTTGTGTTGTGCCACATTCATAGCCCTTCTGGGCCACATGTGGCTCCTGGGCCACGGGTTGGACACCCTTGCTCTAGGTTAACTTGGATTAAACAACTCAGCTAACCTTTCCATTTATTTATGTATTACAATTCTTATTCTTATTTTCCCACAAGGAACCCAAGTTGCCTTATATAATCCTCTAACCACTATGCTACACTGGCTCTTCTAATCATAGGCTAACTGTGGGTTATTTAATCTAGGATTAATAGTGCCAGGATTCAGATGTCATCCTGCGATCCCCAGCCAAGGATTGAATAGTCATCATGGCTACACACTGTCACACATCATGGCTTAATTGATGTCAATTTGCTGCTGTTACATGCAAACCAGGTCTACCTGAAACTTCTACAAACACAGATGCAATGATAGGAAAAATATTGTGGGTGCAGTTTTATGCACAAGTAGACAGAAAATAAGGCCTACAACATAACTCCCAGCATTCCACAGTTGGTACAGGGCTAGGGCATGCTGGGAGATGTGGGAATTTTCCCTGCCTAACTAGACATGTATCTGATTGCAGCATTGGTTGTGGGAAAAAAGGTAGCAACACTTATTTCTATAAGGTGTGCTATTCCGGAGAAACGCCCTGGATGATGGTGTGCCACCAAGCACATATCATTTCTTACTCAGCAGCCCAGGAAAACCAAATAATGAATATTCAGGGACGTAGCTGGGGAAGGAGGCATGCCCCTGTGTGTGAAAGCAGGCCACGTTGGCTGCAAAATCTGAGCTTTTGCACCTGTGGTGTACAGCTTTGGAGGAGCAGGGTGCTTTTCACTGATCTGCCTCAAGCAGCAACATGTCTTGGGTTCCGCTTGGGTTGCTCCAAGTTGTCTAGCAGGGTTGCTCCAAGTTGGGTTGCTCCAAGTTGTCTGATGAGAACAATATTCTCTCCTTCCCTGCAACACACACAGCAGAGGCTGGTTCCTAAAGGGACACACATTTCCTTCCACTGAGAACCCTTCCCCCGTGGAATCCGTCTGCCAGCGCTTTGCGTCCTCGCTTCTTGTTTTCTGGGCTCAAGGCTCTGCTTTGCTCAGAAAGAGGACATGTTAAGACGGACATTCACTGGCCTGGCTTCTGGGATTAAACAACCCGTGGTTTGTAAACTCTGGGCTGTTTGGGAATACATGAAGGTAAGCCAGCGTACCAGTTCTCACTGCTCACCTTCCAGAACACCAAGCGTTGTTCTCCATGGGAAGAACCAAGCTAGAGTTATACTCCAAGAACAGCCCATAGATTCAAACTCTGGGGTATGTCAGTGATGCAGCTGGGTAATTTTAGACCCTGTACTTAATGCTGTTACAGGAGTACCGTGTGGGCCTTTATTATTTAAATTCTTATGTTGCTTTTATATCCCACTTTTTTTCCTCTTGTGCAGAACCTAAGGTGGCTTTCTTAGTCATCCTCCACTCCATTTTATCCTCACAACAGCCCTGTGAGGTGGGTTTGGCTGAGCATGTGGGACTGGCCCAAAGTCACCCAGGGAGCTTCATGAATCTTTCAGGTCCCCAGTCCGACGTTCTCACCACTGTGCCACACTTCCTCTACCCTTCCGGCAGCCTTGGTACTGCCTCATTTGTGAAGGACTCAGCTAATGTCCCTTTCCACCAATATTCTATGCTTTAGAACTGGTTTTACACTCCTGGTATACTAGAACAGGGGTGGCTAAGCCTTTTCAGACCTATGGAAACATTTAGGAATTTGGAAAACTGCTCTGGGCACCACTACAAAATGCTTAATCAGGGGATCTCCGCTTTGGTGTCATCATGTCACAATTTATTCAACAGAAATGCTTGATCTGATTCTTTTGTGAGAGGCAGTGTTGTACACTGGTTATAAGTGTTAGACTGGGACTCAGGAGATTTGGGTTCTAGTCTCAGGTCAGCCATGAAGCTTTCAGGGTGACTTGAGCTAGTCACAGATTTTCAGCCTAACCTACCTCACAGGGTTGTTGTTGTGACAATAAAATGGAGAGGAAGAGGATCCTGGGTTCCTTGCAAGAAGAAGAAAGGCAGGGTATAAATGAATCCCTGATGTTCGCAGTCTTTTGAATTACTTACCTGTTTCATGGACATTAAGAAATGGGAGAGGTAATGAATACCCTTGTGCACTCTTGACAGATAAAAGACTGATTTTATAAAACTGAACGGATAAACTTCACCTTCTATAGTGCAGTGGTTTGAAGACTTTCCAACACTTTCAATGTATGAACAGTTGCCATAGAGTTCCTTATTTTGATACCTGGCCAGCTTTTTTTGAAGCCTATGATAATGGCTAGAAAGTTGCAGACAAATTCATGCTTGCGTATTTAAAAATATAATGAAGAGCCAGTGTGGGACTGGGAGTCCGGCAATCCAGGTTTTAGTCCCCACTCGGCCATGGCACCAACTGGGTGTCTTTCAGCCAGTCAGACTTTCAGCCCAGCCTACCTCACAGGGCTGTTGTTGTGTGGATAAGATGGAGAGCAGGAGGGGGAGTGTGAATTCCTTGGAAGGAAAAAAGCTGGAATATAAATTCACACAATGAAACATTATAAATACATTGAATGTGGGGGGATCATGTTAGATACCTCTTTGTCGGTGCTGTGGGAGCTGTATTGTAGGCCCCTGAGTCAGAACAAAAAGTAAAATGTTTACCAACTCATGGTTTGTTAACTGTGTGTTGTTTCATTGTGAGAACTGGGCCGCTCATTGACCTCGTTCACATGGCACAACAGCCCACCATGGCTTAGTTCATCCGCAGGAGCTGTTTTATTATGTCCAGTGCCCACAGGCACCATTCTTGTAGGTACTCAACTTGCCATGTTGTGTGAACCCACATGCCAGGGGTTGTTCAAGGGTTAAACAACCCTGAAATAGCCCATGGCTTGTTTAGGCTGATTTGAGGGGTTTCCGGCCCTCAAACAAGCTCTGCTGTCTCAGTTCACACAAATGACAAGCCACAGCAAGCCAGCAACTGCAAGTCCCCATGTGAACGCGGGTGTCCATAGATACTCAGCACTATGCAACAACCCTGATGGATAAATCAAGCCACCATGCGTTGTTGTGATGTTTGAACAGGCCCCTCTCAGCTTCATCTGATTGGTGGACCTCTCTGCCTGGGGATAAAAAGTGAAGGAGAAAAAAGCCTTCCACACTTGAGCAGCTCCCCCCCCCCCCCGGCAGCAGTGCTGGACTACATTCCCATTATCCACAGTCATCATGGGCTGTTGGACTGCAATCCCCATCAACCCAGCTACCATGCTGTATTAGTCTCTCATCATCTCCTTATATCCCAGACACCTCCCAGAGATGCTGGACTCCATTCCTCATCATCCCTACCCCAGCATGCAGGACTGCATTCCCCATCATCCCCATTCCAGACTTCCTCCACTCCAGAACCTGGCACCTGCCATAAATACTGGACTCCACCCCCCATAATTCCCAGCCAACATGCTGGACTCTGACGGAATCTCGGTTTTCAATTTGTGAGGAGGAAATAAAAACTCGAGTTTGTGGGAAAGATCAAACATTGGAACCTCCGCTGCTTGATTGACCTGAGCCCAGGTTCTCAGCAAGTTCTACTCACAGTAATGCATTACTGGGCAGAGGCAAACTCAACTACAGAACATTTTATATTCTCCCAGTCAGGGTCACAGTCACTTACACAGGTTACAGAGCAATTGATGACAGGATACAGACATTACAATGAAATTCTGAGGTCATCAGACACAGAACAGATAAGGAAGATCAGCCAAACATACAAGTGACAATATTTCTAATTGCAGCGTATTGACATTTTAGTTGAATAAATTCCAGAAACTTGAACCCATCTCCAGGTCTGCTTAGACATGTAAATTCCGGCTATTGAGAAACCATTCATGAACTCCAAAGTTCATCTGTTGCATTATCAGGAAGACTCGGACCCTGAGTAATGGATCCGCACCTTACTGATTGGCCAGGGCGCATGGAGGGCTCTGGGCTAGCAAAATAGAGACTTCCAGGTAAACTGAGAATTCCTGCAGGGACTATGCAGCAACTTTGACTGAATAGCCTGTCTGCTCAGGCTTACAGATAGAGGGGAGAAGAGCCATTTTCTTAAGGCAACAGCAATATTAAACAGTGACTTGGCTTGGAAAGCTGGTGCTTTTGAGAAAGAGGGCAGGTTTGGTTTTATAACACAAAGGCACATATAAGCAAAGTTTTTCTGCCAGGATTTATCCACATTTTCCGAACAACTCCATTCCCCATCATCCCAGCACAGCATGCAGGACTACCCCCCCCCCCCATCGTCTCCTTATATCTGAACCTTCCCTGCCCCGTGCCCAGAGCCAGGCCCCGTCCAGAAGTGCTGGACTCCATCCCGCATCACTCCCAGCCAACATGCTGGACTCCATCTCCCACCATCCCCAGCCAGCATGGAGCAAGGTGCCTGATGGTGCTGGGGAACGCTGCGCTATCAAGCCGGGAGGGGACCCTCCTGGGGCAGCGCAAGGCCGGGCGCGCCGAACCTAGCATCCTGTTCCCGCGCCGCGGGGAGCAGCCCAGCTCTGCCCCGTGCCCGGCTGCCTTGTCAGGCCAGTCCGCGGCTCGTCGCGCCGGCGGGCCAGCCGTGCCCGGCCGCCTCCCCGCCCCGGGTCTGCGCCTGCAGCGGAGGACCGGCCTTCCGCCGCCGCCGCCGCCCCGCCGCCCCCATGCGAAGGGGCGGAGGAAGACTTTCGACCCAGATCTTCCTCTTCCTCGCCCTGCCCGGCAACTGCTGACGAGTCGGGAGGGCGCGTGCCCCCCATTGGTCGGCGCGTCCCTCCCGCTCCGCATTCCTGGGCTGGGGGGGGGTCCCACCACGCTGCAGAAAGGAGGGGGGAGAAACAGCGCCCAGGGCGGGGGAGCGAGAGCAGGACGAGCGCGCCCCGACTCGGGGCTCCGGATCGGCGCCAGCGCCGCTGCCCCACTTGCTGTGGGGGGCGGGGGGCCCCTGCCCGGCTCTGGTGAGTATTCGGGGAAGGGGCGCCGCGCTTCCCCTATTTGCACGGAACTCAAGGCGAGGAGAACCACCTCTGGCCCTCCGAGTAGGCTTGTTCCGCTGTTTCCATCATCCCCGACCGCTGATAGGAGCTGGAGTCCGAGGAGATCTTCAGGCCACAGGGCTTGTTGTCCCCAGCACCACACGCGCGCCCCACCGCAGGATTTAACTCGGGCGGCTGGGATGTGGCTCCACGATCCAAAAGAAGGGGTGGGGGGGCGCCGTGCATAGGGGGGAATCTCTTTGCAGTGGGGCTATTAATTTCTGCGTAACTGGTCGAGCTTATTTTATTTGCTGGGTATTATAAAGGACGGGGACAGAGTCGTCCATTAGGATACAATCCTGTGCCTGTTCAGACCACGAAAAAGTTGCAAGGCTTTTTTTGCTGCTTGAGGAAGTAATGATTGTGCCCTAACTTAGGGAGGACCCATGCACTGAATTTCCCAGGAAAGCAAGAGCTGTCGCCAGGTGGTCCCCCGCGGACCCTCTTCATGGCAGGCACAATCAGTGAGCTTAAAATGCCAACACTCTCCACCCCCAGGTTAATATAATTGCTATCATCAGCATTAGAGTTGGGAAATAGGATAAGCTGAAGCACACTGGAGGCCTTCAAGCCAGTCCCTGACTTTCAGCCTACCTCACAGGGCTGTTGTGAGGGTAAAATGAGGAGGGTTCAGGCATTCTTTTAATTCCTAGCAGGAAAAAAAAAGATAGAAATATAAATCAAAAAAATGAAACAGGTAAGGTGTGGAAGGGTAGTCTATGTTGCCGTACACTGGGGTCTTCAGCATAGGTCATGAAGCTATTTGCCCCCTTGTCCTGTTCCAAAAGATTTTTTTTTTTTAAAATCTTGGGAATTCCTACAGTCATCTTCTTTGCCCCCCCCCGTTTAGCCTCCCCCCCCCCACAACCACCAATTCAATTTCTGCACAATTTCTCCCCCTCCCAGGCCATCGTCTCGCTATTTCTCTCCTGTTTGGCACCTGTTTGGGTCATTTTTGCCTAGCCAGTCCTCAACCCCAAGTGACCACTTTTGAATAGTCACATTGCATAGCTATTTTGTGATGGTCCTCACAGAGGTTTCTCAAATTCCCACATGTGTGCACACGCCCAAAGAGGATGGGTACCGCTGGCCCAAAAGGCCTTCCAGAAGACATGAAGCCCAGGGTCTGAAATCATCTAGCCACACCACTGCCTAGAAGTTTTTCTTAAGTTAGGCCTAGGTCACCTGGTACCCCATAGAACAGGGGTGTCCAACGCACGGGCCGCATGCAGCCCAGAAGGGCTATGAATGTGGCGCAACACAAAATCGTAAACTTACTTGAAACATTATGAGATTTTTGGCGATTTTTTTTTGTAACTCGATTGCGCAGTTCTCCAGTGTGTACTTTGTAGATGACAACATTGTGTCACATTGTCACTTAAAATAAATATACATTGTACACATGCGTGGCTTCAGTGTTACAGCAATGTGTGTTATCTTCCAAGCGCAGACAGTCACATTGACACCATCAGACATTGCACGTGCTCATGGTGACTTGGCAAGAGAAACGCAGCTATTATCAATAATCTTTCAACCTACTGTTGCAAACGATTTTATACATTTCGACATGTTGGCTAAACACAGTCCTGAGGACACTGAAAAATATGCAGCCTTGCTTTTCGATTTGATACAAGAATTTGAAAACAGATTTCAAGATTTCTGGGAAAATAAGCACTATTTTGGTATATTTGTGACTCCATTTTCAGTCGACATAAATATGTTACCTTCCAATTTTCAAATGGAACACATAGAGCTGCAATCTGACATTCAGCTTAAACAAAAAATTGATCATGGACTTGTATAGGTCCTATAGTCCCAGAGACAAATAAGCCTTGCTTCACAATCATGCCTTATTCACGTCTTCACTTTTTGGAAGCACCTACATTTGTGAACAACTATTCTCAAGAATGAAGCACAAGAACGAGTAAAATGAGAACCAGAATATCTGATGAGCACCTTGAGAACTCACTGAGAATTGCAGCTACTTCCATTGAACCAGATATTGAAACATTAGATTCTCAAATATAATGTCAAATATCTCACTAGTTTTATGTTGCCCTCTTTTCTTTTTATAGTAAAAAATAAAAAAACAAGTTTTATTACTTAGATAGTTTCATTTTCGATATTAGTAATTGCAAACTTGGAACCTGTTTGACTATTTTAAAAGACTCTGAATGGGATGCTGCATAATTAGGATTATTATGTGAGGACTTTTTTGCTTATCTGTGGTGGCAGATATATGAAAATTATGCACAGTGCTATGCTTTTGCTCATCATCTTTTGTTAGTGTTTGTGTATTTAATGTGCGGCCCAAGATAATTTTTCTTCTTCCAGTGTGGCCTGGAGAAGCCAAAATGTTGGACACCCTGCTGTGGAAGTTTTGAACTACAACTTTCATACACTCCAGTCAGCACAGAGAATGGTCAGAGATTATAAGTGTTATTATCCTAAACATCTGGAGTATAGCACATTGCCTTCCCTTATTCTTAATTTATACCTCCCTCTGTGTTTCATCTTTTTATGGCTATTTTCTGCTTTTTCCCACTCTTTATTTTGGAAACCCCTTTGAGGTTGCTTCCACCTTCGCTGTCCATCCCTCTTTTCCTACTTCCTGCCCATTCCCATCTCAACCATTTCTCTTTCCGGGTGTTTTCCTGTTCTTCCCAAAGAACTATCTGTGCTTCCCCTGCCCCCTAAAAATTCCCCATTTTCGTTCTGCCTCACATGGGGTCAATCCGTACAAGCTATACGGGAAGCAGACCGACTGCCTTCAATGGGACTGTAATTCATCATCATGAGGGTTATTCTAAGCCTGCCTAGGAACAAAACATGAGGCATAAGCAGAAAGCCACTGTGAGCAACCACATCTTGGGGTGCTCAAAATGTTCCTTTATTTACCCAAAGCCTGGCACATTTTGGCCCCAATTTTCTTTGCGGCCAGCAAATTACTCCCCACTTATTGACCAGGGTCACAGAACTGGGAAAGGAAAATAATTGCTCGTAGCTCAGTTTTGTACCACACGCATATTAGGGGCATACCACTGAATTTGCAGGATTTGCATCCACCAGGTGCCTTTTGCCAGGTTGTCCAAACCAGAAGAGGGTGGCAGGTGCGTAGATGGGTTTAAAACCCAACCTGGAACCCAGGGCTTGTGCGCTCCAATCCTGCACCCTCACCAGGTTAGGACAACATGACAAATCCTTAAGACCAATAAAAGACATGTATGAAATATTAAAAATTAAATATGTATTAGAAACATGTTAAAGCATCTTCTGGGGGTCTCTAAACGGTATTTTAAAGAATTGCCCCAAGGTCTCAAAGAAAATCCGGGCCAAAATGCATCACGCTGTCTCGATCCTGGGTTGTGTGCGAGCCTTGTCCTTTTCTCTAATTCTGACTTATGTCTAGATCCAACACATCAGGTGCTCCCCCGTTGCAATTTGAATGAAGAAGAAAAATAAATTGGGCCTTAACCAGGCTAGTAAGACAATCCTAGACATTTCTACTCAGAAGAAATATCTGTTGAATTTGATGGGACTTACTTCTAGGTGGAGGCGATGGAGCCTGCCAGATAATGTGCTCCCCAGAGAGGTCCGCCTGGCGCCGTCGTTATTTGTTTTTCGGCGCCAGGCGAAGACCTTTTTATTTAAATCATATTTTAACTGTTAATTTATTTTTTGTTGTTATATTGTTAATTTAGATTGTTTTTCTAAGGGGTTTTGCCGAGATGCACCGGGGGGGTGGGTTGGTTTTTAAATGATGTATATGGTTTTTAAATTATTGTTGTAAGCCGCCCTGAGGCTTTATTGTGATGGGGCGGCATAGAAATGTTTTAATAAATAAATAAGTAAATAAGTAAATAAGCGGATGGGAGAAACATGGGGGCATGAGGGGAGAACTTGGCATAGGGGGCAGGCAGCCATCCCTCTGTTTTTACAAACTTGTTTTTGTTATTAGTGTGCCTTTGAGATTTAAGCTTGCTTGAAAGCATCCTGGATCCGTCCAGTGATGTGAAACGTAACTCCCATCATCGCTATCCGTCAGGGTCATGGGCTAGGAATTGTAGAACTGCAATCCAGCTTCTCTGGTGGGTGCCGGGCTGGGGAAGGCTGCTTTGAAAGTGGTTGATTTTTGTCTGCACATCGTTAGTTTTGGAGTTCCTCTTCAAGGAAACGGGCAGGATATAAATCTTTAAAATAAAATAAAAGCATGGACTGAGAGAGGCTGGCCAGCCAAGGCTGCTTAGAGCTTCACATTGGAAGAGGAGACAGCACAGCCTTAAGTGAGAGTTTACTGTGTAAAAGGCAAACCAGTCCAGGATCTTTGAATTCTCTTTTGCAGGGACAAAGAGTTAAGAAAGGCCCATCTGCCACACTGTTGGGTGAAATGTAATTTTCAGGTTTCAGAAGAGAAAATTTGGCACAGGATACACCGTCGCCATGCACCTCCCCACTCTGGCCTAAGATAGAGGAGGAGATGTGGCTGTTCCACTGGGGTGCACAACCTCAGACACAAAGAATTGGGCTCCCCATCTGGCCGCCCTCTTTTTCCCCAACCACCAGCAGCTTGGTGGCTTTCTTGTGCTCCATCAGCCCTTTCTAAGTTGTTGAACTAAGGCTTAGTTACTGGTAATTGGAGTTTTAAGCTTGAAAATGGTGGAATTTTGGCCTTGCTCTTAGCTGGAATGTGACCTTGTAACGATAAGGGTAATGGTGGAAATGGTTACATTGGCAGCGGGACTTGAACTCGGGGCTCTCAAGTCCCAGTCCAACAAGCTAATCTTTATGCCATGCTGGCATCTCATCTTCCGTATGATAACTGAATTCCTGTATCCTGTGTATGCAGACAAAAACATGATTACGTGTGTCTTAACAAGTAGAATTCAGTACCAGGTTTAGAAAAATAAACAATGACCATACCTGTGGAGAAACGTGAAATTTGTTTACATACAGTCTACATAACAATGCATAAGAAAGCCAGGACGAAAGAGGGATTTCTGGTCAGACACCTGCTAATATCATCAGCTTTGTAAAACTTCATCAGAAGTTGCCAGTAATTCCAATACAAATTCTTTATATCATTAAAAAACTGTAAACGTGTATTATGTTATTACCTGTGTATATGGTTTGGATATATATGTAATAGTTGTGTTCCTTATAGCATTTTTGGTGGCGACTGGACTGTAATTCCCACCATTCCCAAATTGGTAGTGCTGGCAAGGGGATACTGGGCATTGTAGTCCAAAATGAGGAAGCCTGTGGAGGAAGACAGCTGCATAATATTCTTCATCCTCCCCTTGCATGTAAATCAGGGCATGCAGAAACCAGTTTCAGACTGGTTTATATTTGTATTGTCAATTGCAGGAGAGGGAAAACAGAGAATTTGGACCAAGCAGCATTTGTGGGAAGGGGAAGAAAGGTGGGAGAGAAAACAGGAGGAAAGGTTTTTGGGAGGACCGGTGCTGAGGATGCTGTGGCTTCGGACCGTGCCCTTCGGCTCCACGCAGTGCAGGAACACACCCCCTTCCCCACCAAACCTCTCCGAAGTGGAATTTAGCCCTTGGGCTGAAAGACACCTATAACCCTCCCTTAGCCCCAAACCTGCATCCGGCTGGGCCTCATGGGCCTCTTCCAGCCAGAGGGTTGAATTCCATTTCTGAGATGCTTGGGCGGGGAGGGGGTGCATTCCAGGGGTGGGTGGGACGGAGGGGGTGGACCACAAAGCCCCAGATGCCAGCATACTTCAGTTTAAAGCTCTTGGCAAGTAGAGCTGCTTTCGGAGAAGCACTGCTGTATTTTACAAAGTTGGCAGAGTGTGTTGCGGGGACACAGTGCAGACCTGGGGAACTGCCAAAGGACTGATGGCTGTGGGGCAAAGGGGTGAGACCAGGGGGAAAGTCGGGGAATCCCGGAGGGTTAGATTGACGTGCGACAAGAAAGGCCAGCTTAGGTCCTCTGTTTTCTGGTTCCGCACCCCTGGGCTGACAGGAAGGAGGCGGTCTTTCAGCATCCCCCTACTTGGAGCCCTCCAGATTTGTTGGACAACAACTCCTATCTGCCCCAGCCAGCCTGGGATTGTGGCAATTGTAGTGCAAAACAGCTGGACATCACCAGACTGGGGAAAACGAAGGTAGTTTCTTTTTGGCGTACGCTTGCTTTTCCTACCTAGAGAGGCCCCAGTGGCTGATGGGAATCATCCGCTTGGGCTTGCAAAATATTTCGCAGCCTGTGGGGCCCCGCACAGTGTTCCCGTGTGCGACAAGTTGTTGTCTTTGCAGGCTGGAAAGAAATTGGCAGGACGGCAGAGAAAACCTTCCGTTTTGACTGTTCCCACCTTGGATTCTGGAGCAAGGATGGACGGGCAAAGGTCACCTGACCAAGAAGAAGAAACAGCCCCTGTGGCCAAGGATGCTGGGAACAGTGGGGAATTCTGGGAAAGCACAGTGCGGAAGATCCTTGGTGGGGAGCCGGGCAGCTCCGACGAATGGCGCCAGCGCTTCCGGCAGTTCCACTACCAGGAGGCCGAGGGGCCCCGCGAGGTCTGCAGCCGCCTCCACGAACTCTGCCTCCAGTGGCTGAAGCCGGAGCAACGCACCAAGACCCAGATACTGGACCTGGTGATTCTGGAGCAGTTCCTGGCTGTCCTTCCCCCGGAGATAGAAAGCTGGGTCAGAGAGTGTCGGCCCGAGACGAGTTCTGAGGCAGTGGCCCTGGCTGAAGGTTTCCTCCTGATGCAAGCAGAGGAAAAAGAGCAGGTGAGAGAGTTTCTTCCTGGCTATTTGTTAATTTATTGAAAGCTTTTCTATACAAACGGCTCGGGACGTTATTTGAGTGGGTTGAGTGAGCAGGGCACAAATCTGCTTTTTCTGGACAGCACCCAGAGAAGGGTGTCCCAACGCCTGAAAGAGCAATGTCTAAAATCGGTGAAGCAGGATTTTTTTAGTAGATCCCAATGCACTTGAATCCCTTAAGGGCCCTTAAGGCACAATCCTCTGCAATCCTCTGTTACATATCAGAACGTCCCTTGGTGTTTGTTTTAGGAGAAGATCTTTTGGGATTAAAATACTCTGTTTCCATCCTCTTCTAATCCCAGGGCTGAGCAAAGCGGCCCAGTCCAGACTTGGGCAGGTGGCACTGATAGCCATCGGTGTGCCCTCACACCCATTTCTTAGCTCCTACCAAATCTCTCTAATTTTCCTACCGTTTCTTTATTTTTTTTTTAAGTAACACTTCTTATTGGTGGCTGGGATTGCTTCGAGGCAAATGCTAGCATTCTCCTTTTGCTTTCCTACAAGTGCCTCTAGGAAATTCCTAGCCAAGTTCAGGGATGGGAGCTGCTGGCCAGCCCTTTGCATCATCTGCAGCTCGCCCATTTTGTTGTCCTGCTCGAGAAAGTTTCTCAAATTCTCACCGGCCCAGAAGGATTGCATGCAGCTGCCATAAGCCTTGATGCTCCAGTGTAATGGAATCAGGGCCCACAGGGACAACGTTCCAGATGTTTATTTTAACAAGCGAGCGGCTGCTGCTCCCTGCAGAATTTCCTGTTTTCTCTGACTTTCGCTACAGCCCTCAGTCATTCAGGGGAGAGTGCCTTGCTCCCTAAATTGGATCGCATTGATGCACACAACTTGAAAAGCCAAAGTACAGGTTTGTTTGTTTGTTTGTGTATAGAGGCTTTTATATACCATCCTCTATAGCCAGTTTGACTCTCAGAACACAAGAGTAAAAATAAGGGTAGATTTAAAAAACTGTAAGACAATAAAATAGCAAAATAATTTCATATATTATAATAGCAGTATGTTTCCGCAGTCTCACAGCTGAGCCAGCCAACAAGAACAAAACTAAATAATGAACAAAAGTAAAATAAGCATAAACAACTAAAAGAAAAGGCTTGAACAAACGGCAACCCAGCAAGTACATGAAACAAGTATAATATTTACTTAAAATACATCATTTAACAACTGAAATACTGGGAGAACAGAAAGGGTTTTGCCTGGTGCTAGAAGATGTATAATGTGGGTGTCAGGCATATATCTTTGGGGAGTGAGTTCCATAAACAGGGCGCCACAACGGAGGCTCTTCTCTGAGTAACCACATTCCTAACATCCTCGGTTGAGTGCAGAATGTTGTCAAACTGCGTTGTAGTGCTTTGTGAACGCGACTGCACTAATACACTGTGGTTTGTTAACCTCAGACCACCCACAGTTCTTAACCCAATGGCAGCTTTATTTTTAGCAGAAGGAGAATAGCTTGGTAGACCCTTGGTTGGCTGGCATGCAGGAAGTCCTACTTTCAAGGATGGAGCTGTGGATTTGTGGGTGATTGAACGAGATGGACCCATGGCCTGACTTGGTATCAAGAAAGCCTGACTTAGGCTCCTATTTAATGCAGCCTTTTTTTCAGAACCATGAGGACTAGTACCTTACAGAGTGGAAATTATATTAAAGTATTGGGTGACCTGGTTATTATGTTCAAGGATGGAGCTGTGGGTCTGTGGAAGAGCTCCTGCTTCATAAGCAAAATGTCCCAGGTTTGATTCCCAAGTAGGGCTAGAACAATTCTGCCTGAAAACCGGGAGAGTTGCAAGTGGTCCATGTTGACTGTGTAGGGCAAGATGGCCTGACTCTGTACAAGGCAGTTTCCTGTGTTCCAATATAATTCAGCCCTTTATATGGAGTCGTGAGGACTGGAAACTTCATTTTTTGGTAAGGGGCCTGGGCTCAATAGAAGAGTCCCCCACTTAATTGACGTCTCCAGGAAAGGCTAGGAAATTCTACCTGTTTTGCCAGTCAGTGTCAGCAATAGAGGCCTAGTTGGACCCAGGGCCTGACTCAAGATTAGGCCATTTCCAATGTCCGGTGTTCTGATGCTCCTTTTCCAGGTAAAGACGAAATCACCCAAACCAGCCACAGATGTTCCCCAGGCCCTTGAGAGCGCGCCTTCAGACACCCCGCAGAATTCGGTCTTCCGGTGGATTGTGCAGGAAGGCGCTGGAGGAGCTGCCCTGCTGGGTAAGGATTTATGGGGCACATTTAAACATGGCCCTCCCTTCTTTTGACTCCAAAGCCCATGCACTGGTCCTGTGTTCCCCGTGAGCCTGGGTGGAGGGAAGATATCTGTGGGTCAGAGCCAAAGGTGTGCCTTCCCGCCCCTTAGGATCTGGGGCAGAGGCCCTTCTCCAGGAGCCCTCCCTGAAGGAGATTAGGAGGGTGAATACCCAGAGCAGGGCCTTCTCTGCAGTGGCGCCCCAACTATGGAATGCGAATACGCTCCCCAGAGAGGTTTGCCTGTGCCAACGCTTTATTTTTTTCGGTGCCAGGCGAACCCCTTTTTATTTTCCCATTATTTTAATTGGTTTTAAGGTGGATTTTATTTATTGGAATTGGATGCTGTGCTTTATTTTATTTTATTTTATTTTATTTTATTTTATTTTATTTTCTCTTGCTTTGATTGTAAAACTGTCCGAAGACACTTGTAGAGGACAGTATGTAAAAGTGCTTAATAAAGAAATAAAGGTAGACACATGTGACTGGACTGGTGGAAGCGGACTGGCCTTCTCCCTATGGGAGCCCTTTGAAAATGCGACTCCCATGTTTGAGGGGGGCTGCTATGAGGGGCTGAGCTGTGCTTTAAAGATTGGGGGGGTACCTTCCCTGGAGAGAAAGAGGCACTGCCCTTGAGTGGAGCCCCCTGGTCGGCCTGCAGAAGAGAGATCACAGAGTCCCAGGATGGTAGAGTTGGAAGGGGCCTGCGCTGAGCATTTTTCCTGACATCTAGCCAGAATCTGGCTTCCTGTAACTGCAGCCTGATATCCCGTGTCCTGCACTCTGGGGAGATCGAGAAAGGATCCTGCCCTCCCCCGGATGACAGTCTCAAGTATTTAAAACATATTTTAAATACTCCCCGCAGTCATCTCTTCTTGAGGCTAAACATGCCCAGTTCTTTTGATCTCTCCTCACAGGGCGTTGCTTCCGGTCCCCCGGATCACCCCTGTTGCCCTCCTTTGAACCCCTTCCAGCTTGTCTGCATGTTTCTTAAACAGTGGTGCCAGCACTGGCTCCAGACTCCAGGTGAGGCCTACCAGTGCTGAGTGCAGGGCAGCTAAGACTGCACGGGATTTGGAAGTGATCCTTCTAATTAATGCAGCGTAAAATCGCATTTTGCAGCCAGATCCTGGATTTGGGTAATATTCCACTCACCTCCGTTTCCCTCCTTCACTTTTGTCGCCTCTGTCCAGTGCTTACCACGTGAGAGTATGAACGCTATGGTGACTGGGCTTCACGGTGCATTTGAGAAGAGGAGGGGGAAATTACAGAAAATCCGGTGCATGAGCAGAGTCCTGCTGTCCCTAGAAGGCTAGTGCTCGGTCCTAAGTAGCAATCTCTCCTATTAAGAGAATTTATTTATTTATTTATTTATTTCCTATGCTGCCCATTACTAAAAAAAGTCTCTGGAGGGCTTACAAGGAAGGAAACCAAGAGCAAACCCATAGCAACGACACACAGCACACGGCATCTAAAATAGTAATAAAAACAGGACAAAACCAATGAATTGTTAAAATACTGGGAGAATAAAAAGGTCTTTGCCTGATGCCAAAAAAAAAAATAGAGTGACGGCGCCAGGGAAAGCTCCCTGGGGAGCATATTCCACAGTCGAGGAGCCACCACTGAAAAGGCCCTTCTCCGAGTAGCTACCCTCCTGGTTTCCTTCAAAGAGGGCTCCCGGAGGAGGGCCTCTGCCTCTGGTCTCAGGGGTTGGGCCGGCACATAGGGAAGAAGGCGCTCCTTCAGGCATCCAGGACCCAAGCCATTTAGGGCCTTATAGGTTATTACTAACACCTTAAATTGATGCCGGACATCAATTGGCAGCCAGTGTAAGTGATACAGGACCAGTGTGATATGAGAGTATCTGCCGGTCCCTGTTAATAACTTGGCAGCTCTATTCTGGACCAGTTGAAGTATCTGGACCGTCTTCAAGGGTAGCCCCACATAGAGCGCATTGCAATTAATACTATGATGGGATTCAGAGAACACAACAACCCACACTCAAGGCTTGATCATGGTTTGAAATGTGGGTTGTTGTTGAAGCATGGACTGTTGTTACATCTGAACCTAGCTGGGCTAACAAGCCACATTTTGACCACAAACAACCCATGTTGAGTACCCATGCTTAGCTGCTGGATTGTGAATGATGGGACCATGATTCAATGACAACCCACACTTATACGCAGCACTTCCATATGGGTTTTCGTCTTGTCTGAACCCAGCCTTTGACTTAAAGATGATGCAGAACAACATGGGAATTGCTCGAGGATCTGTAAGTGCAAAGTTTCGATGAAATATAAGAGACTTTCTACCTTCTTTGCCTTGCTTACAGGATGTGGAGCAGCACTTGGAGATAATGGGAAGACACTGGAGGTTCCTTCAAGGCCAACTTTTCTTTCAGATGATGTGGAAACGGCTTCTCAGCATCTGGAACAGGTACAGGAGCAATAATTGGGGGGGAAGGCAAGGGGAAGGCTAAGGCCTGTGTGTGTGTGTGTGTGTGTGCGCGCGCGCGTGCATATTGCCCCTGAGGCGAAAGACAAGATGGTGCTCCTTGTTATTCCCACTAAGGGAAGTGCATGTGTCCAAGGGCCTTAGTCTAAGACACCCAGGCTTTTATTTATTTATTACAGCTTAGTGCATCCTGCCCATTCCCCTACGCTCTGGGTCGTTTTCAACAACTTAGGACTAACAGCAATTCAGATTCAAATTAAGAACAATCTATTAAATAACTAATCTGGGAAGGCTTGCCAGAAGAGAGACATCTTTCATTCTCTCTTGAAGGAAAAGACTCTGACATACCTGATGCACCTCTTCTGGTCGGTCATTCCACAGTTTAGGGGCCACCACTGAGAAAGTCCTGTGGATAGTTGACATTAATCTTTTTTTTTTTATAGAAATGTTATTAGGATTTTAAAACTAAAACTACAAACAATCATCGCACACCCTGGATTTACTGGATCAGCCCCCTAGTACCTATCTTTTAACATTCTATGATCATACTAGAATCCATTTATAATAACTTGAAAGCATCATTGGATCAAAACCAGGTCCCGTTTCTCCAGCCAATAAAATAATAATAATGATAATAATCCAAATTCGATAGAAGTCACTATTTTCCTCTTCTTCATCCATGAAATCAGTCTCATTATTTCCTACAAAGTCCTGTTTCTCTTGAGCAATGTCAAAGGGAAGCATCTCCAAGTTAAATGAGATTGCAATATTCTCTTTCTCCTTCAGTGGTAAGTTTGATCTAAACATTTCTGGACAATTCAAAATCGTTTCAATTTTCTAATAGTAAATAACTTCCTCACTACCACAATTACACGTAAACATCAAAAATATCCCTTTAACATCTCTACAATTGTCTTAACTACTCTACTTGGTGATGAGTAATACTTATAATATCTTTTAGAACATTTTTCTTTAAGCTAAATTACTAGTGTTTCATCTCACTTAAACACCATTTAATCAAATATACCGTATTTTTCGCTCTATAAGACGCGCCTGACCATAAGACGCTCCTAGTTTTTAGAGGAGGAAAACAAGAAAAAAAATATTCTGAATCGAATGGGCACATAATCACAGGCACATTCCCCATCACTTCCCCATGGGCTGCACATCTGACAGACTTACTGCACACACATATTCGCTCTATAAGACGCACAGACATTTCCCCTTACTTTTGAGGGGGGGAGGGAAGTGAGTCTTATAGAGCAAAAAATACGGTAGTTAGCTCCATATAAAAGCCCAGGTGTTTACAGTCTAACACAGAGGTCTCAAACTCAACTTACCTGGGGGCTGCTGGAAGTAGAGTCTGGGCCACATCAAGTATTCCACCGCCGCTCATCCCGCATCGCTCCCTGAGGCTGGCTCGGGTGCCGCCGGCACACTATCACTAAATTTTGATATCAAGTGGGGCCACAAAATATTGTCCCACGGGCCGCAATTGGCCCACAGGCCGCGAGTTTGAGATCCCTGGTCTAACATATATCATCAACAACAGTAGCTCATTAGGAATACAGTAGTTGACATTAAGGGACTGCAGGTGGTGCAGTGGTTCAAACCGCTGTGCTGCTGGGCTGGTTGATCGAAAGGTCACCGGTTCAAATCTTCACAACGGGGTGAGTTCCCGTTGCTCCGTCCCAGCTCCTGCCAACCTTGCAGTTCGAAAGCAGGCAAATGCAGGTAGATAAAAAGGTGCCACTTCGGTGGGCAGGTAACAGCATTCCGTGCACTTCGGTGTTTAGTCATGCCAGCCACACGACCACGGAGACAGTCTCCCATAGTATTTCTCGTTGCTGTCAGATATTTATTTATTTATTATTTTATTTATAGCATTTTTAGGCCGCCCCCATCGCAGAAAGCCTCGGGGCGGCTTACAAAGAAGGTATGTGGGCTATATCTCCCTCTTTCTCCTTCAGGGGCCAGTGACGTTCGAGGAGGTGGCCGTGTACTTCACCGAGGAGGAGTGGGCTCTCCTGGACCCAGGCCAGAGAGCTCTGCACATGGAAGTCATGGAGGAGAATTATGGGAATCTGGCCTCTTTGGGTAAGAGGAAAAGGAGAACCTCAGGGCTGTGGCCTACCAAGGGCCTGTCTCGTCCAACGCGCTGTTCTTACAGTGGCTGACCAGATACCCCTGTGGGAAGCGCATACACGGGGCACAAGCAAGACACTTGCTCCCAAGCTCCCCAGTCTCCTGCCTCTGATGCTGGAGGTGATCAATGTCTGCCATGGCTAGCAGGCCCAATAATCTCAGAGCCATCCCAATTACTGGTGGCCCATTTTATCCCTGTATTGCATAGATCTAGAAACAGTGTGGTGTGGTGATTAAAAGTGCAGGACTAGGAGCTCAGGCGACCTACAACTAACTGGGTAATTCTGGACCAGTCAGGACTCGCAGCCCAGCCTACCTCACAGGGTTGTTTGTTGTGGGGATATGACTGCGAGGAGGAGAATGAAACAAGCCGCCTTGTGTTCCTTGCAAGGAAAAAAAGGTGGGATATTTCTTTCTTTAAAACATCTGTATGCCACTCAGTTGTGCCACAGCACCTCTGGGCGGCTCACAATTACAAGACAAAAACACAGTAAAAACCAATAACAGCACATGAAAAATAAAATAACAATGAAATACAAGCAGAGATACAAAACAAAGGTCATGTGGCAATTAGTTATTAAAATATTTTTTAAAGGAAGGATATAAATACGATAGGAGCAGATAAGACTGAGGTGAGGCAGTGGGTGTTCTGCATAGTCTTGGACTGGATGCAGGCCAACAAATGAGATAAGACACCTGAAGCAGGTGATGCAGCTGTACATATGAGAGCTCATTCCACAAATTGGGTGCCATCACCAAGAAGGCTCTGCTTTCCGGTAGCCAAAAGGCAGCAGTCTGTAGGTCATGGTACCATCAGCAAGATTCCCCCTGATGATCTTCATGGCTTGTACCGGGGAAGGTAATCATTAAGTTTCAATGATTACCTTCACATGATCAAGTTTCTCAGCTTAACGAGGTGCTGTGTGAAATGTGTATCTCTCCTGAAGCTCTCACCATTCAGTGTCATCTGATTACCTCAGGTTCTGATATTCCGAACACTGCTGGGAATATACCTATCTTTTCACATAAATTTTCCCAGAAGCAGTTTCTCCTGCTAGTCTCTCTAACACATAGCTAATTAATTTTATAGTGTTCTTTTTGTTAGATTTGTGAGCTGCCCAGAGGTGCTGTGGCACACAAATGTTTTAAATGAATAAATAAGATTTATTCTTGTTTTTCTGCCATTGTATTTTATGTTCCTTTTGCTCTCTCTGTGGAAGGTCATATATTAATATTCTTGTTTTTATTAACTAGTCTGCCTAATGATAAGGCCAGTGGAGATCAGAGAGAGAAGGAAGGGGGAAATCTTGGGGAATTAGAAATAAGAAAAGTTGCTCATTGGGTTTGATCTAGAATGTGATTTTGGCTTCTCTGGATCAAATATTTGTATTTGCCCATCAGGGGATGTACAGGACAACGACAACTCTTGGGAGCCCCCTGTGATGTCCTCCCAAACCATCAAGGAGGAAGTAGCCGAAGAGTCATTTCGGCACCCGTGGGGACCCAAAGATCACGAAGAAAACCAAACCAAGAACGGGAGGAAAGAGCCCTTTGCCTGTCCGAGCACTGAAGTCCCGGAAATCCTCATCTCCCCAGAAGACTGCCAAGGAAAGAAAAGGGCCAAGTGTCCAGTGTGTGGGAAAAAATTCCGGTATCAGTCGGACCTCAGCAGACATTTCCGGATCCACACGGGGGAGAAGCCCTATGAATGCCTGGAGTGCGGGAAGCGCTTCAGCGACAGCGGGACCTTCGCAGCGCACCGGAGGATCCACACGGGGGAGAAGCCGTTCAAGTGCTTGGAGTGCGGGAAATGCTTCAGCCGCAGCTACCACCGCACCACACACCAAAGAACCCACCGAGGGGAGAAGCCGTATCAGTGCCTGGCATGCGGAAAGAGCTTCAGCCGGAGCACCACCCTTGCCGTTCACCAAAGAACCCACTCGGAGGAGCGACCCTATGAGATCAAAGAACTGGGCTGGGGAAACCAAAGCCCCTGGGCCGATTCTGTGCCGCCGCCAACGTTCATCTGGCCCCTGCCCACCTCTTCCGCGATGGAGGCCATGGCCCCGCTCCTCTCTTCCTGGGCCGCCTCTTCCTCTCCCAACATTTGTGTGTTTGAGAGCGAGGGAGCTGGCAGGGAGCAAGAGGTGCCTCCCCTGGATGGTGAGTCCTTGAGGTGCGGGGAAACTGGGTGTGGAAGTGGGGGGACAAAGCCAAAAAGCAAAAGGGGGGGGGAAGAGATTTTTGGGTTGTTTTTGTTTTTTTATAATAAGTTTTATTTGAAATTATAATCCCAAAAACAAAGAAAAACTAAAAGCAACATCAGTCAGCAAAAACACTGGACCTGCTGGGTCAGCCCCCACATTTTTTTTTCCATTTATGATAACTTAAAAACATCTATATGAAGTCCCGTTTCTCTAGCCAATGATAAAAAGAGTCCCGAGTTTGATAGAAGTATCTTCCTTCTCCTTCAACGATAAAGTCAATCTATCCATTTCTGCACAGTCCAAGATCTTTTTTAAAATCAGTTCGCCAGTGAAGTAATTTTTGTTAAATTGCAGGGGGAGGGAGCCTGGAAAGAGAGAAGCAGGCTGAGCCTCGGCCGTCGCCGGATGTCATCCGTCCGTCAGCGTCTTCCACCCCTCCAGATGCTGTGGGCCCACTCCTGCCTCCCTGGACTGCCCCTTCCAATGTGTGCCTGTATGAGCAAGAGGGGGTTTGCAGAGAAGGGGAGAAGGAGACACGGCCGTCTCATGGTGAGTCCTCACGCTGGGGGGAGTTGCAGAATGGTGGGGGGAATGGCAAAAGGCCCACAGCAGTGGGAGGGACACCTGGGGGAGGGAGGGAGGGAGGGAGAGGAGTGCGGAAGCCTCCGCAAGAGATTGATTTGTTGGTGTTTCTCTGCTTGTGTGCCGTAAGTGGGTGATAATACTTGGATGGGGGTCATGTGGACCACAATCCACTAGAACTCAGAATTATCCATGGAGGCTGAAAGATAATTTATTCAGGATCAGTGAAAGGAAGGACTTCTTCAGAGCATCTTGTGTGATTGGTTTGCACGCAACATTGCTATGCTCCGCGACGTGGCATTGCCCTACGTCGTATGGTTTGTCGCTTTAATTAAAAAGTATGAAGAGCAGTGCTGAGGTGAATAGCAAAGCGATCCCATGTTTGCTAAACAATGGCTAGCTCACCATAAAATCGTTTGGATCCCCAGAGAGGGGGGATCTGTTGTGAGATCAGAACGTTGCTTCCACTTTGGAGCTGGGGATCTGCCTTAGGGTTCCCCCCACCACTGCCCCGCACAGCCAGTGTGGAACGAGCGAGCACGCGTGTGCTGTGTCTTGGAGGTCTTGTGAACACCCTCAGAGGTGGGCTCTTGTAGTTCTGGGGGGCAGGGAGGGGAGAGATGGGCACCCCTGGGATTCCCAGTGTCTTGGTAGTGCATTTGCCTTTTCCCTCCTGCTCCAGGGAGCCATCAAAGAGGTTAAGACTGCAGGGCTGAGACTCAGGCGATTGGGGTGCCAGTCCCCGCTCAGCCATGGGGTTCACTGGGTGGCTTTGGGCCAGTCACAGACTCTCAGTCCAGCCTAGAGGAGGTTGTTCTTGTGAGGATACAATGGAGAGGAGGAGAACTTTGAAGGCTGCTTCGGTTCCTCGCAAGAGGAAAAAAGGTGGGATATAAATACCGACGTTGGTAAGAATAATAGTAAGAATATTCATTTATTAGAGTTACATCCCGCTTGTTTCTTACAAAGATCTCAAAGTAGCTTTCATCATTCTCCTCCTGCTGCTCTCAGTCTTATCCCCACAACAACAGCCCTGTGAGGTAGGTTGGGCTGAGAGTCTGACTGGCCCACACTCACCCAGTGGGCTTCATGACTGAGCGGGGACTGGAACCCAGATCGCCCGAGTCCCAGCACTGTGCTCTTCACCACTACACCACGCTGGGAAGAAGACAACAATATACTTGCAGGGTGGAAGAAATGCAGAGGTGGTCCGTCCCCACCCCAACCCTGTATAGGGTGCCTGTAACCTTCCGAAATCTGAAGGTTGTAGGAATCCCATTGGACACTGCTCTTATATACGATTCTTGATGTATATCACAGGAAAACAGCCCCCCTCCCCAAAGCAGCGCCATCATTTAAATAAAAGAAATGCTATAACACCTAAATAGAATATAATATGAAGTGTCCGTTACAAATGCACAAAACCCTGCTTGCATGATCTGCACAAAAGCAGTGCATGGCAGTTGGACCATAACCGATGGGCAAAGGCCCAAGAAAATCAGCTCGGTTTTGTCCAAAGCAACTAATTTTGACCAAAAAGTTGACCACAGTGGCAACAGATGGTCTTTCTTGCAGGAGACATCCCATAAACACAGGGATCTTGCAGCAAAAGGCCATCTCGGAATGGGGGGCTCATGGCAAACTGCGAGCATTTATTGAGGTCTTTGCCAAAGTAGTTTTCTGCTCATTTTAAAGCATTTGAGGGTGCAGTCCTTTAAGATCGGTGGGGGAGGCCTTGCTCCGGGAACGTACGGAGGGTGTCTACCTGGAGGAGGGCCTTCTCCGCAGTGGCGCCCAGACTATGGAATGTGTCCCCAGAGAGCTCCGCCTGGTGCCCACGTTATACTCCTTCTGGTGCCAGGTGGAGACCTTTTTATTCAACCATCATTTTAATACTCAAGGGTTTTAGATGCTTTAAGATGTTTTTCCCTTTTTCTTTCCTCACAGTCACATTTTCTATTTTCCCCTTCCTTTTCTTTTTAGTTTATGATGTTCAGTTTTATATGGACTTAATAATTGTGGTTTTCTTATTGTATTATTCTAATTTTATACTATGTAAGCCGTCCTGAGGGCTTGTCGGAGGGATGGGATACAAATGTTTGTAATTAATTCATATATACATACATACATAGGCAGGAAAAGGGGCCTACAATTCCCAGCTTGCCCCAACAGTACAGGGCTGTTTCTCTCTCTAGGATTGTGCCTAACTGGCTTTCTGACCTAGAATAGCATAGAGAGGGGGAAAGGGTAACCCAGACAACGAGAACGCTGGAGAAACCCTCCTCTGATGGAAAGTTTGGGAGCTGTTTAACTTAGGGACAGATGACAGGAAACATTACAGATTATTATAAAAGGCTGGAACATGGATTGCTTGTGGATTGTAATATCATATACTACCAAACTCAGCTTCCTCCAGTGTGGCTGAAGGGTGGGAGATTGAGGAAAGATGGAAGGAAGGATATCTTCAAACCATGCGGGGCTGACGTGTGGAACTCACTAGCGCAAGACAGGGGATGCCTGCCAGTTCAGCAGGCTTTTTATTGGGGAGCAGACAAACTCATGGAGGAAATGGCAATCTGTGGCTGCTGGGCCAGATGGTTTTTGTACCTGCAGGATCAGAACAGAGTTAAAAACAAGGCCTAGCTAGTCGGGCTTGCTGTTCCCACAGGAGCCCACAAGCAGGGAGGGTTTGTAGCAGTACCCACCCTCCTGCTTGTGTTCCCCGGTGGCTGGTTGCTGAGGAACAGGGGTGGGAGAGTGCTGGTGTCCTGTTGTTCTGCTGGGGCAGCCGTTGGTTGAGCAGGATGTTGGACAAGGGAGGCTTTGGGCCGATCCAGAGGGCTGCTCTTAGACTCAGATGATCGCAACAGGGTTAGTCCAGCCCTAACTGACACAAGGCTTGACCCCGGGTGGCGGCCCAGCTCACGTGGGTTATTATGCACATGGTAGGTCTTTCACGGGCGGAGTGAGCGGGAGCCGAGGGTCAGACTAGATGGCCCAGGAGACTAGCTCTATTTCTGTGTTTCTGTATTGCACCCATGATGCACCAAAGCGCATGCAGCATCCCCGTGGGTTCTGGCATGCTATCCAAAGCTGACCATCGGGGGTTGTTCAGTCTTTGCAACAGCCCGCGCCTCGTCCCCATTAGCTGGGTTCAGCCGACATGCTGCAACCCCACTGGAGGCAGAGTAGTGATCACGGCAGCTGCGCGTCTCATGGAGGGGATAATGAACCTGCTGTCATGCTTTGTTTCAGCCTGGCTAGCGAAACAGCCTTTCCATGCACCATGATTCATGGAGGAGGGGACCCTCTGTGGCTACTAGCCCTGATGGCTACGTGCTACCTCCTTCACAGGTGGCCAGCGTGTACATACCAGGAGGTCAGGCAGGCGGAGGTCTTGCATCCATCCTGTTGGAGGGATCCTGGGGCAGCTGGTTTGTCCTTATGCAAATGGAGTGCTGGACTAGACAGACCTTGGGTCTGATCCGGCAGGGCTTTTCTTAGATTCTTAAGCTCATTCTAAGAAATAAAGCTGACTATTGCTTTCTGTGTTGTTAGATCACTCAGCTCCGTCAACAACACTGACGAAAAGGAAAGTGGATGCCGAACGCCGTGTTTTCAACAAGAGCTGGACAACGCATTATTTTTTTGTGGAGCTGCGAAATAAGCCCGTGTGCCTGATCTGTGGGAAAGCCTTGGCTTGCATGAAGAAAGTGAACCTGGAGAGACACTACAACACGATGCACAGCCAGTACGAGGAACTGCAAGGGCAGCAGCGCGAGGAGAAAATTAGCATGCTGAAAAAGGAACTGAACGCACGGCAAGGAACTCCCCCGAGCTCAAGAAAGGAAAGTGTCTCTCAGGGCAGCTGTGCGGACAGCGTTGTGCAGGCCAGTTATGCGGTGAGCGAGCTGATCACCAAAAAACTCCGGCCGCACTCCGAGGGCGAGTTTGTGAAGGAGTGCCTCATCGCAACCGCAGCTCTGCTGGCTCCGGAGAAGCTTAAGTTATTTGAGAGCGTGAGTTTGTCCCGCACAACCGTGTCCGGTCGAATTAGCGACATGGCGCAGGATACAGAAACATCCCTGAAAGACTCCGCAACCGATTTCGCGTTCTACTCTCTGGCTATCGACGAGACGACGGACATCACGAACACAGCTCAAGTGGCCATTTTTGTGCGAGGCACCAATGAAGCGTTCGAAGTCCGGGAGGACTTGCTGTCTCTGGCGGCTGTGCACGACACCACCAGTGGCGCTGATATCTTCGAGAAGGTCATTGCGGCGGTGCGCAGGCTGCAGCTGTCATTTGACAAACTCAGCGGCCTTAGTACGGATGGTGCTCCGGTTATGGTTGGACCCGAGGAGGGCTTGGTTGCCCTGGTCAAGAAGGAAATCGAATGTCTTGGCCGTGATCCGAGTGAGTTGGTGGTGTACCACTGCATCATTCACCAAGAGGATCTGTGCGCACAGTCCATGCGCCTGAGCCACGTCATGTCGACTGTGATCTCCAGCATTAAGTTCATTAAAAACAGAGGTTTCAACAGCCCGTTATTTAAATCGCTGTTGAAAGACCTTGAGTCGGAATGCGGAGATTTGGTATATTACTGCGAAGTCCGGTGGCTGATCCGGGGAAGTGTGCTGATGCGGTTTTATGAACTGAGGGAGGAAGTGAAACTTTTCATGGAGATGAAGGGGCGGCCAGTGGCTGAGCTGAGTGACCCCAGTTGGCTGTGCGACCTGGCCTTCCTCGCCGACTTGACTCAGTATTTGTCTGAGCTCAGTGCCTCCTTGCAAGGGCCTAACCAGCTTCTTCCATCCCTTCTTTCAAACGTCAGGCTGTTTGAAACCAAGTTAAATCTCTTGCAATTGCAGCTGGAAGAGGGCAACACACTCTATTTTCCAACACTTCAAGGACGAAACCCCGAATCCACGACTGAATATGCCTGGGAGTGTGCTAATTTACTTCAGATATTTTGCGAACGCTTTCAAGACCTGGAGGAGAAGGAGTCAGAATTGAACATGTTTGCCACACCATTCAGCATCGATGTAGATGAAGTGCCTGAACGCTTCCGTCAGGAGCTCACTGATCTGCAAAACAACGGCGAACTTAGAATGCAATTCGAGAACTTGGACCTACTGGAATTCTACAGACTTTGCATTGGGGCTGACGAATTCCCACAGCTGAGGCGGCACGCACTGAAAATGGCATCGCTGTTCGGAACGACTTACTGCTTCGAGCAGTTTTCAAAACTTTCTCTCACCAAGAATTGCCGACGGGCCAGATTAACAGGCACAAACTTAGAAAACCAGCTGCGTGTAGCAATTTCGTCTGTGCCAGCTGATATAGCAGGACTCACCAAGGAAAAGCAAGCCCAGGTCTCACACTAGAGACAGTGACTGAGGGGAGGATATTTTTTCCTTCTGTAACAGAAACTAAATAAAAACTTTAAAGGTTAGCTGGAGCAGATTAGTTACCCCTTTTAATATATTTTGCGGCTTTTAGTCCCCATCTCGCACTCAACTTGGACCTATGCAATACCAGAAACTACCCAGGGACTAAGTCTGGACTGAACCCAATAAGTGGGAAGAATTCTGTTTATAGCTCAAGCCTTAAATCACATTAGAGAATCCACACAGGGGAAGAGCCCTTGTTGCTTGACATAGGACTACAACTCCCATTCTTCCCAGTCAGCATGGTCTGTGTATATGCTGGCTGTGATGAAGAGGATCTGGAAGGCATTGGGTTGGGAAAGGGTTCTGTAAATGCTCCGACTGGAAGGGGCTTCCACTGAAAGATGCAGCTTGATAGATAGGGAAGAATGAGAGCATCGGCCGAGGAGAATAAAATATTAAGAAGAATGAGCACAGGGAGGAAATCTGTGAATCCCAGCAGTGTCTGAACTGTGCAAAGATCTTCAAGTGATGCAGAGCTCTTCATTTGGAAAGATTCAACGAACTCAGGAGAAAGCACACGTAAATGGAGCAGGGTTTTTGAAGCAAAGCTAGTCTAATGAACAACAGAGAATTCACACTGGAGACTGGCTGTAGAAATGCTCCTGGCACGGCAGAAACATTAATCAGCACAGCCAGATATGAGCAGGTGATATCAGGTGAAGGCACCTTCCGGCAAGGAGTGGGACAAATTTTCTGACCCTGCGTTCCATGGGTCACCTGTGATGAAAGAACATTGTCCCATGATGACTACAAGAATCCCTGCTGGCACCAGGATTAATTATATACCTGCAGTCGCTGGCTCAGGGCATCTTTTGTAAATTAACAGGACATATGCTGCACTGGAGCCTAATTCTGGAATTGGTTCATTTCTTGCTGCACAAGAGCAATTTTTAAAATCTTCCCTTAAGCTCAGTTTTGTACAAAAATGTTTAATTAAACAGCGGGCTTTTGAATCCTCCTTTGTCTCCTTTGTCTTCAGGCCTATGGGCACAGTGGGAGTTTTGATAACACGAGGTAGGGACCACCAAAATACGGCTTCTGTCTAGTCAGAAGATGGCTGCCAGGAGAGTCGTGGCTAGCCCTGAACCAAGAAGTGAAGTCACATCTAGCAGATCACAAGTTTGCACAATTTTTACTGGGGTCGCCATAAAATCACTACCTAATTAAACTTACTGTTTACTTTGACCTGATTCACACACAACATTGCTGCCGCCGCCGCTACACTGCATTTATTTTTGGCCCTCTTCTTCTTCTTTTTTTTTTTCCCTCTTGTGCAGAATTCAAGGTGGCTTACATAGTTCCCTTTTATCTGCACAACAGCCCTGTGAGGTAGGTTCAGCTGAGAGGGAGTGACCAGGGAAGTGGGAACTGGAAACTAGATTTCCAGAATCCTCCTCATGGTCCAAGACCAGTCAAAACCCTGTCTGTTTACACGCCGGTACCACAGTGCCGTAAAGGCCGTTAGGATACATGGAGAAAGCTGGTAAAGGAGAAATGAAAGAAACAACCCAACATACCAAGAAACAAACATGGTTTGTTTGATCATCTGCCAGACAAACCCTTGGGAGTGCACAAACCATGCTTTAACTAAACCATGGGTTATTGATGTGTGCAAACCAATCATTGCCTGAGACAGGCTGTTCCCCAAGCTGGCCCCAGACATTTTGACATCTTGGCACCTCCCACCCAGGCAAGGTGCAAACCGCAAATTATTTGGGTACCCGAGATTAAGCTTTCACAAGCTCCATTCTCCCCCACTTGGCAGTAAACAATTTGCTGTCCTTTTATGTCACCTCAAAGTAGCAACCTAAGGCAACTGCCCCATCCTACTACATAGCAGGACTGGCCCTGCTCCTTCTTTGACACCAGCTTCTTTGACATGTAAAAGGAAGGTCAGCAGCTCGTCCTTTAGAGCTCCACCCTGGGGCCAAAAGGGCCTGCCTTTACTTTTTCAGTTTGGTTCACATGAACCTCTTTTTCTAGCTGGTCGGCGAGTCTGAAGGAAGTCAACAGCATCAGTGGAAAAAATAGGACCAATAAATCAAAGTGTGCGTCCTAATGCAGACAATTTGCAGCATTAGCACATTTCCAGTGCAAAGTATATGCCTGATGTTTTCTTGGAGGATTACAAACATAAAAGAAACATGGGGGAAGGAATAAGACACAAGCCGTCCCCCCTCAGCACAGTTGCACTGGGGAAAAGGCATCTGGAAGGAACAAGAAGGGGGCTGACAAAGGCTAGGGCAGAGCGTTGGCAATTTTCAGGATGTTGTTATCACACTATGTGCTGTGAAGCTCTGAGGCTCCCTCTCCTGTGCCGCTCCTCATCCTCTGCCCTGCTCAGAAGGAAACCTTCGGCCAGGGTTGCCGCGTGTTAAGTGCTCTCTGCTCCACAATTCTGTACCCTGCTCTGCATCTCTGGGTGCAGCACAGCTGGGAACTGCTCTAGGATCATGACATTGAATTGTAGAGTTGGAAGGGGCCAGGGGGTCCGACACCCTTGCTCAGTGCAGGACTCCGCGTCAAACCATCCCTCTTGGATGGCTGTCCAGCTGCATCTTGGATGCCTCTTGCATGGGGTATCTCACAACCTCCCCAGGTCATTGGTTCCATTGTCCTACTGCCCTAACAGTCCGGTTTTTCCTGATCTCGAGCCAGAATCAGGCTTCCTGCCATTTGAGCCTGTTATTCCATGTCCTGCGCTCCAGAATGAACAAAAATAGTGTTTGTATTTCCTCCTCGTGACAGCCTTTCGAGAGCTTGAAGAGTAATATCATAGCTCCCCTCAGTCTTCTCTGTTCAAGGCTAAACATGCCCAGTTCTTTCAATCTCTTCACAGAGCTTGGTTTCCAGTCTCTGGATCATCCTTGCTGCCCTCCTCTGATCCCTTTCCAGCTGGTCTGCATCTTTCTTAAACTGTGGTGCCCAGCACTGGGCACAGGACTCCAGATGAGGCCTAACCAGAGCTGAGCGGACGGGAACTAGTATTTCACAGGATTTGGAAGTGATCCTTCCATGAATGCAGCCTAAAACAGCATTTGCCTTTCTGCAGCCACATCACACCACTGACTCATATTCAGCTGGTGATCTAAAACAATTCCTTCTCACTGGCAGTATTGTCGAGCCAATCTTGTAGCGATGCATTTGGCTTCCTTTTCCTAGGTGCAGAACTTGGCATTTGTCCCTATTACATTTCCTTCTGTTGCTTCCATCCCAGCACTCCAACTGAACCCTGAATCTTCTGTCTTCCAGGGCATTAGTTATCCCACCTAGTTTTGTGTCATCTGCAAATATGATCATCATGCCTTGCATTTGCGCATCCAAGTCATTATTGGAAATGTTGAAGAGCACTGGGCCCAGGACTGAACCCCACTTGCTACCTCTCTGCAGCTGGAGAAGGTGCTGTTGATGAGCACTCCTTGGGTCTGCTTCTGTGGCCCACCTGATCGCTGTTCCATCTAGTCCACTTTGGGCTAGTTTGCTACTCAGGGGAGTACTTTGTCAAAAGCTTTGCTGAAGGTCTAGCGTCTGGGTCTCGGTGCGCCTTTCCAGCTTCTGCCACCCACAGCAGGGGTCGGGCAGCTGGCTGCAAACCACTCAGGGTCCCCTGAAGCATGTGGCAACTCCCAGTGTATTTTTAAAAAAAATTATAACCCCGCCGACAATACAGTATAATACAATGGTATCCTATGGTATCTAAAATATTATTTAAGAATACATAAATACATTGTATAAATTTCATATATAAACATACATACATACATACATATAAAATAAAAATATCACTGTGCACCCCCCAGGAGACCAATTATTACTTCCATTTCATTTCATAGAACAAATAACAGTGTATAAAATACTTCATTTATACCCATATCCCCTCCAGAAATTCAAATATTCTTGAATAGGCTTACCCTTTACCTTCCATCAATACTGCTTGTTAACGGAGAAATTCCTGACATTAACTGCTGTCTCCATTTTTCCCATACTTCCATAGTATTTTTTAAAAAGGGATTTTAACTGCTAATGTCTTTTGTATTTGTTGAATTTTAAAGGTTTTTAGCCGAGATGCACCGGGGCGGGGGGGAGGTTTAAATGAATTTTGTACAATATTAATGCTGTTGTAAGCCGCCCCAAGGCTTTATTGCGATGGGGCAGCATAAAATGTTTTACATAAATAAAATAAATAAATAAATTTTGAATTCTCTTAATAATCTTTTTCTATCCTTTTTAAACCATTATGTCTCTAAATAATCGCCTATTTCCCTTAATTCTTTTAATTCAATATCACGCCATATTAGTTCTTTACTTTGGGCTATAATGTCTGGAACAATCTGTAATGGATCTGCAACCCAAGACTTTTTGACATCCGGAATACCCAGCCCACCCTTCTTTTGTGATTCATACCATAATACTTTACTTATTCTTGTTCTCTTCCCTCCATTACAATATACCTCCAATAACTTCTGTATTTCCTTTAATTCTTGATCATGAAACTTGATAGGAATCATCTAAAATAAAAAATTAATCTTTGGAAGAATTTTCATTTTTATCGCTATTCTTCCAAACCGTGATAATTTACCTTTTCATATTTTCCTAGTTTATAATTTATATCCTTCTTTAACTTTTCATAGTATTTCTTTAGTTCTTGACTATTTTTTGGAATATCAATTCCTAAGTATCTAATACTATCTACCATTTTTAATTTATACTTTGCTTATAATATATCCAGTTCATTTTATTATGATTATATAACATCATTTCTGATTTTTCCCAATTTACTTGCAACCCACTATATTTTCCAAATTCCTTTAAATGTGAATATATTCTCTCCATAGTATTTATTGGATCCTGAAATCTTAACAGTGCATCATCTACAAATAAATTTATTTTAACTTTCTGACATACTCCAATTCCTTCTATCTGTATATCATTTCGAATTGCATTTGCCAGTACTTCCATCATTAATGCAAATAATACCAGGGACAAAGGGCAACCGTCTTGTTCCTTGGCTTAAGGTTATTTCTGTAATACCATCATTTACAATTATTTTGGGGACTGCAGGTGGCGCAGTGGTTTAAACCACTGTGCTGCTGGGCTGGTTGATTGAAGGGTCGCCGGTTCGAATCTGCAGACTGAGTGAGCTCCCGTGCATTGTCCCAGCTCCTGCCCACCTTGCAGTTCGAAAGCATGCAAATGCAAGTAGATGAAAAGGTACCACTTTGGTGGGCAGGTAACAGCGCTCCGTGCACTGCGGTGTTTAGTCATGCTGGCCACATGACCACGGAGACTGTCTGCAGACCCACGCTGGCTCCCACGGCCAGGAAACGGAGATGAGCACCTGCCCCAAGAGTCAGGCATGACTGGACGTAATGTCAAGGGGAAACCCTTACCTTACCTTTACCTTTTTACAATTATTTTTGCCATATTTTCTGAATATAATTTATTATTTTCTTAAATTTTGTTTCAAATCCCATCTTTCTTCATTGTTGGCCATTCCACACAATCAAAGGCTTTAAATATATCTAATGCTGAGATACTTGCCTTGAAATGTGGCTTTAAATTTTAACCCAACTCCCAGTGTCCACGCCTGCCCAGTTCTTTCCAGGATGTCCCACTGCCCCTATCCCCAGTGCCCTCTCCTTCCTGCTTCAGACTCAGATGAGCTCAGCTCCTCCACCTTCACTTCTGATTTTCGTGGTGACTTCCAAGATTGCTGAAAGATCTCCTCTTCCCCATAGGCTTCTCTCTTAAAGATGGGGACTGCTGAGGAGGAGGAAACAGCAAAAGCCTGCAAAGCAGGGGCCTTGTTTCCATGCAAAGCATGGCACCTTGGAGTCCAAAGCATCCCAGAGATATGTGGAGAAGAGGGGGTGCTTCTGGATGTTGGCCAGGGCTTCTCCCTGCAAGAAAGGAAGAGAAACTTTAAGCCGGGGAGCAACTACAGATCGGCAGGAGTTGGTAGGGGGAAGGGCCCTTTGGCTGTGCCCACAGGCTGAGGCCACCTCTACTTCGCACCCTCTTCCCAAGCAGCAGCTCTGTCCCTGCGTTGTGTCCATTCTGTTCCACCGGGCAGTTCCAAAGCCTTTCTAGTCTCACATCAGAAGCTGCTCTGGACTGAGCTGGATCAAGGATTTGTTTAGCCCTGCACCACAAACGCAGACTTGGTGCAGTTTTCCAGGGTCTCCTGGTAGGATTCCTTCCTATGTCTACCAATACAGTGTAGTGGTTAGAAGTGCCAATCTGAGACTCGAGAGATCTGGGTTCTAGTCCATAGAGCTTGCTGGCTTACCTTGGGCCAGCCACAGGCTCTCAGCCCAACCCACCTCACAGGCTTGTTGTAGGGATAAGATGGAAAGGAGAATTACGTAAGCCTCCTTAAGTTCCTTCGAAAGAAATAGCCGGGGTGTAAAAATAATAAATGCCTGAGGATCAAATCTGGGCCCCACTGCGTGCAAAGCAAAGGCTCTACCACAAAGCCCTTCACCTGGGCATGACGATTCTAGTCCTCAAGATTCTGAGAAAAGAACTGGATTCAGTCGAAACATGGGAAGCTGCTTGAACTAGAATTGGACTCTTGGTGTGCCAAGACGAGTTTTGCCCGCACCGATTGCCAGTGGTTTTAGGCAGGAAATGTCCACCCCCGCCACTCCTTGTCGGTGACATCAGAAGCCAACCCCGGCTCCGCCTGCGTGCAACGGGCGCGCCAAGGCGCTGAGCGGCAGCCCCGCCAGCCTTGCTTGCCACTGCGGTGCAATTCCGCCTCTGCCCGGGGAGGCGCTCAGCACTCTTCACACGCCCCTTGCAGCTGCAGCTAGGACCCGGGAGGCGCTGGGGGGCAAGGCCCGCGCCCCCCCTCCCCAGCTGCCCGTCCCTCGCCTTCTGGCTCCCCCCCCCCGCCGCCGCCGCGCAGGGAGTTCGCGCCACTCTCCTCCCGCGTCCCTGGAGCCCTCCCGCATGTTCCGGATGTGCCTTGGCGGGCAGGGGGCCGGACCGGAAGTGTGTCCTCCTGCCACTTCGGGGCCCCTCTAGCACGCAGCGCTCTCGCACTTTAACCCGTAACCACCCAGAAGGAAGCCCGGGGTCGGACGCAATGGTGCTGCGGCGCGTCGTGGTCTCCCGGAGGTGAGGGTGCGCCGGCGCGGGGTGGGCCAGATTTCCTCTTCGGGTGCGCCCGGCCCGTTCCTCACCCGCTTCTCCCCACACACATTTTGCATGGCGTGGTGCTTCCCAGGCGTGCCCGTCTTGTGACTCAGCGGGCCAGGTGCAACGCTGTGGCACATGGGAAAGGCTGCTGACCCGCAGCGCTTTATTCGGAGTTGTGCATCACAGTGGGCTCGGCCCTGAAACAGCTGCTTGGGTTTGGGAGAATGCTTCGGGGTCTGTCGGGAAGTGAAATGCCATGCGGGGAGCCAAGGGGCAGGGGCTACAGGGGAGTGGGCACCCCGATTCTTCACCCCGTTCGCTCACGGTGCAGTGCTTTGAACCTGCACGGGGTAAGACGCCAGGTACTCGCTCGCCACGGGCTTCAGCCTTGTGCCCACCGTAACGAGGGGGTGAATGCTGGTTGCTCCGCGGAGATGCCTTGTCTCTTAAAGATGCTGCAGCAAGACTCGTTAGGGGAGGCAATCAGTCCCCGGGAAAGATCCATCGCCCTCCTGTGAGGCCCCGAGGAGGGAATGGGTTGCCCTCAATGAACTGTAGTGCCGAAAATTGCTCCTTGAACATGGCTGCAGAGGAGCAGTAATCCCCAAAGTGATGCTTCCTCCTTCACACAATTTTGTTAAGCATGCACGATTATCTGATTTATCCGGAAAACGCTGGAGAGTTTATTTATTTATTTATTTAAAATATTTATATGCCACATACTCCACCTATGGCATCCCTAGGAGTCAAGAAATAGAATTCCTGCTTCCTCAATTCCCAAAACACTAGGAAGTCAATAAGGCATGTGTCGAGATGTCTGCTTATACAACACCGGAGGTGGGGAGCAGGTGTACAGCGATTCCCTCAATCTATTCTGCTTTGGTCAGACCTCCTCTGGGGTATTGAGCCCTGCAAAATTTTTAAAAAGGTGTTTGATAGACTAGAACACCCACAGAGACGTGTGGCAAAGATGGGAAGGGGACCTGAGAGCAAGTCCTCATGTGCCCTTGTCAGCCCCAGAGCAGTAAAGGAGTTAAGTTTTGGCATTCTGCATCATCCCATCCTTGCTGCTGCCTCTGGGACAGCCCCAGTGGATGCTTGGAGACCGGGGGGGGGGGGCACAGCCACAATCCCTCTGTGGCATGACTGAGAGCAGCTGTCGTGAGGCCGTAACTCAACTCGTAACTCACGTCTCCAATTAACTCACACACCAGTTGGCAATAAAACTAAGGACTTTTATTGTTATTTACTACAAGATTTACGATGCAACAGATAAGCGCTGTCAATGAGCTCCTAGCAGCTCAGAGCCAGGATGTGGGGAGGCTACTTGCGAGGCGAGGAAGCCTCAGAGTCGGGTTGCAGGGGGGCCGTTTGGGCCCTGGGCACCAAGTATAAATCCTCCTGTTCCAGCGCCTGACTCTTGCTGTGAGCTTCTGGCCCTCTCTCGCGTGCCAGCGCCTCTGTCGAGCCGACAGCAGCTGGCAGAGTTTTCTGAACCCAGTGCCAGCGCTGCTGCCATGGGGGCCCCCAGAACTTGGGCAAAATCTTGTGAGAGTTTTGCCGAGCTCTCATCAGAGTCTCGCCAAGCTCTTGTGAATGTTTGGCTGAGCGCTTGTGAGAGTTTGGCAGAGTTCTGGTGGGAGCCCCACAACTGGAAAGGGGCACAGGGTAGAGAGCAAGCCAGTGGGTAGATGTAGATGTCCTGGGTAGAAGCAGGTAGGTGAAGACAGCCGCAGGTGAGGAGGTGTTTGGGCTGGCCCTGCTGGTAGCCATGTTAAAAATATTGAAAGGGCTATCACAGAGCAGGGGTGTTGAATCTCAGCTCCGCAGGCCAAATTCGGCCCTTGTGGCCTGCAGCTGCCCCACACACCAGGCCCGTTCCCTTTTGCCTTGGCTACTTGCAATTTTCAGCCTTTTGCAGAAGTTTCTAAAAGTTGGAAATGTCTCTTTGGGTGCTTCCTTATTGTTTCTAATAAGAATTCTAAATTCCACTGTCATTTCTGAGTTTGGTTGCTGTTCCATCCACCGCTGTTCGTCTCTGGAATGTGGCTTTCAAATTAAAAGTGGCTCTTCTGCTGGAAAAAAAAAAAAAAAAGACCCCTCTGATGGAGAGGATGGAGGGGACTTTTTTTCTGTTAGATCAAGTTCAGGACACAAACCAGGCTCAAATGACAAGGTTGAGATGTTGGGAAGAACTTCCTGATGGGACAAGTACATTTGACAGTGGTGCTGACTGCCTTGAAATGGCCGGGCTGTCCTTTGTTAGAGGTTTTTAAGGGGAGGCTGAGTGGAGATGCCGCACTTGCCAATTCTTGCATTGGCAGAGGGTTGGACTAGATGACCTTTGGGATCCCTTCAATCTCTAGGATTCCAGGATTGTAACTTAAAGGGTAGACTTTTTGCTCTTGTCCTCTGCTCCATCACACTCTGCCCTGACAGCCCCAGCAAGCAAAATGTCCCCAGAGAGGCTTGCCTGGCGCCATCATTATTTGTTTTTCAGCGCCAGGCGAAGACCTTTTTATTTAAGAAATATTTTAACTGTTAAATTAATTTATTGTTATTTTTTGTTTATGTTAATATATTTTTTTACTTTAGACTATGAGATGGACCAGTTTTAGATTGTATATTGTTTTATATTGTATTTTTTTTATATGTTGTTAGCCGCCCCGAGGCCTGTTTGCAAGGGGGCGGCATATAAATGTGTTAAATAAATAAATAAATAAAATGTGGGGCCTGGAGGGAATTGTTTGCCCTCCCCACAGACTGGAATTCAGGCTTTGTCCCAGTCCATCAACTACCTCTAGGAGGTTCCCCTGTCTCTCCCAGGCATCTCTCTTTTATCCATACTTTTTAAAAATAAAAGCCCACAATTTACTAACCTGCGAGTGTTGTTCCTCTGCTGGGAGCAAGTACAGGAAGGAAAAGACTAGTTCTGCCTTGCTATTTTAGTTCTGGGTGCAGAAAAGGAAGACTTTCCTCCTCTAGCAGTCCCCATGGTTTCTACGCTCGCCTGCATTCAGCTCCGTGTCGCCTGTGGTGAGCGGCTTGTCTCTCAATCCAAGGCTGCTCACTAAATCTGAGACTCCAAAGTGCCACTTTGTTACTTTGCAGCTCAGCAGCTGGCAACTTCCTCCTCCTCCTCTTCCTCGGAGATGTTGCAGTGCAGAAAGCAGTGGTCCTGGTTGAACATTTGCCTCCCTGCAACCTTTTGACTGCTCAGAAGAAGACTTTCTGAAGGGAAAAATGACGGGTGTCTCTTGTAAATGCAAGACTGTCGGGAGGAAATATTGGTGTTTCAGCTCGGGCAGAGTAAGGGTTAAAGTGGCAAATGTGTCATTCCTAGAGAGGAGCATTTCTGACAGGTCACATGAAAATGTTGAAAGGGAAAAAAAAAGAAGAGAGCCCTCCTTTCCGGTTCCCTCCCCCTCTTTTAATTACTGGAAAAGAAGTGTCTATTTGTGAAAGTTTCCCCAGCGCACCTGGGTAAGTGTATCCAGCCAAAAGACACTGGTGATTTCATGTGGGAGAAGGAAAAAGATTAAAGGATTTTGGGAGGGTGATCAGTGGAAACGGAGACTAGCAGCCAGGAGCTTCAATAGAGCTTCTGTCTTCAGAAGTCCAGCACTGGGGATAAATTAGAAGGACTTTCGTATCTGATCCAGAAGGGTACTTCTTTTTTCGGATGATGCGGAGACGAGGGCAACAAGATGCCAAGCAGACGATCATGAAGAAATCCTAAGAGTGCGTTCTAGCACCACCGATCGATCAAAAGACTTATTCGGCTTTTCTGCCCTTCCTCTGGGGTGGGATTTTATTTTATTTTATTTTGGGTAAACTACTGTATTTTGGAAAGGAAGACGTGGTGGGAAAACATGGGAGGGTTACAGGTGGCAGACAATGTTGCCTGGTCTTGCCCGTTAAAATTCTGCAGATAAGAAAACTGCATTATTAAAAGTCTCTCTTCAAAGCAAGTACCATCTTTCTAGGAGGTATGTATTCTCTGGTCTTTAAGCTGTTAAGATTCTTTTCCAGAAGATTCAGTGATGGCCACCAACTTAGATGGTTTTTAAAAGGAGATTGGACAAATCTGATTGCTTTAATTGGGGTTTTATTGTCAGTTGAATTTTTTTGGATGCTGTGTTTTGTTTTACATTGCTGTACTGTTAAACTGTCCCGAGTCTTTGGTAAGGGATGGTCTAGAAAAGTTTTAAATGAATAAATAAGGAGGAGCTGCTAGTCCTCATGACCAATTGCTGCCTCCAGGAGCAGAGGTATTATGCCTGTGTGCAGCAGTTGCTGGGGAACTTGGGCAGGAGGCTCTGTGGCTGTTGTGTCCTGTCCGTGGGTTTTCCTTGGGTGTCTGGGTGGCTGCTGTGGAAAGAGAAGCTGGACTAGATGGACCTGTGACCTAATCCAGCAGGACTTTTCGGGTGTTTCCGTGTTGCTAAACTTAAGCAGACCACCATTTCCTCTTATGCAATTATTTAAAGAGGCAGAATTTCCCCTGTGATTGAATCGCATCTGCTTGGCCCAGGCTGGAGCAAAACATTGGAACATTGGTGCATAATCCAGAAACATGACATGTTGTGATGGGCAATCATACAGCTGCAGCTTCTGTATAGCTTGAAGCGCCTGTTCCTGCCTAATCTTGGAAGCTAAGCAGGGTCGGGCCTGGTTGAAACCTGGATGGGTGAATAAATGTGAACTATCCAGAGAGGCTGTGACTATCAGTGGTACATAAATGTAATTAACGACATAGAAACAGAGCGAGTCAGAAGGGGTCTTCTGGGCCATCTAGTCTGACCCCCATAACAACAACAACAACCTGGCTTTTTTGGGCTTGCTGTGTTGTGTGAACACAGCCAGTATGGCTTGATGGGGGTCGGTGCCAGCCATCAACAGCCCAAACTTGTTTGAAGGTTGCTGTCCTCTCCAACAAGCCATGCCAGCTAGGTTCACACGACACGACAAGCTACAACAGTGGGGCTAATTAAGCTAATTGCACTGGCAGGTGAGCCACCATGGTGTACTTCCCTCGGCGTTATCATGCAAGCCCAGCCACAGTGTCATTGCTTTGCCATTTCTTCTTGATATCTCTCGAGTTCCTCCCCAGTTCTTTTTTCTCCTCTCTGCCTGGCCATCTCCCCCTTCTTGGAGGTGGCACCCCAACTCCGCGACTCCCTTAGAAACTCTGCTATCTTCCGTGCCGCACATTTTTCCACACTGCGTGTTGTATGGTTTGATTTCTGTCATTAGCCACTCTGGGCTCCTTGTGAGGAAGGCCGAGGTATTCCGAGAAATAAACCCAGCTTGCACTTTCAAAGTGATCTCTTCTTAGGGAGGAGGTTTTGCAAATCTGGTTTAGCACAGCGAGCTCTGAAGGCCCTAACTGGGCATGCTGTTGGTCAACCCAGCCCATAACTTCAGAAACTTTCCTATCAAGCCTTCAGTGGATTCCAAGATATCCCCCCCCCCCCGGTGTTTTGAACAATGGAAATGTTTCTCTTAAGGGCTTACTTGCTGGCAGGAAGAACTCTTAGATTAAATCCTAACCCTGACCGAGTGCCTTTAGAATTCAGTGCTCCTGTTTTTGTTGGACCTTTGGGGGTTATGCTGTGTGTTGTTTCTTTGTACTCCATTGGGGGTTGTTTATTTTTTCGCCAGATGTATTTATTATTTAATTATTTAATTATTTTTGGATTTATATCCTGCCTTTTTCCTACAAAGGGCTCAAGGCAGCTTACATCATTCTCCTCCTCCATCTTATCCCCACAACAACAGCCCTGTGAGGTAGGTTGGGCTGAGAGTCTGTGACTGGCCCAAAGCCACCCAGTTGGCTCCATGGCCGAGCGGGGACTCGAACCCAGGTCATCTGAGTCCCAGTCCCAGCTCTTAACCACTACACCACACTGGCTCTCCTTACTTGTACTTCTTTACTTAATTGTACTTGTAGAAGTATTTGTACTTCTGTGGGCCTCCAGGGCTCAGCCAGACTTGCTAATATCTCCCTCTTGCACTTTCCTGATGCCATTTTTGCAGCATGTTCATCGTGGGATGAAAAACACGTAGAGGGAAGTTGCTTTATCTGGAAGCAGTCCAAATCTTTATTTATATTGCCACCAAGAGAGATGGCCAGCAGTGAGTTTGCAGCCTGCATCTATCTCTTGTAACTACAGTGGTACCTCGGCTCACAAACTTAAATCCATTCCAGGACTCTGGTCGTGACCCAAATTGGTCGTGAGCCAAGTTAAATTTCCCCATAAGGTTCAATGAAAATAAGGTTAATCCGTTCTGTAACCATTTTTAAATCAGAGCAATGTGAAGCAAAGTGACAACAACAAAGATCGCGGCCATCTCCCCACCACCACCCCGAGATCACACCTGGCATCCTTGTAGGCGCCCGTCATCCTGGTGTGCTGCGAGGTTGGGGGGAGAGACGGGTGTGATTGCGGGTGCGCTGGGGGAGGGAGAGATGGGCACGATTGCGGCCATCTCCCCACTTGGGGTGGGTGGGAAGATGGCCGTGATCGCAGTTCCGTTCGTGCAGGGAAGGCGTGCCTGATCAGAGGCGCGCTCCTGCAGGAAAGACGGGCGCAGTCTCGGCCATCTCCCCCGCAGCTCTGCTGTGCTGCTCCCGTCTTTCCTGCAGGAGCGTGCCTCTGATCAGGCACGCCTTCCCTGCACGAACGGAACCGGGATCGTGGCCATCTCCCTACTCCGGGGGCAGATGGCTGCGATCTTGGTTGCCACCCAAAGTGGAGTTTGCAACCCAAGTCAAAATTTTTCAGAAATTTTTGTTCGTGACCCGATTTGTTTGTGGACCAAGGCGTTCGTGAGCCGAGGTACCACTGTATTGTATTGCTCTTGAGTAAGTCTGACCCAAATTTTGCCAAGATCATTGTGTATCCCTTGCAAACAACCAGCCAGCAATTCTGTGCCTGGTCCTGGATTGCTTGGAACTTCTCTGCACCCATGAGGGAATTTTTCCCCAGAAAGATATTTTGTATTTCTGCAAAACTTGGAGAAACTTTCTCAGAGCCTACTCTGTGCACAGGTGGCACCATTTGGGTTAAATTGCTTTATTGATTTATACGCTGCCCAATTAGCCACAGGCAGCTTACAATATAATCAATACAGCAATACAATACAGTAAAATCAGCAAGTGCAATCAAACTGTTACTGAACTCAGCCTGTGAACAGCTGGGGCAAACCCGGGTGGACCCCAGGCCTGAGCCAAAAGGAGCCTGAGACGAGACTTGGAGCCAAAAGCAGCTTTATTTTACTGCGCTATAGAATAAAGGGAGACAAAAGGGGACATTCAGCCCAAAGCAATGTCTCAAAAGTTGCATCCCAGTACATGCGTTTTATACCCTAGGTAACAATTAGGTCACCTAATACACATCTAATGCATCGATACATCAACGTATGCACCCATCCCGTGCTAGAGAAAGAGTCCTTTCTTCTGTCAAGGACCAGACATTTCCCATGTCTATTTCTTATCTGCTCGAGATTCACACAGGCTTGCGATGTTCTTACTCCCTGCTCATTTGCAACTTTCATGGCGGCTAGAACCAGCTTCCACTGTCCCTTTGATTACCGTATTCGAGGTCAGGCTAGCATGTTAGCTGTGGGTTACACAAAGTTCATTTTGTTCTTATCCACCCTCCCTTCTGGGACAGTATAACTGTGGTGTTTTTACTATGTGGCCTTCCTCTGGCCAACTACTTTTGGGGTGTTTTGGGGTGCTGCGATTGGCAACAAAACCAATAATGACAAAATCAGTAGTAACCAACCAAGATAAATATACAGTTAACAATAATTAAAGAAAATAAATTAGGATAGGATAAAAATAAATAGAATAAAATAGAATAAGAATAAGAAGGGGTACAACATTAAACTAGTTAAGCAACCAATAATACCAAAAGTAATTATACGTAATATATGAAATTATAACATGGCAGCAACGATAACCATATGAAACCTTTAAAACCGGCCATTAAAATCACAAACCAACAGATTCTCCCACCAGAGTGCCTGTGAGACAGGAATGTCTTCAGTCGGCATCTAAAAGCATGGCAGTGCCAACCGAACCTCACACGGGGTAGAATTCCAGAATTGGGGAGCAAGAGCAGAGAAGGCCCTGCTCCTGGCCATCTCCGCCCCCCTCACTTCACTTGCGGGAGGCTCATCGGAGGAGGGTCTCGGAGGATGACCGCAGTGACTGGGTGTGTATGTCAGCACAACAGAAACAGCATGTCCCTTTAGCACAAAAACTAGTTGTAGGTGGAGTCACACCTGCTTTCTCACTGGATTCCAACCGGTCCCAGGCTCCAAAGATACTTCTCATTCACCCTCTTTAACATCCAGTCATCCTGTCCCAGGAGTTCACACAGGGTTCTCCATACCTCCCCCTTCCCTCCTGGACAGGAAGTACAACATGGCTGCCGATTTCAGGCTAAGTGGTTAGGCTAAGTGTTGTGAGGGAGTATGTTTCAGGTAACATTGGTGTCTTTCCGTTCTCCCGTAGGCTGGAAGCCTTGCCTTCAAGAGATCCTGCAGCTTAAGCGGTGGCAATCGACTCTCTTCGCCTGCCCCCTCCAAAGTCTGGGCACTGATCCAGCCAGCCCTGAACTGCCTGCTGCTCTCCTGGGCGGGCCATTCAAGGGGGAGGAATTCAAGGGGGATTGTGGGAGGCCTTGACGAGGAGCAGCAGTGGAGCAGTGCAAGATGGCCGCCCCGGGCCCCCAGCTTGAGATGCTGACTGGAGTGCAAGATGTGCAGCCCAATATTAAAACCGAAGAGCTAGACACCCTGGTGGTTGAACCCGAGGCAGGAGCAAAGGGATCGGACAAGGCTCCTCACGTCCTCCAGGCTGGAAGCATTCGGGAATTTCTGCACAGGGCCTCAGGAAAGCAGTTCACACAGATCCCCGGAGAGGGACTTCTCCAGCAGTGGGAAACCCAGTGGCAGGAGTTCCTGAGGACACTGGAGTCCCCCTGCTCAGGATGGGGGGTCCCGCCGGTGCCGGTGGAGCCCGCCCCGTGGGACGACGCCAAGGCCTTCCTGGCCTCCTTCGAGCAGGTGGCCGAGGCCTGCCGGTGGCCCAAGGAGGAGTGGGTGGCCCGGCTCCTGCCGGCTGTTAGCGGGGTCGCCAAAGAGGCCTTCAATAGCCTTGACAGCCAGGACAGAGAGGATTATGGGAAAGTGAAGGCGGCCATTTTGCGAGGGGACTCTTTCAACCGGGAGAAGAGGCGCCAGCAGTTCCGGCACTTCAGCTACCAGCAGGCCGAGGGGCCCAGGGGCGTTCACAGCCAGCTCCAGGAGCTGTGCCACCAGTGGCTGAAGGTCGAGCGGCACTCCAAGGAGCAGATCCTGGAAACGCTGATCCTGGAGCAGTTCCTGACCGTCCTTCCGGAGGAAATGCAGAGCTGGGTGAGGGAGGGCGGCCCGGAGACCTGCGCCCAGGCGGTGGCCCTGGCCGAAGATTTCCTCCTGAGGCAGCCGGAGGCGGAGGAGATGGAGCAACAAGTGAGAGAGCCCTTAATCCTGACCGTCCCCGGGACGAGTGTGGTGAAATCTCCTGGCTCCAGCTGCCACTGAGAGCGTCAGCTTTCCCCAATCTGGCACCCTCCAGAGGTGCTGGACTACACCACCCATCATCCCCAGCCGATCCTGGCTTCTTGATGCTGGGGGTTGCAGCCGAATGCCGCTGGAAGTTGCCAGCAGGAGAGGGCCCATCGGTGGGGGTCGTGCTCGGAGAATGAGCAGGGGAGGAGGAAGAGGAAGGGGGGCGAAGCCCTTGAAGCTCCTTCAAGGTTGCCTGGGGAAGTTTCTAAGGCCCAGCATGAGGATTGGCCTGGTTTGGAAGGGGAGAAAGTTTTCAGGAGGGGAGGGGAGCAGGCGTGAGACCCAGTCCTTGGCCCTGTGGGTCGGCGTTAGGGGAAATGAGCCATCCACGTGCTCTCCAGCAGCGAGAGCCTCTTGGGCGTGGAGCCAGAAGCTTTCCTGAAAGGAAGGGACCAATTTGGAGTCAACTCTGTACATGAGCAGAGGCTTCTCTTTTTCCAGCACTGTAGAAGGCCATGCAGAGCTCACACTGTTCTGTTACCTGTGGGGGTCTCAATAAAACAATCCCACTTTCAAAGCATTGCCTTGAGCTTTGGAACCGGGGAAAGGAGGGAGGGGACCAGCCCACGCCAGCACCAGTTAAGGGAAGGCAGCATTGTGTTGTGCTTCTATTTCACATGCAGCCTTCTTGCCATTTTAGATGGTAAGTATTTTGGGGAAGGAGCCCGTCTGCTTGGGCTTCCCAAAGCATGACACACATTAATGGCACAGCATTTATAATAACCACAGAGAGTGTCTGCCAGTTGCACAAAGGACCTTAAAACTTAGACACTTGAAAGTCGGCATGGGAACTCCCTCGGAGCTATTTGGTTCTTAAAGTGCATTGAAAACTAATTTTAATGCATTTAAACATGTCTATGTGTTTTAAACCTGGAGAGCCCTGAGGCTTTGCCATATAAAGCTTTGCAGGTTTCATCCATGCTTCCCTTTTTTGGTCGCTGTCTCCAAAAAACGCAGGTGCCCGGGGAGGCAGACGTGAATCTGTGTGAGGCAGCGGAGGAGACCTGCCAGGTTCCAGAGCCCTCAGAAGCATCTGAAGAAGAAAGTTGGAAGATGTGTAGTACAAACGATGTCCGCGTCCTGCTGGGTAAAGAGAATATCCTGCTTTTAGCAGGTCTTCAATTCCCCTAACATGGAAGCACCCACCACCCAAGTGTTTCTGGAAAAAGCCTCTAACAAAGAGAACCCATCAGCTTCTGAATCTGCAGCCTTGCCTAAGCAGCTCCGTTTCATAAGGAGCTCTTCTGAAGGTTTGGTTAAAATCGCCTTTCCTGTTGCTCAAACCTTCTGGAACAACAATGAACACGCTTGCTCTATTATCATCATCATTTTATTTATTCTCCTCCTTTTTTTCTTCAACAAACTCAAAGTAGTTTGTTATTCTCCTGTTCACAGTCTTATCCCCACAACAACAACCCTGTGAGGTGGGTTGGGCTGAGAGTGTGTGACTCACCCAAAATTACCCAGTTGGTCCCTTGGCCAAGCAGGGACTAGAGCCCAGATCGCCTGAGTCCCAATCCCATGCTCTTAACCGCTACACCACACTGGCTGTATCCAATATGTGATAGCCCTTGAAATATTAAACATGGCTTGCAGATGCCCTCTTAATCATCTTTTTGCCCAACTAAATATGCCCAGCCCCTGTCCACAAAATCACAAAATTTTAGAGATGTGGAAAGTCATCTAGTCCAGCCACTGGAAGCTAACGTGGACAAATAAATAAAATGACAGCCCAATTCCTAGCAAAGGCAACCATAATTTTCAAATGTGAGAAATTGATCTTTAGAGGTCATCTAGTCCAACCCCTGCTAGATGTAGTTTGGATGTAACCAGAATAGATAAACAACGTGTTAACATGGCTAAGATGGAATATTTTCTCTTGCTCTCCCTCTGCTCCCTTTCTGCCAGATTCAAGGCTAAACGATGCTGCGAGAGAGGATAAAAATAACAATAATCAAGATGTGGCTGCTTCGCCCACAGAACCAAAGAGGGCATCACCGCCCAGAATGGAACAAGATGTCTCCCAGTGTTGCAAGCAAGGAGAAGCTTCTGGAACTCCTAACAGGCCAGAGAGAGAGGCGAAGAAGAGCCCAAAGAGAGCAGTCAGCAAGAAGCTGAATAAAACCCAGCCAGAGGTCCAGAAGGGTAAACAGGAGGCTAGGACCCCTCCGGGTGGGAAAAACTTCAAGCTGAAACCACCCCTTGTTTCTTCGCCGAGCGTCCGGGCTGGAGGGCGACCCTATAAATGCACTGATTGTGGAAAGAGCTTCTGCAGGCGCTCATACCTTTTTCAGCATCACCGGATCCACACCGGGGAGAAACCTTACAAATGTTCCTACTGCGAGAAGAGCTTCAGGGAGCATTCCCACCTCACCAAGCACGAACGGCTGCACACGGGTGAGAAGCCATACAAATGCGGGGACTGTGGCAAGAGCTTCCGCCAGTCTTCCAACCTACGGAAGCACCTGAAGATGCACGTTGGAGCCCCCATCTACAAATGCTCGGACTGCGGGAAAAACTTCAGCCAGCGCTCCAAGTTCTGCCAGCACCGTAAAGTCCACATGAGAGGGAAGAGCTACTCCTGCTCACGGTGCGGAGAGAGCTTTGACCAGGTCTCCCTTCTCTATGAGCATCAGCGGACTCATGTCCCGGAGCAGGCCTACAAGTGTCCCGTGTGTGAGAAAACCTTTGCTCACCGTTCGAGCTTCCTGAAGCACAAAATGACCCACACGGGGGAGAAACCCTACAAATGCCCCACCTGCGGCAAGAGCTTCAGCCAGTCCTCTAACCTCCATAAACATCAAAAAATCCACACAGGGGAGAAACCGTACAAGTGCCTGACCTGTGGGAAGTCCTTCACCCAGAGCTCCCATCTCAGCCTCCATCAGAACACCCACAAGGGCTTCAAGTCATACAAGTGCTTGGATTGTGGGGACAGCTTCACGGATCGGTCACACCTGATGAAACACAAACTGAGCCATGCCGGAACAAAGGTGGCCACATCGGCCTGAGATTCTGTGTACTCTCAGAAGGCTTTTTAAAAGGATTCGATCTGAAGTCTTCCTTCTGCTGTGAACTCATTCAGAAGCCCCGACCTCTCTCTTAGATTCACCCATCTGCAATATATAGGCTGTTAAGACTGACCTACCTCACAGGTAGGTTGTGAGAACTGCAGAAACAGAATGTCCGTGAGATGCCTCTGGCAAGGGTCTCTTGCACAAAGATTTGGACCTTTCTGATCATTACAGGAAGAAAGTGTGTCATAGGAATACACACGGTGGGGTGGCGGTGGGTACAGATGGCCATATACCCTTCTGTTAAGATGCTTTTGGTCGTTTTAATTGGATGAATTAGATAGGAATTTTAGATGAATGAATTTTCCATGAGATTTTTGTTTTTGTTTTTCCAAGTCTTGTGCACCTTCGAGACTGATATATTTATTATGGCAGGAGCTCAAAGAATTATGAACCTTGCAAGTCTGTAAAGCAAACAGAGGAACCATCGCAAGGCAGTGCTGGTAGCGACATCCTGTGATTGCCGCACTAACGAGCGCCTGTTGTAGAAGGAAAACCGTTGCATTGATTCAGGCCACAGCAGATGAAAGTGAACTTCCAATCAATTTTAATGCTGGAGTTTTATGCTGGAGTCTCCCTTCGAAGCTTTTATATTCCAAAATGTCCGGTTGGAAGTCAGCAACAGTATTATTCTCGGAGGCTGAAGTGTTCTTCCCCTTGATATGTTGTAGGAAATGGTTTCCAAAGGACCCTTACGAGCAGAAAGAATGGGTGGCCATCCAAATCTGCTTCAGGGCCTAAATTTGCTGCTCAGATTGGTAATGCTGGCATAGGAAGCTCTTCTTCCAGGGGGCAAAATGAGTCCATGGTTCAACACACAATCTCTGGGTGCTGTAAGGAAAAATTGCCATATTGCCAATGGTCCCCATATGACCTCAGGAATATGGCTGCCATCAACCAGGCCAGACCAACCTGCAAAGAGGAAAGGAATTCTTCTTGCCAAGCTTTAACTTTTTTATTCCAAAAGCTCTGTCATGTTTATTATTCTAATCAATTAATTTAAACCAGTGAATCTGTTCTAAAGCTATTTTAGGGCACATCATCATCTGGGAAGCCATAGGATTTTTTACAGTCCCAGCTCCAAAGTCCAGTAACCTTATTGCTAGGACCCAAAGGACAAGATTCTGCCCCATCACGGCTGGTGCAGAAGGACCAAGATGGCTGCCTTCCTGAGAATGCAACCGGGTTTGGAGAGGTGGAAGAGGGACGTGACAAAGAAGGGAGAGGATTGGAGCTGAGGATTTATGCCAAGTCCTGTCGGTATCCACCCTCCTTTCTCCCCAACAATACATCTGGCCATCTAGAAAAAAAGACGTGAAGCACAGAAGTGGGAAAAATCGACATCACTGCATTTCTTACTGGTGTAGGATGCTTGTAGGCTTAGGTACCTCTGCTCTGTGTGTGTGTGTGTGTGTGTGTGTGTGTGTGAGAGAGAGAGAGAGAGAGAGAGAGAGAGAGAGAGAGAGAGAGAGAGAGAGAGAGAGAGAGAGAGGATGATCTTAATCAGTTTTTAAACATGTAGGAACCTCCTCCTACAAGAGGAACTGACATACTATGGGAGAAAGGGGGCTCCCACATCTGACTTTGTAGGCGGGGGGGCCTCTCCCCAGCTCCCCCTACACAGATACTCTTGACTCCCTGCAGTATTTGCAGGAACTGCTGTGGGAAGTCAATTCCCTCCAGCACCGTTGATCCACGTGCAACTGGATCCCAGTCCCTTGCAGATAAAAGCAGCCATTTTAGGGTGTATTTTAAATGGAAGACATATTTTTTAAAAGTAAAAGTACAGAGGCTTTGTTGCAATGGGGATGGCATACAAATGTTTTAAATAAATAAATAAATAAATAAATAAGACAGAGAATGAGCTCCTCAAAGAAGACCCCTCTCCTCTCTGTTGTGACCTCATTGTCCTATGGCATTTTTCCTTTTTGTTGTTGGCTGTATTTCTGACATTATTTCAAAATAAAATGTTGTGTCCCTAAGAAAAGGACATCTTCCAAAAAGAAAGCTAAGTATGTCTTTGGCCTTTGTCTTGTATATGCATTCCTGAGAGCAGGCTCCCTTGAACGCAAGAAAATTTATCCTGAGGAGGAATATAAAGGAATGCACCCATTTTTTTCTACAATCTGGCGATAGCGTTACTTTTTGAGGGCCTGGAAAATTCTTTTAGCGGTATTAATATTTGATCTCAGTCTAATTTCATGCAGGCCTGGCTTAATGCAAGTTTGGCCTAACTTTAGCAAGCCGCGGCCTAATTTCCTGCAGGCTTCAACCTAATTTCGTACAAGCCTCTATGTGGAGACTTTGAACTGATTTCATGCAAGCGTCAGCCTGATTTCATGCAGGTCTTCCACTTGGGAACAAGAAGCCAAATGCACTGCTTGCAGGATGGACTGAACCCTTGGCTCAACAATGCTGCAAAGGAGAAGGATCTTGGGATTGTTGTGGAGCACAAACTGAATATGAGCCAACAGGGTGATGCAGCTGCTAAAAGGGCAAATGCAATTATGGACTGCATTAACAGAAACATCTCTTCCAAAACATGTGAAGCACTAGTTCCTGTCGACTCAGCCCTAGTCCGACCTCGCCTGGAGTACTGTGACCAGTTCCAGGCACCTAAGTTCAAAAAAAAGAGGCAGAAAAACTAAGAAGGTTTCAGAGGAGGACAACAAGGATGATTCGGAGACTGGAGGCAAAGCCCTCTGAGGAAAGACATTCAGCCTCGAGAAGAGAAGACTCGGGGGGAGATACGATAGCACTCTGCAAGTACACGAAAGAAGGTCACGGAGAGGAAGGCAAGGATCTCGGTCATCCCTGAGTTCAGGACATGGAATAATGGATTTAAGTGAAAAGAAACCCTAAACTAGACAGCAGGAGGAAATTCCTCACTGTGAGGGCAGTACGACGGTGGAACCCGGAGACATTCGGAAGGGGTCTGGACAGTCATTGAGTGGGATGCTGTGACTTGGTGTCCTGCAATAGCAGGGGTTGGACTCTGGACCCTTCCAGCTCTTTATTCTGTGATTCTATGAGGTTTTGACCCAATTCACGTAGGCCTAATGTTATGCAAGCTTTGGCCTAGTTTCATACAGACCCTTGGCAAGCCTTTGGCATGACTGCTCTTGGCAATGACTGGTCAACCGATGTGACGTAGACCAGGCACGCGGCTTTGAGTCCCTCGCACGAGAGATTTCCCAGTCGGTGGAGGAACCCTTGCTCACTAAATGCCACATTAGCACCGTGTGCACCATGCACACATCAGCAGTGCATTTGTGTGGGGAGCTTCAAGTACAGATCTTCTCCCCATTTGCACCTTTGCTAGATGCCTGCACCAGGAACCTTCCATCTGCGGGCGTTCCTTTGCAATGGGAGCTGGTGCCAGCACTTGGCCTCCCCTGGCAGCTGCCAAGGACTCAGTAGGATCCCCTGAGGCATTGTGGGAAATTTAAAATGGCAGGCAAGCTTACAAGTCCACATCCCCCCCCCCACCCCGGCCCCGGCCTCCAAACCATGTGCCTGGAATTCAAGCTGAAAAGGGGAAATCTCTGCGTTACTCAGAATCCAGAGCAGCTTCTGGATTTGGGAGTTCTGGAGCCTGGAGTCCATGAGGTACAGTGATGAAGTGTTGTACTGGGGAGACATGGGTTCAAGTTTCCTCCTGGCTGTGAAGATCAATGTGGGTTTTGGTCCAGATACTTGACTCTCACCCTCACCTACCTCACAGGTTTGTTGTGAGGATAAAATGGAGAGCAGGCAGCTCAAGGTCAACTCAGGCTCCTTACGGAAGAAGATGGGATATAAACGCAGTCCATAAATAATAAGAATTATATTCTGCAATTCTATCTATACCCTTGGAAGAAACAATCTGGAGGGACAATCAAATGAACGACCTGGAGGAACAATCAAAACTGTGGGGCAGTTTCTTTTAAAAAATAAAAATAAAGCTCACTTGTCAGATTCATCCTCTTGTAGTGCATTCCATAACTGTATTTGGTAAATTTGCAGGTATACCTATGCAGTCTTTGATGTGTGGGGGGGTTTTTTTGAACTGGCACATTCTCCCAGAGTCCAGTCAAATTCAAGGATTGATGTAACTCCACAGTGATCGCTCGATGAACAAACTGAATAGACAGGACAGGTCCACTGACCAGTTTTCCACTTGGTGGGGCAATGTACCGTATTTCTATTCCAGAATATCTATTTCTACATTTCTATCAGCATATGCAAATCCTATGCACATTCATGTCCTCTGGTTTTTTTTGTTTTTTTTTGGTGGCACATGTTCTAAGATTTTTACCAATTCACAACTGTCCAGCTTAATTTTGAAGCACAGCCAGACCTGATGGCTGGTTGGCTGGTTTTAAGCACCTTTAAAATTTAAATTCGGTGCCGATCACAAAAATAAGTTCTGCTCCTGTTCCGTTCTGCCCCTCCAAGAGTCAGCATTATGTACTGGAGGATGAACACAGGGTTTTCCAGATGGGAAACATGCACATTATTGCCTAGGAAACTAAACTTTATTTATTAGATTTCTTTTTAAAGAACTCAAAGCAGCTTACATCTTTCTTCTCCTGCTGCTCTCAATCTTATCCCCACAACAACCCCCCTGTGAGGTGTCAGATCGCCCGAGTCCCAGACCTGTGCTGTTAACCACTGACTTTCCCTTAAAACTACACCTCCTCCCCTCTTGCGTTTTCCTCCTGGGAAACTGCTTCTGGTCACTCCCTACCTTGGAGCAAGTCTTTCACAGACCCCTTCAATGCTGGCCTTTTTGGTTACCAGCTTTTGCCTTGGTGGAAGGAAGGAAAAGGACACAAACCGGACAAAATGAAATGTTTTATTCGCAGTATTAACAATGGTGTGTTTGGCTAGCATTCTAACATTTTTTCTCATCGAGTGTTGGCCAGGTGGCATTTCCTGGAGCAACCTACTATGTCTTCCGGACTTTGGATCCCGCCAATGTACACATCCAAAGAACGCCAAGCAACAAAGGAAGCCTTTTGGCTTCAGGCATGGGAAAGGGGGGGCTCTCTGCATGCTGTGGGACTACAACTTTCATCATCCCTGACCTTTGGTTATGCTGACTGGAGCTGATGGGAGCTGGAAGGCCAAGAAGCACTGGAGAGCAGGGGAAGTCAGGTCCCTGCTCCAACTGAAGATCAAAGCAGATGCAATTAGCCACCAATTAACCCCTGCTGGAATGGGTGTCACTGGTTTGGGAGTTGTTTTGTTTTGAAATTGAAATATCTCAAATAAGTTATAATATGCAAAATAAAGAATCACTTCCATTATGTGAAATCAATGAAAATCACAAATGGTGGCCAAATGCCCCGCTGGAGTTTTTTCTGTCCAAAAATTAATTTGTGATTTCAAGGAGACAGTGCAGCAACTCATTCCACCCTCATGCCTGGGCCATGTCTATCGAGCCATTTTTGGTCTTCCTTCTTCCCTGCTGAGAGTTTTCAGTCCCTTGCCATCTGGCACTTTCTAGTCCCAAAGAGCTTAAGATGCTTCGATTCTCCCAAGAGAAGCCTGTTAATTAATTTTATTTTCTAATAATCTTGGCCATAACCTACATGTGCAGGCAAGAGCTGGGAAAACTGCTCAGGTACCTACTGGCTATTCACTGGCTTAAACAGCTGCCAGCCATTGCCGGGGGGAGTCTGAACTAGTTACGGGTTGCAAAGCAGGTGGATGGGCAACACCTCAACCAGCCTGAAAGAAGTATTGTGGGGAGAAGGCTAAGGCATCTTTCTAAGGGCAGAGCTTCAGTACAGACCGTAATGCACGTATGAATCAATATTAGTGCCATTACGATAACCTCCCAGGCCAGAGTGGGCTTTCAGGCCATGAGCCATGTTGGGGAGGCCTGAATTCAGGAAGAAGGACTAAGTAACCTCGGCTAGCCAGTGTGAGAGAAGAAAGAAGGTAGGAAATCTTGCAGAGAGAAAGTCAGACATTTTCCCCTTAAAGAGATTACACAAAACAACCCTGCAAGGTGGACCACACCGTCCTGAGACATCTAGGAAATTACCTCTTCCAAAGTACTTTGCAAACTCAGAGAAAGAACTCACCTCTTACACAGAGAAACAATAGTTAAGGCCAGCAAGAAGCAACTCCACCCCTCCTACCTTTCCTGCCCCCATGTAAGACTGCTGTTTAGAAAATATCCTGTAGGACAGGTAATGGACCCCCCCTCTTCTTTCTCTAGGCAAGAATTTTTTTATTTCTTTAGAAATATAGAGACAGATGGGGATGCCACAGGAATTTCTGCTGTCTCAACAACATCAGGTTAAAATCTTGTGTCTCCTCTACACTTGCTAAACAAAATTCCCTTTCCTTTCTAAGTGTTGTGTGTGCTTTGTAAATGCAAAACTAGGGCTTATTTTCTCTGGCTAAACATACTAAAACACCAGCAAAAGACACCCCCTCCCTTGGGTTTGCTGACAGCCAGGCCTGAGAGCAAAATAAGTTTTCGAATGAAGCTTGAAACTGACTCAGCCCTAATCCAGCCCACCTGCGGTTCCAATCTTGCTCTCTGGGTTTCCCTTTAAACTAAAATATATAGGTATTTTTGGCTACACCTCTGTTAAAGTCAGCCACACCCACCACCAGCAAGCAGCCACCAAGCATGTCTCCAAAGTGGAATACAACCCTCAGGTGGAAAGAGGTTCACCTCCCGCACATAGCTCCCCTCCCCTGTGTGGATTCTCTTATGTGTTCTTAGAACTTCCAGGCCTCCTCAATCCACTTGTCACAGTTTTTCTCCAGCATGGATTCTCTGATGTCTGGAAAGATGTGAACTTTGGATGAAGCTCTTCCCGCAGCTGGAACACCGATAGGGCTTGTCCCCTGTGTGCGTTCTCCTGTGCTTCAGGAACGTTGACTTGTCATTGAAACTCTTCCCACAGTCGGGACATTCGTAGGGCTTCTCCCCCGTGTGGATTCGGTGGTGCTGGCAGAGATGAGCATTCCTGCGGAAACTTTTCCCGCAGAGGGAACACTTGTAAGGTTTCTCACCGGTGTGCAGCCGCCGGTGAGCCACAAGCCTTGAGTTCCACCTGAAGCTCTTCCCACAGTCAGCACAAATATTTTCCCCTTTTCCTGTGTGAAGTACAGAAATTTCATGGGGTTTGCTTTGTACTGCGCCTCTCAGACAGCCTTCCCATGTGTCAGCCTGCATCCTTGCCAGTGCGGGTTCATTTGTGGATCTGTCTCCCACCTCTCGGCATGGGGAGAAATTCTGTTCTGCTTCTCCCAGTGTAATCCGATGAACTTCTCTCTCAGAAATTTCCCACCCAGGTGGGTGCCCTTTGTTCTCATTCGTCTCCCTGCAGACTGTGGGAATAAAGCGAGAATCAGTGTGATGCACGAGGGGTCCCTGAATGTGAGTTGTTTACAGAACACAGAAATGAGGGGCATGCCACTCTCTCCTGCCTGTGCCTGGCAAATCATGGATAACAAACCCACACAAGCCTGCCCAACAGCTACCCAACCAGGTGTTGGGGGCCTCTCTCCCAGCTCAAGGGATTCTGCTCTGGAGAAGATCTTTGGGGGATGCATTCAAGTTAAAAAGGATTAAAATAGGTGGGCCAAAAAGCTAAAGGGCTGGTACCCAAAATATTAACTCGTTGCATCTTCAGGCTTTTACTTCCAGCAACTAGAGAGATCAGGAATATATAGGAAACCCCCGGTGGGTCCAGAATTCACCCTCAGGTCCGAATTTTCTCCCTCCTGTCTAAACACTCGATCGTCAACACAACAGTTAAAAACGTCCTGCAGCATCACAGAAATCAAGTGCAGGGTAGCCTAGATGGGGTTCAACTCAGATTGATATCTGCTTCTCCACACTCTTGCTAGAAAAAGCCCATGACATGAGAACCCACAATCAGTGGTGAATACGGGTTGAGCGTTGGTTGTTGCCGAACTGTGAGCTGGTGCTGAAACATGGGGCATCATGTTGATGGAATCCAGCTGCCTGGACAAACCATGGCCTGTTAACCACAAACAACCTATGAAAAGAGCCCATGGTTTGTGGCTGGGTTGTCCACGATGGGTTGTTCACCATGGTGTACTGTCTCGGTTGGGTTCAGACCACATCCTGAGCTGAATCTCTAGCTAGGGTCAGCTGCAAGGCATGTGTTTGCACAGTTTTGCTTGTGCAACTCTTGTGCAACACTGAGTAGCCCTTTCAGAAAGGCCTGCTCTGGGGGCCAGACGCTTTGCAGGCTCAATTTGGACCTGGCTGTCTTGCTATGAACCTTTCCAAGGAGTAAGGTGTGCAGGAGAGGCCATTACCTGCAAAGGCCTCTTGATCAGGTATGTATCAGGTAAGGTAAGGGCATCTTCCTGTGTTAAGTCCCGACTATAAAGCCATTCAGGAACCACAAATGGCCCTCCATTTTCTGGGACTTTGGAAAGGTTATAAAGAGAGTCTTTTTTCCCATCTGGCCTTTCAAAATGTGCAGTTCTACCATTTTTGTTGTTTTCATGTTTATTGTTCTCAGTTCTATATACCATCTCGATGGCTGCTTAGCACACAAAGCTAGGCCTGACCAATGGTGATCATTCTGCAGCGAGGAAGAAAATTCGTGTTTGCTTCTTCTGAATCTCTTACCCAGGACAGTTCACTGGGCCAGCTTTTCTCAAGCTGTCATCCTTGGATGCATTGGACTCCAAGTCCCATCTTCTGCAACCTGGAGACAGGCACCACTAGGCTGCTCTCTCTCACACACACACACACGCACACACACAACACAAAACCTGGAGTCCACATTCTTTCTTCAAGGAGGCTGCAAACTAATATCATACAAGAGATGTCTGGCAAGGAAGGAAGGATTCAGAGAGAAGCTCAGGGTCCTACCCTGCAAACCAGCATCCTCAACGCTCTCCATTTTGATCTCTCTCCAGGCCAGTCTGAGCTCCGTAGCTGCCTGGGTCGGCTCGCTGGTGGAGAAATCCGCCACTTGCTCCTCAGAGAGTCCTGTCGTCTGAAACTGTGGGGGAGACGCATTCAGGGCAACATAGTCACTGGGGCATGGCAGCTGACAATCTCTGGAAGCCTGGGACCACAACTCCCATCAGCCCCAGCCTTGGCTGTGCATGCGGGCAGTTGTGGAGGGGACACCTGACCTGAACTATTGAATGCCAAACAGAGGGCATTTTAGGATCTGGTTTGTGACACCAGCCTTGTAAATGAGCCCTGAAGTTTACTCATCTACCAAAGAACCCCCCGCCCCAATTACCAGCTGTGACCACAGAGGGGGTGAACTGGGATCAACTGGTAGCTCTCCAAATGAGTTGCAGTATGTTGGAAAGGCTTTCTGTCTCCCGGATCCATGACCCAAAGTCTGATTTCCCTTCAAATCGCTGGAATCAACAAAGTTTGGGGAGTCAGGGGCAGCTTCGTGTGGTCAACCCTTTCCCTACCTGCATTCCCCCCACCCTGTGTTGCACTACAATCCCCATCACCACCCAGCCAGCAGAAGTCACCTTCCAAAAACCGAGGGGCCTCCAGCAGTGTTAGGCTACAACTGCCATCCTCCCTGGTAAGCATGCTGGCCAGGACGAATGGGAATTGTAGTCCTACACATCTGCAGGACACCTACGACCAGCACACTCTGCAAGCCTGCCAAAGCCATTCTTTTGGCTTTGGCTCTTGTGTGGGCAAAATTCGAGGGTCTAATGAAAAGCCATCCTAAAATCTCCCCACTCAGTACTAAGAGCCTAGTTGATTTATTACTTATTGATTGAATTACAGAATTTTTATCCTGCTGCCAATCTAAGGACAGTGGTACCTCAGCTCACGAACTTAATCCGTTCCATGACTCTGGACGCAACCCAAATTGGTCATGAGCCAAGTCAAATTTCCCCATAAGATTCAATGTAAATAAGGCTAATCCGTTCTGCAACTAATTTTTACTCACAAAAATTTGAAGCAAAGTGACAAAGAACAACAAAGATCGCAGCCATCTCTCCCTCCCCCCCCCAGCATGACCGTGATTGCGGGTGCGCTTGCGGGGCAGGGGGGAGATGGGCGTGATCGTGGTCATCACCGGATGCGGCGTTTGCGACCTGAGGCAAAATTTTTCAGAAATTTCTGCTTGCGACTCAATTCGGTTGTGAATTGAGGCATTCGTGAGCCGAGGTACCACTGTAGATTCCAAAGCGGTGAAGAATAAAAAGATAAAACCATATGCATTGGAAACACAACAACACTGAAACCTGCGGCTGCTTGGGAGGAAGGGCCTTCTGGAGATGTCTTTAGTGGGTGCCAAAGCAAAGCGGTAGTGGTACTTGCGTGATCTACAAAGGCATGGAGAACCACAGGGAAGGGGCCACCACACTGAAGGCTCTTCCCTTGGTGGACCTCAGCCAGGCCATCAGTCTCTGTGGGACCACCAGGAATATGCCTTCCAATGATTTCAGTGAGGGGCAAGTTGGTGAGGGAGAAAAGGCTCTTTCGAATACCCTGGGACCAGGGTTCGCACCTTCCTTCCTGCTCCGTGCCAGGGCCTGTGTGCTGAAAAGGGGCAGCTCTCAACCACAGTTGAGCTGCAGGAGTTTTGCACATGCTCCTGCTTCAGGACCACGCACAGAGTTCCTCATTGCAACAATCCTGCCCTGAGGTCACTCAAGCAGCCTGTGTTATTCTGTAGAAGAGGAAAACCCCGAGTTTGTTTGTTTATTTAGAAAACGTCTATGCCGCCCCATTCGCCAAAGCCTTGGGGTGGCTCACAATCATAAATAAATGAATATAAAACAGTATAATTTAAGAATAATTTAAGTCGCCCTGGCCAAAAGATAAAATAAATAAACAACATTAACAATTAAAATAACGGTTGAATAAAAAGGTCTTCGCCTGGCGCCGAAAAACAAATAACGACGGCGCCAGGCGGACCTCTCTGGGGAGCGCATTCCATAAATTGGGAACCACCACAGAGAAAGCCCTCCTCCGAGTATTTATCCTCCTAATTTCCTTCATGGAGGGTTCTCGGAAAAGGGCCTCTCCCACTGATCTCAAGGGGTGGGTGGGCATATATGGACGTAAGCACTCCTTCAGGTAACCAGGACCCAAGCCGTTCAGGGCTTTATAGGTCATAACCAACACCTTGAATTTGGCCCGGACTTCAATGGGAAGCCAGTGAAGCTGACGGAGAACTGGAGTCATGTGAACGTAATGCCCAGTCCCCGTCAGCAGCCTGGCAGCTCTATTTTGAACCAATTGAAGTATCCGGACCGTCTTCAAGGGCAGCCCCACATAGAGCGCGTTACAGAAGTCAAGTTGGGAAGTCACCAATGCGTGTGTCACTCTCGCCAGGCAGTCATTCTCCAGGTAGGGACACAGCTGATGGATCAGCCAAAGCTGAAGGAAAGCACTCCTTGCCACCGCTGTTACCTGAGCTTCCAGCGAAAGCTCTGGGTTGAGGAGCACTCCCAAGCTGCGGACTTTGTCCCTAGGAGGGAGTGCAACCCCATTCAGGACTAAGTTCAATTCACCTTCCCCGAAGCCCAATTCACCTTCAATTCACCTCCATCTTGTCAGGATTGAGCCTCAGTTTATTGGCCCTCATCCAGCCCATTACCTCAGCCAGGCACTGGTTCAGCACAGCCACTGCCTCACCTGGATCGGTGGAGAACGAGAGGTAGAGCTGGGTATCATCAGCGTACTGATGATCCCGCAGCCCACACCTCCTGATGACCTCTCCCAGCGGTTTCATGTAGATGTTGAATAGCAAGGGGGACAAAATGGACCGCTGCGGGACTTCATGGCATAGCTGCCATGGCGCAGAGCCATAGTCCCCCAGCACCACCTTCTGGAATCGGCCATTGAGATAGGAGTGGAACCACCACCTCCAACTCCCAATCCCGCCAGCCTATCCAGAAGGATACCATGGTTGATGGTATCAAAAGCCGCCGAGAGGTCCAGGAGAACCAACAGGGACGCACTCCCCCTGTCTCTCTCCTTGCGCAGGTCATCGTACAGGGCGACCAAGGCAGATTCAGTGCCGTACCCGGGTCTGAAGCCAGACTGAAATGGGTCCAGATAATCAGTTTCATCCAAGATGAGTTCCAACAGTCAGCGTGGAAATGACAGGGCTAGGGTTTTTTAGATTCGATGAAATACAGATTAAAAGCAGAACCTGAATGCCAGATTAAAACATAAGATGAAAACAGATAAAATTAAGAAATGAAAGAACAGACAGGGCTATAAATCAGAAGGGACAGTTTTCCAAGGTTGCCTTGAGCATAAATTCACTACACTTCCTAGGCAAGCTGCCCTTTCTCCATCTTTCATCAGCACAATGTTAATGCCACCAGCCTACCTTAAAGGGATGTTGTACACAGAGTGAACTGAGAGGCACTTTAAACACTCGCACAAGTTGTACCTGCTGTTTCTGCTTCTCGTTCGCTTGTTGCTGCTGTAGGAAACTTTCAGCCATGGCTACCGCATGGGAACACGTCTCTGGTCCATTCCTCCGAACCCAGCTCTGCATTTCCTGTGGCAAAATGCTCAGGAATTGCTCCAGGATCAGTGTTTCCAGGATCTGCTCTTTTGTGTGGCTCTCGACTTTCAGCCACTGAGAGCAAAGCTCTTGCAAGCGACCGTACACCCCTCGGGGCCCCTCGGCTTCCTGGTAACAGAAGTGCCGGAAGTGCTGCCGCTGCTTCTCCCGGCTCAGGGCATCTCCTCGCAAGATGGCCAACTTCACCTTCCCATAATCCTCTCTGTCTTGGGCAGCCAGGCCGCTGAAGGCCTGCTCAGCTTCTCCTCTGAGGGCTGGCCGGAGTCGGGCCGCCCACTCCTCCTTGGGCCACCGGCAGGCCTCGGCCACTTGCTCGAAAGAGGCCAGGAAGGCCTTGACGTCGTCCCACGGGGTGGGCTCCTCCAGCAACTCTGGGACCCCCAGTTCTGAGTGAGGGGACCCCGCCGTCTTCAGGAGCTCCTGCCACTGGGCTTCCCAGCACTGGGGCAGCTGCTCTTCAGGTTCTTGTTTCACCTGCTGCGGCCCTTCCCATCTTGGGAATCTCACCATGCAGCCACTGTCCAGATGGCAACCCTCTTTCATTCGCTCCAGTCCCACTCCAGTTTGGCAGCCCATCTTGAGCTCTTCCCCAGTTCCCATTCCCAGTTCTCTGCTTGCCCCAAAGTCAGCCTGGCCACACAGCCACTTTCCCTGCTGGTCGAGGGCCATTCTCCTAGATCTGGGCAAACTCAGCTCTGTCCCAGTATTTTGGGTGGAGGGATTTTGTGGGGGTAGCAAAAGCTGCTTTTACAGGCTTGCGCAGCCGGAGCTCCTGTGGGCAGCAGCCTGCTTTGCCGAATGCATGAAATCAACATGGGCGCTGGACTGGCAGGAGGCTTCTCTCCCTCTGTCGGAGCGGAGGGGGCGCTTGGAGGGGAGCCAGGAGGCGGGAGCCTGGAGCTGAGCAGGAAGCCAAGAGGCAAAGCCAAGCAACACGCTGGGGCTGCACGGATCCCCACCACGCTGCTCAAAGCCCGTCTACTGTTCCCTGCCCAAAAGGGTCCGGTGGCCAGCAGGGGCGCGCAGGGCCAGTTCAGAACCAGTTAATATTTCACTATGCAGGCTGCAAGCTGCATCTGGAAGGCAGCTCGGTTGGCGGTTCTAGCCCTGCAGCTGCCTGGCTCCTTTCAAGCGCCCTATCGGCTCCCTTTCTTCCTCTTGAGTTAAGCCATCCACGTAGCCAAGCGCCAATCCAGATCTATCCCTTCCACTGCTGGGGAGGCGATCAGCTCCAGCAAATAAAACTGGAAGAAGCCGGAGGAGGAGGGCAAAGAGGTGGGACAGGAAAAGGGTTGCATCCGCTGATTTGCATCCTCCGCCCATGCCCTCCCAGGTTTCCTGCTACTCTGGTCTTGGTATCCCGCCTCTGCCCATTGTAACCCTTTGGGTGCTGGAGGAGATCCGTGCAGCAATTTTCCCAGAGACCAGCTCCTTGCAAAGGTCGCGCAATGGGTGGGAACTCCGAGGGGAGGGGCATCTGGCTTTTACATAGGGGGTTGACTCCGGATTTAACCATGTGCATCTGAGCTGGCAAAACTGGCCTCCTGCTTATGGCGGCCCCCTTCCCCCCAAGCCCATAAAAATGCCGCTCAGAAGATGAGGAGAGGTGGCTAGAAAAACTGAGGAATTTGTCCAGGGTTGGATTCAGGATCTGCCTTACCGGAATGAAAGGGACTTTCTACAGAGAAGATGCCTGCACCAGATGTTCAGCGATTCCTCGCCCACCAAACAGATCAATCCATTGATTGGGGGTGTAGAATCACGGAATACTAGAGTTGGAAGGGGCCATGAAGGCCATCGAGTCCAACCTCCTCCTGGTGCAGGACATCAAGTCGCACCATCCCACTCAGATGGCTGCCCAATTTCCCCTTCAACCTCCCCAGTGCAGGAGAGCCCACCGCCTCTCCAGGCAGCTGCTTCCACCTGTCGTATTGCTGACAGTGCGGAAGCTCTTCCTGATGTCCTTCCTTAATCTGGGTTTTCGCAACTTAACTTGAATTGATTCTTCGGTGTCCCACACCCTGGTGTCAGCCAGGAGAGATCTTGACCATCCTCTTTGTGACAGCCCTTGAGGTCCTTCAGGAGGGACACCATGTCCCCCCTCAGCCTTCTCTTCTCAAGGCTGAACATGCCCAGTTCTCTCACAGGGTAGGATTTCTCAACCCTGACCGTTTTTGTTGTCTTCCTCTGGACCCATTCAAAATTTTCTGCACTTTCCTAAATCTTGGTGCCCAGAACTGGACAGTATTCCAGAAGAGGTCTGCATAGTGAGTACAGAGGAAGTACTCCTCCTCGTGATCTGGAAGTACTACTTCTGTTAATGCATCCCAAAATAGCATGTGCCCTTTGGCGGCTGCATCACATTGTTGCCTCCTATTCAGCCTTTTTCGAGATCTTTTTCTTTTTCAGTTCTGTTGAACTGTGCTTTGTATTGATGCCTTTGGTTTGTTTTTCCCAGGTAGAGGATTTGGCACTCGTCCTTATTGAACCTCATTCTTTTGCTTTCAGCCAGTGTTGCAAGTTTATCAAGATCACCCTGGAACTTCATTCTGTCTTCTAGGGTGTTTGCTGTTCCACCCGCTTTTGCATCGTCTGCAACTTGGATTATCTTTCCTTGTGCTTCCTCATCTAAATCATTAAGAAGGATGTTGAAGAGCACTGGGCCCAGGACTGAACCCTGTGGCACCCCACTAGTTACCTCCCTCCAGTTTGAGATGGGCCCTTGGATGAGCACTGTATCCAATTTAGCACCCAATTCTGGATCCACCTCATAGGTTTTCTATCTACTCCTGTTTCTTCTATATCGCTTCTCAGAATGTCATGTGGCACTATGTCAAAAGCTTTGCTGCGGTCTAGGTAGATTATTTCCAGTGTTCCCTTTGTTTGGGACAGTCCAAAAATGAGATTAGTCTGGGTCTCTTGGAGCAGTGGCTGGTGACAAAAATGTCAGTGGAGCAGTTAAAATAAATTGAGCCCAAGAAACGAATAATATAGACCAAGTTGTGCAGGAAAAAACATGCAAGGCTTTGTTCTTGCTTTCAGTGGTCCCCTTTTGTCCTTCCTTGGGAAATCCCACTGGCAGCTTGGGAGTGCTCAACCCAGAGCTTTTGCTTGAAGCTCAGGTAACAGCGGTGGTGGCGATGAGCTTCGGCTGATCCATCAGCTGCTCCCCTACCTGGAGAACGACTGCCTGGAGAGAGTGACCCACGCACTGGTGACTTCCCAGTTAGACTTCTGTAACGCGCTCTACGTGGGGCTGCTCTTGAAGACGGTCCGGATACTTCAGATGGTGCAAAGTAGAGCTGCCAGGTTGTTGACCGGGACTGGGCGTTGTGCTCATGACTCCAGTCCTCCGTCAGCTTCACTGGCTCCCCATTGAAATCCGGGCCCAATTCAAGGTATTGGTTATGACCTATAAAGCCCTTAACGGCTTGGGACCTGGTTACCTAAAGGAGCGCTTGCGTCCATACATGCCCTCCCGTCCCTTGAGATCCGCGGCAGAGGCCCTTCTCCAGGAGCCCTCCATGAAGGATATTAGGAGGGTGGGAGGGCCTTCTCTGCAGTGGCGCCCAACCTATGGAATGCGCTCCCCAGAGAGGTCCACCTGGCGCCGCCGTTACTTGCTTTTCGGCGCCAGGCCAAGACCTTTTTATTTAAACATCATTTTAATTGTTGATATTATTTATTGATTTCAATAACTTTGGCCAGGATGTCTCCAATTTTATATTTAATTGTATTGGCGATTTTATTTATGTTTTTAAGCTGCCCGAGGCTTCGGAAAATGGGGCGGCATACAAGTTTGCTAGCTAGCTAGCTAAATAAATAAATAAAGGCAGCTTTCAGAACTTACCTATAGACACTGAAGTGCCATGTTTTGTTTAGGGGAGCCCCAAACACCTGAAATTTTCCCAGCCTTCCCCAAGGTCCCTCCAGACGTTTTGCCAACTCCCATGTTCCCAGGTCATGGGCTACATTGTCTGGATCTGATGGGAACTGGTAGGAAGGATCCAGGTTGACAAAGGACAAAATAATCCTAAATTGTTCTTTAAAGCCATTTTAGGCTGCAATATATGGAGTCAAATATGTATCTTCGAGTCCAAGCACCAAACACAATTTCGGACATCTTCTCTGGGACCCAAAAGCAAAAGAAAGCAGGCCAAAAGCAAAGGCACAGTCTGTTTAAAGCAGCAAACGAAAGCCAATTCAATCTTGAGAATTTGGGGGGAATATGTAAAAATCCAAAGGCCTTCCCACTCTATGATTTTTAAAACTGCCATTCATCAGGAACCATGCAGAGTCTATTGAGAAAGCTAATTTTAATAAGAGTTCTTATGACAGCACATGCAGATTCTTCCAAAAATACAAAAGTGTTTTTGAATTTTAGACTATGACAGACTTTATAAAATGACTTCCTTCAACCCTCAATCCAAGCTAATATTATCAAACCTGAATTCGGAACGGCAGTCCCTTGGCAGCACAGTGAAGGTGGATTTCCTGCCTTCATAAGAAGGGCAGACCTGCCCTTAGTGGGAACAGCTCTGGGTAGAACTCCAAATGCCCATGCAAGATTTGGTTGGTACCATAGGCTGTTGGTTAAACATGTATTTTGCAAGAAGCACTTGTAAAAAGGGGAGGAGAAATTTCTGTACTTCTTCATACTGTCTGGTTGAACTCGCCTTCTGTAACCTGCAGCCTTCTAGATGTGTTGGTATCATAGCTCCCATCATCCCCACAGTCTGGGAGTGATGGGAGAGGTCGTACAACCTACCCAGAAAGTACCAGGTTGGAGATGGCTTCAGGAGGCACAGATGTGAGTATGAACACAAAAGGATCCGCATCTGAGACGGAGACGAGGCCGGAGTCATGCGTAACAGCCAGCCCAGCCGTGTGTGTCCCTGTGCAGGCCCAGGACCATCAGTGGGCAGGCTGGGTTGAGCTAGGCCATGCCTCTTACACACAACCGATTCTCAACCTACAGGCAAGTTAGCATGAGGAGGACACCCCTCGAGGGGCACGTCCTTGTCACCTTTCCAGGGAAGATGTAGGGGAAAGGCCCTGGATCACAACCACTTTATCCACGGGGCAGGGGATTATAACATTTCACAAGACATGGTCAACTTTTCTTTAAATGGTCTCTGACAGAAAAAACCCGGCTACTATACATATAAAATCCCAGTCCTGCCTGGAACTTCTCCTCCCTTATACTTCTTTGTTTTACTTGCAATGTGTGGTTTTTTTTTTTAATGCAGCAGGGTTTTCAAAAAATGGTATAACCTCCCCTACAACCTTAGGTGGTACAGTCCACTCTTGACTATCTCAGGATTTTCCCCAGTGGCTCTGGCATCACCTTCCTCTACAAAAGGCCCTCAAAGTTGGCTGTCAACTTTTCCCTTCACTGTAGAAAATAAGGCACACATTTGTAAACATCTTAACACATGCATGCAACAGCAGAAATATTTTTTAAAACTTAAGCTAGATAAGTCAAACTGTTCTTACTAATCCCTGACTTTAAAGAAGCAAGCTGCTCAAATCATAATTCTTTCTCGTTGCATTCTTTGCAGAATTTTGAGAAGTTCAAATATTCAGATATTTTGAGAGAAATCGGAACAAGCTAACAGCCCTAATACAATATGTGTTGAATTATGTTGAAATCCTCATGCTTAATTGGAACTTCTTAATTCGGGAAGGCTTTCTTCAAAAGAAGTATATGACAAGAGGGAAATGTATCACATGCTGACCATTTTTTTACTGACCAAGCAGTGTGTCTTTAAGAACTACCCTTTAATACAGGAATTAGGGGCACAATCTCATGCTTGTTTGGGCAAGAAAACATCTTCTGACTTCCAGCATGCTTGAAGTCAAAGAACTTTTTCCTGTCTGAAGGGCCAGAGATTGTGGCCTAAGGAAATATCAGATTACTTTAGTTTGGCTGGGTGGCAGCTCAGGGTTAGGTCTGGGAGAGGGCTGGGGGTCACCACAGGTCAGGTCAGGATCTGCCTTCCCCAAAGACGAGGCCTGCCACGTCTTCGAGGCTTCAACTCGCATGATCAAGCCCACTTCCCTGTTGGCTGATGGAGGATGTAGCCCAAATGCTCTGCAGGCACCTCTTTGTGGGGTGGATAGGTGGGTTAGATCATCAGAGCCACTGGGATCCAGCAGAGCTCGCACATACCCAAAGCCATTAGGGGCAGCAAATAAAGGCACGGTCACCAAATGAAAACCTGCTTCTGCAAATCTTGTAAGAGTGGGGGAAATTGCTGGAATGCAGCTGCAGGATTTATCTTTCCCCCTAAACCTCAGAAGAGGAGCCCCGTTTTCCTACAAATCCCATCCTTGGGTTGCATGACCCACCCAAGCAAAGTAATTTTTATGGATAGCTTCTCTGGTATCTGAGCTCCTCCGTGGGTGGACTTGCCTCTTCCTGACTTTAGTTTGTTGTTACTTCTCGAGAAAGGAAAAAAAAGAAACAAAGAGCATTTTTAAAAAGACTCGGGTCAAGAATCCCCAACCACTCCCAGGCCCCTCTTGCTCTTTTTGCTCTCCCCGCCGCTGCCGATCACAGCCTCCCCCTGCTGCGTGCATGTACCAGCTGGTGCCGATCCCGCTTCCACTTGCGGTCAAATCCTTCCCCGCAGAAGGAGCACTCGTGCGGCTTCTTCCCCGTGTGGGTGCACTCGTGGCGGGTCAGTTCCGACCGCCAGCAGAACCCCTTTGGGCAGTAGCAGCATGTGTACCGCTTCTTCCCGGAGTGATTCATCTCGTGCCGGATGTAGCTGGCCATGCCTTTGAGGGCCTTGCCACACAACAGGCAGATTCTGACCTCGCTGTTGGGGACCTCCTGCCAAAAGCTCCCCTTCTCCTGGAGCTCAGGGAGAGGCGTCGAGGGTGGTGTCGAGGGAGGCACCTCCACGGGGTAAATTCTTTGCAGCCTCTCCGAACGGCGGCGCTCCTGGACGTCTTCCCTTTGCTTCCAGCGGTAGGGGAAGACCGTGTTTGCTCGGCCGGGGAACCTGGCTTTTAATTTCATCTCCCCGTAATGGCCCCATTGGAGAGGCTTCTTCTTGCTTGTGCTGGGTGGGCCATAACCTACTGGACAGACAAGAAGGAGTCCCAAAAGGTCCATCAATTTTGTTTCCATGCCTCCCCACAGGCAACGCTCTCTGGGAAGTTCAAATATTACAAACCCAAAGGAGAGCACAACATCTTTTAACATACACAATTTGAAGGGAATTCAAAAATGTTTTCTAACCGTTCCCCCTTATCCTGCAGAGCCTCAGGCAACTGCTGACAGTCAGAACAGAAAAATGAGGAAGAGGAAGAGGGGGAAGGGGGAGGAGGAGGAGGAGAAAACAGGTTAGGTTGGTCTACATCTGATATGAATGGATTTGGAAACAAGAAACTATTTTTGGTTTGGCTCACCAACCACAGGAGAATTATCATTTCTTGTTGCATTTTAAGTAGTTTTCTTTTAATTTGAATATATTTTGGCCAAGCTGTTTTTAGTCCTGCCCAGGATTATTGGGTGCAGTTTTAGAAATCAAATCAATAAATGTACTTTGAATATTTCAGCTCTCCACCACTTTTCCTACCTGCTCCCATTTTATCCTCATGGCAACCTAACACGAAGAACTGGCTGAAAAGATAGGAACAAATGAGTGGTCCAGCGAGTTTCATGGCCAAACTGGGATTTGAACCTGGGAACAGGTCCTAGTCCCACCTGTTAAGCCTGTCTTTCCCAACTCTTGGTTCTCCCCCACAGACATTTTGGACTCAGCCTCAGCCAGCATGATAGAAGTTGTAGTCCAAACCAGATGGAGGACAGATGTTAATTTAGAAAAAAAGGAGTGAGGGGGGACCCGACCGGAAGCAAGAGGAGGCCTGGTGTGGAGAAAGTGGACTGGGAAGAATTTTTCTCTTTTTCTCACAATCTTAAAATCCAAAGGGATCATCCCATGAAGCTGGGAATTGGGAGATTTGGGACAGGTGAACGAAAGAAAGGACATCTTTACACAGTGCAGAACTAAACTATGGAACTTGCTGCCACAAGATGCAGTGGTGGTTTCCAGTTTGGACAGCTTCAGAAGGAACTGGGCACATTCATGGAAGAGGAGGCAGTGGCTATCAATGCCTACTAGTCCTCATGGTGTATTGTGAGCAGCAAGTTGCCCAAGGTGGGAAAAGAATACAGGCCAAGCCAGTCCCTTGCTCTAACCCAGCATAGCTTTTCTTATGCTCCTGACTAAGGAAAAGCTGCTAGTCCTCATGGTGATATGCTAGCTCTGGGATCAGAGACACAGCATGCCTCTGTACACCAGTTGCTGAGGAACATGGGCAGGAGAGGGCTCTTGTGCTCAGGTCCTGCTTGTGGGTTTGCTTTGGGTGCTTGTTGTGGGAACAGAAGACCCTGCCCTGAGCCGCACGAGACTGAATGGGAAAAGGCTGCTCTAACCACTAGGCAGGATCTCAGATGGGAATCTGCACTCTGCTGCCATCAATTCTATGCAAGCAACAACTCCCCACCTCAGCAATTTCAGAGGCAGGAGAGAGACAACTCCCCAAAGCTCTTCTTTTTTAAAAAGCACACACCTGCAAAACACCACTTACCTGCACAGGGCTTATGGAACGAGTTGGTCTCGCTCTTGGCCTGGGCTTGCCTTTTGGGGTTTTCCCCCTGTCCCTTCCCTTGACTGGAAGTCACCTCCTCTAGCTCCTGAAGAGGGCAGAGAGAAATACCAGTGGGTGGTCACAAGGACAAGGAACAAGCTGCCCACAGCGGCCCACCTGGCATACCTTGAATATCTTTTTAGTGCCAGGTAAGACGGTCCTCCAAGACAGAGCATTTAATTAGTTTTAATAGCATTGGGCATTTTGCCATCTTTTAAAATAAAGATTTAATTTGTACAAGCAACAGCAGCTTTTAAAATGTGTTTTAAATTTGCCTTTTAAAACTCTGTACTAATTTTTCATGATGCTTTTATTGTCAGCTATACTTTATATTTTATTTTTATTGTATCCTGTCCTATTGTAGGAAACTGCCAGGAGAGCTTTGACTATTAGGCAGCACAGAAATAAAACTAACAACAATAACACAATAAATAGTGTTATGTTACATTGTAATATACCAATATGCTACTTCTGCTCTGGTTGCTGTGGAACTTGGGTAGGAGGGTGTCGTTCTGCATTCGGGTGTTTGGTTTGTTGTTATGGGAACAGAATCCTGGATTCTAATAGAATCTTCTTTAATCCAGGACAGACTGTGATTGACATGCTCCTATGTTCTTACTCATTAACCCAGAAAGGTTGCATACCCTCAGCCTTTCCTCAGACCCTTGTAGCTCCAAGTTCCCTCCACTGAGCAGGAGAATGGCTTAGGTGATCCCCAAAGCCCCTCCTAAACCCACAGTTCCGTGATGGAACAGAACCAGTGGAGAGCCAGTGGAGTGCAGTGGTTAAGAGCCTGGGACTGGGACTCAGACGATCTGGGTTCTAGTTCCCTGCTCAGCCATGGAGCCAACTGGGTGACTGTGGGCCAGTCACAGACTCTCAGCCCAACCTACCTCACAGGGTTGTTGTTGTGGGGATAAGATGGAGGAGGAGATTGATGTAAGCTGCCTTGAGCCCTTTGTAGGAAAAAGGCAGGATATAAATCGAAAAATAAATAAGTAAATAAACCATGACAGAGCTTTGCAATATTCTGTAGCAAGGCCTTCTCGTAATTTCTACAAACATTTACAGATAACTGAGAGTATGATGGGCTTTGTAATGTTTCCCTTGATTGATTGATTTCTGGCTATCACTAATGCCTTACTGGTTTATGGGATGGCAGTCATCTAGCAGAAATTGGTTTTAGCTGTTGCACGTTTTTGGATGTTTGCCTTTTGTTATTTTGATCTTAGAAGCCTCCTCCTAAGAACACAAACCTACTGAAATAAACGCTTGTAAGGCCTCACACTTGGAGGCATGTGATGCGAAACAGGGAGAGGCGATCTCAGTCTCCCTGCTCCTTCCACCCCTCACCCTTAATTTTCACTAGACGGCAGTTTTGGGACATCTAGCTTGGCTGTTTTGGAGTGGGAGGGAAGGAGACTGGCGTGGGGTCAGGACAGCTTGAATCTGGCAACCCCATTCCCCACTTCTCAATGCTCTGCCCCTTTTTACCCCTTCCCAGAGTCCCTTTCACAACTTCAGCTCTGGACTGAATCCCAATTTTTTCCTGGCCACCTGAGAACACAGGACTATTCTCCAACATTTTTAGTACTGAACATATCTAAATAAAACAGTAATACAAACATGAATGCTTTCCTACCTGCTCTTCCTCTCTTTCAGCGGCATGAAGCCGCCTCAGGAAATCTTCAGCCAGAGAGACGGCTTGTGTGCAGGTCTCCGGGGCATGCTCCTGCACCCATTTCTGCATCTCCTCGGGCAGGACATTCAGGAACTGCTCCAGAAACAGAATCTCCAAGATCTGCTCCTTGGTGCATTTCTCCACCTGTAGCCACTGGTGGCCCAGCTCCTGGAGCTGAGCACAGACCTCCCGGGGACCGCTGGCCTCCTGGTAGCAGAAGCGGCGGAAGTCCTGGCGCTTCTTCTCCCGGTCCGCAGCCTCCCACTGCAAGATGGCGGCCTTCACCTTCTGGAAGTCTCTCCGGTCTTGGGCGTCCAGCCTCATGAAGGCACCCTCGGCTCCCTCATTCAAGGAAGGCAAGAGGCGGGTCACCCACTCTCTTCTGGGCCACCGGCAAGCCATGGCCACCTGCTCAAAGGAGGCCAGGAAAGCCCTGGTGTCCACCCATGGGGAAGGCTCTTCTAGCAACTGCTCCTCCATGTCATTCTCTTCCAAGAACTCCTGGAAGGCCATTTCCCAGAGGTGCCGCAACGATTCCCCGGATTTTGGTGGCTCACCAAGGAGTTCCCCAACTTCGTCGGCCTGGTCTGCACTGGGCTCTTCTTGAACTTCTTCCACTCCTTCCTCTGGCTGAAATCTGTTGGGCTCTTCCTGAGATCCCACCTCTTCCATCTTCTGCTCCATCTCTGCGTGGTACTTGGATCTCAAGGTGGCTTTTTTCTGTGGCTGAACACTGGCCATTTTCTTTTTCTTCTGCCAGGAAAGGAGCACTTCTGCCAAACCTGAGCTAGGCCTCGCTTGCGAGGGAGTGGTTTAAAAAGGACCGCTGTAGCTGCTGAGCTCAAAGCGTGTTGTCATGAGAAGCGAGTCCACTCAACCCGTGAAGAGACTCTTCTCTCAGTGACACGGAGCTCTGCTAGAAGAATCAAGATGGAACCACAGGACAAAAAGGTGAGAAAGCTTCTAGACCCTGCAAGAAACAGAACCCAGGCCAGGAATTAAGAAGAGACACCAGAACAGGAGTAAGGACAGGTACCCATCCTCTTGTTCCCAGGTCTGTAAGGGGTGCTTGAAGGAGGTCCTGCAAGGTCTGTTTGCTGCAGCAACCAAAACAAAAAAAAATGGCCACATTTTGGAACCATGGCCAAAAGTAGCCTTTCTGTTCAGTTGCTACAAATTTAAACAAGTGGAGGACCACGCTTATTTATTTCATAATGTGCACACACTCCTCGCCCCCCCCACCCCCCAGTAAGCCAAGCTCCCAGTCACAAATGCATCGCTTGCGCTGATCTTGCATCCCATGCTACCTGGACCTTTGAACAGGAGAAACCAGGGAGTCAACTTGGCATCTTGGGTTCGGAAAGCAGATGCCCTTGTAGAGACAATGCTCAGCAGGCAGCTTAGAGAATAGCATGGAACACTGTGCCTCTGAGCACGTTAAGCCTGGAAATTTGTTGCCAGTTGATCTGGGCTGGGCAAAGGGGGAAAGAGAAGCAAAAAGAAGGCAGGAGAGAAGAAAACAAGAGACACCAGAGAAAGAGAGAAGAGAATGTGGCAAAAACACGCAGAAGCAACATTTTTCTTATTCTGCCCCTCCACAGGTTTTCCAGAGAAGGGTTCTTCCCAGCCTTGGGATGCCAGTGGCCTAGTACCACCAAGCCATGCCATAAGACCATGGCTGGGCCAGTTCATGAGCCCACCCAGCCCACCTCTCATGAGGTCCCCATGGTGGCTGCGGATCGGCACACTGCTTCTGATACTGGAGGTAGCCTTTCTCCATGAGGACTAGTAGCCCTGCATAGCCCCTCTCCACAGGAGTCCAGTCCCCTTTTAATCCTGTTTGAACTGGTGGCCATCACTCCATCTAGTGGCAGGGACCTCCACAGGTTAACTCTGCTCTGTGTGAACCAGTCTTTCCTTTTCCCGTACTTTGTTCTTCTCCCACTGCTCAAGCTTTATGGGTTCAGTTCCCATTTTATGAAAGAGGGAGAAAAATGTCTCCCTGGTCACTTCCTTCACCTGAGACACCATCCCTGAACACCTCAGAGTGTGGTGACATGGTGTTCTTGCCCTCCAGATGTTTAGGATTACTCACTGCATTCCTGGGCTGTTTTCACCCCATCACCGCACAGAGGAAATGCTCCAAACCTGCATCGATTCAGCAGGCATCAAGATCTTTCTTTTACCCATCTCCAAATAAGATCACCAAGCAGGCCCTTCAAAATGGCGTCTTTTCACAGAGTTAAGAAAAAAGATGCTTTTCTTTTCTGCTGCTGTAAGCAGAAGACCTGACATCCATTCCAGCCCCCGCTTGGCTATGAAGCGCCCCAGGCAGCTTTGAGCCCGTCCTGGACTCTCAGCCTGAACTACCTCGTAGGGTTGTTGTAAGGGAGGGTACAATGGCCCAGAGGCCCACCTAAGCTGCCTTGCATTCCCAGCAAGAGCAAAGAGGCAAGATATAAAGGCCATGAGGAGCACACTTCCAAGTCAAGAAAAGAACCAACCCTTTGTCAGAAAGTGTCCTCTTAAAATATCCTAAACCCTACATATAAAAGAGTGTGTGTGTGTGTGTGTGTGTGTGTGTGTGTGTGTGTGTTGGGGTGTTAGCAAGGAAACATTAGGAAAATACTAACCTGATTCAGGTTCTTTGCCTCCAAGGAAAAGACAGACAAATCCTCACCTTATCTCAAGATGGGAGTTGTATTTTTGACCCCAGGCTACTTCCATTGTTTTGGCAAAAGAGGCATTTCCACCCTATCAGTTTGTGGGAGATTGAGGGACTGGATTTGGTGTTGAAATGGAAATCAATCCTGGTATAGGCAAGGGACAATGTAAAATGCAGCCATTTTTCCCCCCTAGAATTCTACTACTTTGGTTTAAATGGGTTTTTAATAGCTTTTGAAAGCTTCCATTTTGCAAACCATTTCATTTTAATTGTTTCAAGAAAGGTTTTCATGTAGCATTCTCCCTTTGCTTTTTTAAAGCTTTAAAAAAAAAGATAGTTTTTAAAAGCTTTAGTTTTGTTTTTTTCATGTTAATTGTCTCAAAAAGGCTTTCTGACTGGGGAAGGGTGGGGGGGGGTTAAAAAACCATTTTTAGAGCTTCTACTTTTCAAATCACCTTATTTTTCCCCTAAAGGTCTTTCTGTCCAAGATTTTGCAATTGTTTTAAAAGGTTAAAAATCTAGGTGTTAAACAATTTCATTTAATTTTTTTCAGAAGGACTTTTCATCTAGAACTCTTTCATTGTTTTAAAAACTGGAGGGAGGGGAGTAAAATAAAGCACATCTTTTAAAAGCATCAATTTTCTGTTATTTTATTTTAATTGCAAGAAGGGGAGCTATACTAGTCCTTGGTATTCTCCTTAGGATGGTGTGTGGGGTTGGAGAGATGTAGTCCATTCCACCCTGAAGCTCTCCGACTGTCTTTGGGCCAGTTACTCTCAACCTGACCAACCAAACAAGGCTGTTGTGAGAATGCAATGGGAAGAGGAGCAGCAGGCTTCATTTTACCTCCCCCTTTGCAGGAAAAAAGAACAATAAAAATATAGCAAACAAAACTCAGGTAGCAATATAAATAAAATATAGCAAACAAAACTTTTCTGCTTACAAAATAATAATAGCAACAACAGTTTGAACATCTCTATCATGGATCATACTGCCTGCTCTTTTTTTCTGATGCAAACCCCTTTTCTGAAGGATTTGGGCCTCTTTAATGGCTGCAGTAAAAAGGTAAAGCAAAATTAGGAGACGGTGAGCAGGATGGTGTAGTGGTTAGTGTCATGGCCTGGGTTCTAATCTCCACTTGCCATGACTTGGGGTTAGGCTGACAGCCTAGCCCAGCTCACAGGGTTTTGGCGAGGATAAAACGGAGACAAGGGAAGGCATAAAAGCTGCCTTGAGCTGCTTGCAGAATTTGGTGTCATTTTTCTTGGGTTTGCTTTCTAATATGTAGCTGTGGGAGAGGAGTCCACTGGGGTGCGGGGACTGGAGGAATTTAGGCTGCCACTTAAGTCCTAAGATGGCGTCCATCTAGCTAGGTAGTGTCTACCCCATCCTTCCCCAACCTGGCACCCCCACATAGAGCAGTGTATTACAACCCTTTGCACCCCTCTTCATCGACTTGGCTCTCCATAATTCCAGCACGTTTAACAGTAATGGTGTGGAGAGCGTAAGTGGAAAGCCGTGTTCTCATATTTATATTTTTTCAGCCAGCTTATGAAAGTCCTTGCTACATGGACCTCTGAAAAATTCTGGAAGGTGGGGAAGAAAAGAGAAATCGATGCGGGGGGCAGAGAATGGAAGCAGAGAAGCACGGGAAAGGCCATATATCTCCAAATTGCTTGCTCAGGATCTTGCTTTAGAGACCGCGGGCTGCTGGCTCTGGAGTACGCATTTACACAGACTTTCCGTTTGGTGCAAGACGTTGCTGAAATGCGACTCCGCGCCAAAATGGAAAACCCCAAGCCGGCGCCGTCCAAATGCGCCGCACCACAAGTCCCAGCTCAAGCCGCCTCTAGCCAGGCGCTGGGACTTGCAATCCAGCACATATGGAGAGCACGAGGTTGGAAAAGGCTGCTCGGAAGGCTTCGCCTTTCTCCTGCCGAGCTTTCAATGGGCGTTGCGTTTGTAGGAAAGGCGAAGGGGAAGAGCAAGGCATGAGGCTGGAAGAGAGAAGGCAATGCATGGGCCTAGTCTCAGCTCCCAAACGCGCAGCCTGGCTCAGCATCACTCTCTCGAGCGCCCCAAAAGGCCCACCGAGGCCCAAGAGTTCATCCCACACAGCAGCAGCCCCCCAAAAGCAAGGCACGAAAGCGACGCCCTCCCAGAGCTTCGGCGAGCGGGCCGTTCCGGAGCCGAAAGCAATGCATAACAAATATTCGCAGATACACTGCTCCTGCCCAGAGACGCTCTCCTGGGCTAGCACAAGTGATCTGCTTCAAGTTATATACTAGCTCCTAGATTATAATTTATATTATATACGAATTTCAAACCTTTTAATTTCCCCATTATTTTAATGTTTGATTAGGTTTTAATGCGCGTTTTATCTTACTGGGATTATTTGGATGCTGTGCTTTATTTCATGCTGTTTTTACTGTGAGACCGTCCGGAGACGCTGGCAGACGGAATCTTTAAATAAATAAATTTCCTTTACCCCCTTTTGCAAGGAACCCCAGGTAGGAATCGTATGCCTCCTTCCCCCCCCCCCAACAACGGCCCTGTGGGGGAGACTTTCTGCCTAGGCTTGCGCTCTGCAGGGCTCTCTAGCTTGTGGCGGCGAGTTCCACAAGGCCTGCCTTGGCACATATGCTATTTTATGGCTTTTTATAGCGCCTAAGGACCAATTCTCCCCAACAAACATGCAAACGAACTCACCTGGCCAGGCGTGACCCCGACGTGGCTTTCCAAAGGAAGCAAGAGGAGAGAGAGAGAGCGCGGCTTGGATACCGGGTTGCCGACCACCCCCCGCCGCCCTTTCGGGTTTTCGAGGTCTAAAATGTTTGGGGAGTGAAGCCTCCGCCTTAAACCTTTATAGGATCTCCCTGGAGCCCCCCGCCCCCCACCTTGTAAGTCAAGGCGGGGTCAGACCTTTTCCCAAACGCTGGCCGCGACGTGACCTTTCCAATCGATGCGATCGCCCCGGGGGGGGGGGGAGGGGATGGTCTGTGGCTTTAAGAGCAGGCTCACAGGCCTGCATTCAACCGGTGAAGCGCTTCCTTTCGTGTCTCTCCCCCATTTTCTTTGCGACTCGGAAAGCTGCCTTTAATGAATGATGCATCTGCACTACTGCTCACGGCGAGGCTGTATGTCTAGGATTCCAACCTCAGGCTCAGGCTATCAATGGATACTAGTCCTCATGGCCACGTGCTGCTTCCAGTTGTTAGAGGACTGAGACCTGTGTACACCACCTGCTGGGGAACATGGATGAGATAGTGCCACTACATCTTGTCTTGCTTGTGGATTTTCCTTGGGCAGCCAGGCTCCTTGTATGCTCTTAAATGCATAGGCCAGAATAAAATCCCGAGAGAGAGAGAGAGAGAGAGAGAGAGGGAGAGAGAGAGAGAGGATATATGATATTTCTATCCTGCTTTTTTTCGTCCTGTAAGAAATCCAATACCTAATCTTCCAGCTCCCCATTTTTTCCTCACAACAACCCTGTGAGGTAGGTCAGACTGAGAGTCCAAGTTCTGTATACCAATCCTATGCATGTTTCAACGGAAGAAGCTCCCAGAAACTCCCAGTATTCCCTAACCAGATGGGAGTTATAAGGCATTTTCCTATCTAAACATGCAAAGGATCAGTTCAGACTGTCAGTGGGGCAGTATATCCCCGCTGAGCTGCACTCTGAAATTTTAAGTGGCTATCCATGTGGCTGAACCGTTCGTCCAGTACAGCTTCAGCTCTCTATTTTGCTGTTTAGGTAGATGCTTATGCCGGCAAAAAGAAAAAAAACATACCTGTTGAATTTCTGCCTGCTTCACAATCCTCTGGAAGCATAGGGATCTCGAGAGAGTGGAAAACCACAACGGAATGGAACCCTACTGAGGTGTGTGTCTTTTGCTGGAAGATTGTCTTGTGCAGTATTTGAAGCCATCTTTTATTTGAAGGGCTGCCTTGTCCAAGCCAATCTACAATGAGAACCACAAGAAGTCGGTGCTCATCCGCATTTAGCAGACAGGCAGACACATGGTCACCAGATCACAGATCTCTGCGTACTTTTAGCCTTACACAGAACAGATTCGATAAGTGAAACTGCAGGTAAGCATGGCTAATTTAAATCCCATTCATTTCAATGGCTCTGCTCCATATTGCATAGTACCCTAGCATGTGCCGTACTACGGTATGCATTTCTGCTTAACTTAGAATTATTAAAAGCAAATACCCTGGAAGACAGTGATAAGATACAGGGTGAGTTACCTAGGTTACAATGCTGGGCAGGGAGAAAGAGAACGAAATGCAAATTCACCAGGGACAAATGCCAAGTCCTCCACTTAGGAACAAGAAGCCAAATGCATCGCCAAGAAAGTGGAATGGAATACTGGATTCAGCAGTACTGCCGATGAGAAGGATCTTGTCTTGGGGCGATTGTAGGTCACAAGCTAAGTATGAGCCAAAAACACGATGCAGCTGCAAAAAGGTCAAATGCTACTCAGAGCTGCGTTAACTGAAGCGCCAGGCGAAGACCTTTTTATTTAAGAAATATTTTAACTGTTAGTTATTAATTTTATACTGTATGATTTGCTATTTATAATAGATTCTGCTTTTTTAGAGTTTTTATATTAGATTCTGAGATGGGCCAGTTTTAAATAGTGTATTTAAACTCTGTTTTTAAACTGTTTTTCGATTGTTGTTAGCCGCCCCGAGGCTTGTTTGCAAGGGGGCGGCATACAAGTATGTTAAATAAATAAATACATAAATAAATGAATAAGCGTAGCTTCCAAAACATGGGAAGAACTTCTTTCCCTGTACTCAGACCTCACTGGTTCTGGACATTACTGCAATGCACAGCTAAGGCTGGTTAGAAACTGGAGCAAACTCAGAATACAGCTGCTGCTCAGCTATGGGCAGAACTGCTCCTCTGAAGTCACCGGATGCTATCCTGGGGTGCTGCATGGGGCTGTGAAGGCCTGGAAACAAAATCCTTCCAAATGTGAGGAAAGGAATCTTTTCCCCTCCAGATTTGGGGATTTCCCCCCTGACTTCTGCTTTTTTCTTTTCTTTTGGCCCTTCCCATCTTAGCCTCTAATTCAACTTAGTCCACCCAGAAAAGAGCCTTCTCTAGGGGTCAGGAAGGCTCCGACCTTGCGTTTCTCTGCTTTTATTCCATTTTTCAAATGGAGTTCGATTCTTTTTATCCATCTTCCCTTGGTTCAGATGTACTGATACAGCACTTACAAGTTGCAAATGCATGTTGCTAGTTACGAAGTCCTGTCTGACCCATCACGACCCCATGAACAACATTCCTCCAGGCCCTCCTGTCCTCCACCATCCCCTGGAGTCCACTCAAGCTCACACCAACCACCTCAGTGACTCCATCCAGCCCCCTCATCTTCTGCCGTCCCCTCCTTCTTTTGCCGTCTATCGTTCCCAGCATTAGGGTCTCCTTCAGTGAGTTCTTCCTTCTCTTTAGGTGGCCAAAGTATTTGAGTTTCATCTTCAGGATCTGGCCTTCTAAAGAGCAGTCAGGGTTGATCTCCTCTAGGACTGACCGGTTTGATCACCTTGCGGTCCAAGGGACTTGCAGGAGTCTCCTCCAGCACAATTCAAAGGCCTCAATCCTTTGGCGCTCGGTTTTCCTTATGGTCCAGCTTTCACAGCCATACATTGCAACTGGGAAAACCATAGCCTTGACTATACGCACTTTTGTTGGCAGGGTGATGTCTCTGCTTTTTAGTATGCTGTCTAGATTTGCCATAGCTTTCCTCCCCAGGGGCAAGCGTCTTTTATTTATTATTTATTTATTTATTAAAACATTTATAGGCCGCCCCATCGCAACAAAGCCTCGGGGCGGCTTACAACATAATTAAAATGCAGAGAAGATACAAATATTAAAATAATTTATCCCACCCCCTCCCTTGGTGCATCTCGGCCACTAAATATAAATAAATACCCTAACCCACCAAATAAATAAACAAAACCACCTAAAATACACCCCTAACCAAACCAAACCAAACCAAACAAACATTAAACATATATAACACTAAGCAAAAATTACTCAAATGAAAACTACCACTAACAATTAAAATAAGACTTAAATAAAAAGGTCTTCCCCTGGCGCCGAAAAGCAAATAACGACGGCGCCAGGCGAACCTCTCCAGGGAGTGCATTTAATTTCTTGGCTGCAGTTCCCGTCTGCGGTGATCTTGGAGCCCAGGAAAATAAAATCTGTCACTATCTGCAAATGTATACATGCATAATAAAATTATTTCTAAACATGAATCTCTTCCTGTCAGTTAGCATATGCGTATTTTATGCCAAGCGGTGTGATTTTGGTGTGTGGTTTGCTTTGTTGAAGATGCATTTCCTCTTTTCTTCTCCCCTGAGGATGCTCCAGGCTGATCTTCTGCTTCTGCTGCACCTGCATCTGGAGAGCCTCAAAGGACACGATCCTGTTCATGTTGAAGCAGAAAAGCATTCCTACAACTCCCAGCATGCCTCAGCCAGGGCGCACGTAGGATTTTTTTTACCCTGCCAAAACATTCACAGGGCTGCATCCTGTAAGGGTTAACCCAATAGAGTTGCGTGGCTGCTAGAGAGGCGCAGTCATTTGGGAGGAGGGGGAAATGCAAAGAGCAAAGTCCCTTCCTTTCCTTTTCCGCCGTCACCTCCATTCCTTCTCCCCTCTTTGCATAAAGTGTCTTCCTTCCCTCTTTATTTGCTGCTCTCCAGTTTGGGGGGGATGGCCGGCAAATGCATCAAGGGGGGCCGAGAATCTGAAAGGCTGGAATTGCTGCAGTGAGACTTGAGCCGCGTCTATCCACAGGATGGATGCTTTGATCTTTTTGCAACCCTAACGAGAAGGAAGGAGCCGAAGAAGAGAAGGCAGGGGCTGAGCAAACCCTGGAAGGGAGCAGTTCCCCGCTTTTGCAAAGGTACTCAGTCCTCTCCAGTTGTTTTTATTTCTTGAATTTGCATCATAGCTCAGGGAGCGAGCATAAAAAGCGAGTATCATAGCTCAGGGAGCGAGCATAAAAAGAGGATTCTGTTCTTTTCTCCCCCATTCAACACCTGCTGCAAGACCTAAGGCTAGCAGTTCCTAAAAGAGGCCCTTTGCAACTTTTGAGGAGGGTTTTGCTAAAGAGAAGAAGCAAGATAGAAAGCGGCTGTGTCCAGAAAAATACTTTGGGGAAAGTGCTGGAGAGTTCACCGCTGCTAAGCACAGGGAGAGAATTCCCACCCCCAACGAGAGAAGGGATAATCCCCCTATTGCCAAAAAGAAGTGAGATTACACCATCCCCCCAGTAAGAAAGAGAATTCTCTATTGCAAGGTAAAGTAATGCTTTTAATTTCTTGGATTCAAACTAATGAAATTTCTTGGTTGTTTTTGAAGGGGGCGGGGAATAAGGAGTGGTACTGGTGTCATTTGGGGTGGCCTGTGGGCACCATATGGGAGATCCTGGGCTAGAAGGACCCATCACCTGGCCCTAGATCAAAGATCTCCCTCTGTTATGGCCTGGTTCCTGGAGGTCACTGTAGGAAGCTGGAGGCTGGATTTGACAGTCTGATCCTGTAGGGTGCTTCTTAGGTTCAGTACTCCCCAAAATGTCTCCACTGCGGCCCGAAGTGAGGGCAGAAGGTTGATGAGAGGTCTGGAGACCCGGTCCATCTTTTGAGGGTCCTACAGTTGCAAGAATCCTGTACTGAGCTGGGTGAGGAGACTCCCAAGTGTTGGGTCAGATCACCTCTAAGGCCCTGTTGGGAAAATCCAGATAAATCTCTATAGAGAAAGGTTGCTTATATGTGCCTTTGTGCTCTAAAATCAGACATGCCGCATCCCTGCTCCTCCTGCCCAGAAAAAGGCAGATTTTCTTTGTGTCCTTGAAGTTTTATCCTCTGTCCCTTTAAGAGACTGAGACTCCCGCTCACCTGAGGCAGTTGCTACATGTAGTTGCAAAGTTAGTTGTTGTTAGGTTCCTTATTGTCCTGCATTGAGGCTTTGATCCTGTTATCTGTGTCAAGGAATCCTGGCTTAGCAGCACAGGAGAATGTACATTTGGATCCACAGGGAGACACCTCTATTAGGAACCTCAGCAGTTTTCTTGGTGAGAACACCCAGGAAACCCCTCTGCAGAAACAAACCTTAACAAACAGCCGTGTTGGGTAGAAGTACCCCACCAACTACAAAGTTCCAGAACATACACAGAGTGTTTTATAGGTTTTGAGTCACCTACAAAGGAGTAGAGTTGATGATGAGCACATAATAGGTACATAATATTTTCATTGTCAAACAAAGTGAGACATTTTCTATTCTTTTCCTCCCTTTCTTTTTTCTAAATTCATGAAGTGCTGTTTGATATTGTTTAATAATTGAGGTTTTATTTTTGTTTTATTGTAATTTTACATTGTGTAAGCTGTCCTGCTCACTTGTCAGAAGGACAGGATATAAATGTTTTTAATAAATAAATAAATAAATATGCAGAGGGGACGTAACACAAAGGAACAGCAAATATCAGTGATTACAAGATGACAATCAGAAAGGTTCACAAAGCATTATGTGAGTTTGAACATGTAAGTGACTCTAAGTACAACATGACAAGAAAAACTGGCCAGAGCAACATTGCCACTGCCAGCGGAAGAATTGGGAGCCGCATTTTGTGCATTTCGTAGAGGATTAACTTGGCAACTCAGTGTGGCAGCCGCCTCAGGGGAGCGAGTGGAGAGTCTCGGTCTCTTAAAGGGAGAGATGATAAAGCTTCAGAGAAACCAAGGAAGTCTGCTTCTTTCTGGGCAAGAGGAGCAGGGATGCTGCAGGTTTGGTTTTAGACCACAAAGGCACATATAAGCAACCTTCCTCTATAGAGATTTAACTGGATTTCCCAACATCTTCTGGTATTGCAGCAAACAGCCCTGACTAGATTTTCCTGTTTTTATGAAATCATCTGCTCTTGCATATCAAAACCCACACCCAGGATCTGTTACGGCTATTCGCTTTGTCAGTATTCTGCTTATGACTGATAATTTACTATTCATTACATCAAAGTCCCTCTGCAGTTATTGTTCTGTTTATGGATGCATTTATCTTTCGAAATGTACCTATTCTTCGCTCATCATCAACTCCGCTCCTGTGTATGTGACCCAGGGCCTATAAAACACTCTGTATATGCTCAAGGAACTTGTAGCTGCTGGGTCTGCCTCTACCTGGCAGCGCTGTTGTAAAGTTTCTCTCTGTGGAGGGATTTCCTGGGTGTTCTCACCAGTAAAACTGCTGAGGTTTGTGACAAAGACGTGTGGAGCCGAGTGTACATTTTCCTGGCTGCTAAATCGGGATTCCCTGACAGCCCCTTCCAGCTCTCTGAATCCTGAATATCCCTCCCCTCCCCTGCCTCCCCTCCAGTTGTGCTGTGCGCAGTTTTGATTTTGAGCGAAAGGCCAAGAGAATTGCATGGCACTTGGTTCCCGGCCATGTTGTCCTATTTTGTTCACTACAGAGGTGGGGAAGGAAATGCGGGACGTGTGGGAATGTGGTTGGAGGTCAAGAGCAGGTGTGGCCACCTGGGGAGATCCCAGGGGACCCCATTGGAAGCCCAGGTGGGCCCACTTGAGGCTCAGTACCTGTGACACAAAGTGCTGCCTGGAGGTTGGGCATTTGAGTTCCTCCTTGGTTATGAAGCTCTCTGGGTGACTCATTCATTCATTCATTCATTTATTTAAACATATTTGTATGCCGCCCCCATTGCAACCGAGCCTCGGGGCAGCTCACAACATAATTTAAAACGATTATCCTGTTTAAGACTATTTAAAAACTGGCCCATCTCGAGATATGGAATAAAATACACTAAATAGCATAATAATACAATCTAATAATTAAAATAACGTTTAAATAAAAAGGTCTTCGCCTGGCACCGAAAAACAAATAACGAGGGCACCAGGCGGACCTCTCTGGGGAGCACATTCCATAGGTGGGGAGCCACCGCAGAGAAGACCCTCCTCTGGGTACTCACCCTCCTTATCTCCCTCATGGAGGGTTCCCGGAGAAGGGCCTCTCCTGCCGATCGTAAGGGGCGGGAGGGCATATATGGTTGCAGACGCTCCTTTAGGTAACCAGGACCCATTTTATTTATTTAAAACATTTTTATGCTGCCCCATCGCAACAAAGCCTCGGGGCGGCTTACAACAAAGCAAAAAATATACAAATATACAAAAAACAACAATAGAACAATAAAATTTTTCTTAAACCCCCTGCCCTCCCCTGGTGCATCTTGGCTAAACATTTTTTTAAATCCAATAAATGCAGTTAATAAAAAGGTCTTGGCCTGACGCCGAAAAACAAATAATGACGGCACCAGGCGGACCTCGAGCTCTGCCTAACCTACCTTGCGGGATCATTCTGGGTGTGTGGACACTGTCTTGTGCCCCATCCTGAAAAAGCGGGCATAAATAAACGCCAAAAACCCATAGAAATTAACATACTGGGATTGGGTGGAGGAAGGTTGCTTCTAAGGCTTACAATATTTATTTATTTATTTATTTATTTATTTACAAATTTATAGGCCGCCCCTTGCCACAAGCCTCGGGGCAGCTTACAACACAATTAAATTAAACATTAAAACTTTAAAACTGGCCCATCTCCAGGTATAATTTAAAACAAATACAATATAATAAAAAATAAATTAACATTTAAAATATAGCTTAAATAAAAAGGTCTTCGCCTGGCGCCGAAAAGCAAATAAAGATGGCGCCAGGCGAGCCTCTCTGGGGAGTGCATTCCATAGATGGGGCGCCACTGCCGAGAAGGCCCTCCTCCGGGTACTCACCCTCCTAATATCACGCACGGAGGGTTCCCGGAGGAGGGCCTCTGCCGCAGATCGTAAGGGGCGGGAGGGCATATATGGTCGCAGGCGCTCCTTTAGGTAACCAGGGCCCATGCCGTTTAGGGCCTTATAGGTAAGAACCAACACCTTGAATTGGGCCCGGACTTCAATGGGGAGCCAGTGGAGCTGACGGAGAACTGGGGTGATGTGAGAACCACGCCCAGTCCCCGTCAGCACCCTGGCAGCTCTATTTTGCACCAGTTGAAGTATCCGGACCGTCTTCAAGGGAAGCCCCACGTAGAGCGCGTTACAATAATCCAACCGGGAAGTCACCAACGCATGTGTCACCGTCGTCAGGCAATCGAGCTCCAGGAAGGGACGCAGCTGATGTATCAGCCGAAGCTGTTGGAAAGCGCTCCTCGCCACTGCTGACACTTGAGCAGTCAAGGTTGATGGCATAGTGTGGGAGACCCTTGGGGGGAAGTGTATTTTTATTTATTATAAATATTCATTTATAAATATAAATATTTATTATATATACATATTATTTTTCTATAAATTTATTTATATCCTGCCTTTTTTTCCTTCCAAGGAACTCAAGGAGGGTTACATAAGTCTCCTCCTCTTAATCCTCAGAACAACAACCCTGTGAGGTAGACTGGGCTGAGAGTCCGTGACTGCCCAAAGTCACCCAGTGAGCTCCGGGGAAACCTCACTTGTCACCGTGTTGTAATCCTTCCAACTTTTTGCCTGTGTTTGCCTTGTTTCCACAGAAGAGAGGCCTTCCCGTGGGACTGAGCAACAGGGCTCGACGTGGTGGAGAAATTTCCCCCCTCCCAGCAGTCCTGCTGACCAGACGGCAAGGGCATAACTCAAGCTGGGGCTTGAGATGGGATAAGGCCGCTCTGAGGCCTCCAGGGAAGCAGCTGCAGAAAGGGGGGCGCATCAGCCCCGTGTCTCCAGTTCCGGGCTGTGCGAGAGCAAGGGGCGGCCATGGACGAGGGGGACTCGGCCTGCCCCAAGCCAGCCGAGGGGGCGAGGAAGGGCCACCGAGCAGTCCAGGCCGACGGCACGAAGGAGCTCCTTCGGCGGGTGCCTCTGCCGCAGATCAAGCAGGAACCGGATGAGGGATTAGCTCAGCGCTGGGAAGCCCAGTGGCAGGAATTCCTCAAGGTGGTCCAGTCCCCCCACACTGGCTGGGGGAACGCCCCCCTGCCGGAGCTCGTGGCGTTGAACGACCAGAAGTCGTTCCAGGCCTCTGTCGGAGCCGCCCAGCAAGCCTTGGTCTGGAAAGTCAAGGAGGAGGTCCTGGAAGAAGAAGCTGCCAACTCGGAGGTGCAGCGCCAGCGCTTCCGGCATTTCTGCTACCAGGAGGCCGAGGGACCCCGGGAGGTCTGCAGCCGTCTCCGGGAGCTTTGCCACCAGTGGCTGAAGCCCGAGCGGCACACCAAGGAGCAGATTTTGGAGACGCTGATCCTGGAGCAGTTCCTGGCCATCCTGCCCCCGGAGATCCAGGGCCGTGTCCGGGAACGCGGCCCCGAGACCTGCGCTCAGGCGGTGGCCCTGGCTGAGGGCTTCCTGCTGAGGCAACAGGAGGCCGAGAAACCAAGACAGCTGGTGAGAGTTGGCTTCTTCATGTTTGTTCAGTAGATGTTTGGAGTAGGACCTTGACAGGCTGCCTTTCTGCAGCACTGTCTCTAGGACTGGCCAGGGAGTCTTTGCCAATAGTACCCTTGAAGAGGACGCCCAGCGGGGCTCCCTCACATAGCAGAGCCTTCACAGGGGTGGCTCCCTGACTGCAGAAGATCTTTTGAGCCGCTGTTTGGCTGTCTTCCACACCAGAGGCCTCTGCTTCTATTTTAAAGCAGAATCATAGAATTGGAACCATCAGGCCTAACCCCCTGCTCCGTGTAGGACTCCCAGTTAAACCATCCCTCTCAGATGGCTGCCCAGTTGTATCTTGGAGGCCTCTGGCGTGGGAGAGCCCCCCCCCCCCGCCCCCAGGTCATGGGTTCCATTGTTGGACTGCTATAACAGTCCAGAAATTTTTCCTGATACCAAGCTGGAAACTGCCTGCCTGTAATTTGTGCCTGTTATTCCGTGTCAGGTACTCACCATCCAAGCTGGGATCTAAGATTGGCCACGGAGCCTTTGAAGAGGATGCTCAGTAATCATGTTGTTGTTAGTCGCGAAGTCGTGTCCGACCCATCGCGACCCCATGGACAACACTCCTCCAGGCCTTCCTGTCCTCCACCATCCCCGGTGGCCACTCAAGCTCACACCCACTGCCTCAGTGACCCCATCCAGCCACCTCATCCTCTGCCGTCCCCTCCTTCTTCAGTAATCATAGTCTGTCCTTTTGTGTGAACTGAAGCAAACTGGGTACCAAGAAATACCCAAAACACCACTATATCGTATTTTGAAAATTTGTCATTGCCTTTGCTTTAGAAGTGGCTTTCCAAACTTAAAGCCAGGGAACCAGCCTTGTTGGGGGAAAAGAGGCATAGCCACCCAAGGGGAACCCCCAGAGGGCTGAATGTGGCCCATATCTTAGGTTCCTGAACCTTTTGGCCCCTGAACTAGGAGGATTCATTTCTTTTAACAGAGAAAACATGAAACACGGAAACAGCGAGTCAGAAGGGGTCTCCCGGGCCATCTAGTCTGACCCCCGCCTCCAGCCGGCTCTGCTCACGATATGCCCACCATGTGCATGTCCAGCCTATCTCTGAGCACCTGCACCGATGTAGCCCCAACCACCTCCTGTGGGAGCCCATTCCACGTCCTCGGGGTCCTGACTGTCAGGAAGTGCTTCCTGGCACCTAAAGGGAACCTGGGTTCCCTGAGCTTTGCTCCGTTGGAGTGCCTCCTGCTTTCCTCTGCAGGGGAGAACAGGTCTGACTCCAGAACAGGTCTGACTCGAGTTTTCAAGAGCTGAGCAGGGCTGTCACAGATAGGACATTTTGGAGGGTTTCGACTTACTCATAAGTTCAGCATAAGTTGGGAGACATCAACTGGATTCTTTTGCTGGGATCTAGTAGGTTACTTGAACTAATGGGATCAGTGTCTTGTGATTCCAGGTTTTGGATTCCTTTGAAGAGGTGACGGTGAATTTTCCAAGGGTCCAACAGGTCTGCCTGGGCACTTCTCAGAAGCAAGGTAAGGTGGCATTTCATTTTCAAAAGCTTCTGTGGATTTACGACAGAGGTACATTTCCGTTGTCTTACTGGCTTTTCGTCACAGGGGAAAGTGACCCTTTGCATCAAGGCTGGGCAGAATAGAGCTTGGAACGGGACTGTAAGGCTGAGTCTGACTTCCTGATCAATGCAGGACACCGGGTTCAACCTTCCCTCTCGGATGGCTGTCCAGAAGCTTCTGGAATGCCTCCGGCGCGGGAGAGCCCACCTCCTCCCTAGGTCATTGCTTCCATTGCTCTACGAGGCAGGAAGTTCTTCCTGACGTCCAGCCGGAATCCGGCTTCTTGTAACTTGAGTCCATTATTCCGTGTCCTGCACTGTGGGATGGCGTTCCTCTTTGTGACAGCCTTTCAAATATATTTTCTTTCTTTGTCTGAAGAACTCAGTATGCAGGGGGGGTGATCCAAATAATTTTCACTCTTTCCCTCTAGAAATCTTACTGGGTAAACTTTGCATTAATGCGCATGGAGGCACCCATTCCTTCACACAGCTACAGACCGTTGCGTCTGCAGCAGCGTAAAGAGCTTGAGCCCGGCTGTTTTCTTTCCCCAGCAGTGAGCAGGGTGCTGAGTGAGCAAGAGAGGCAAGCGTTCCGGCAACAGGAGTGCCTCGAGAGAGCGGTCCCAAGCGGGGCGTCCATCCCGAAGCTCCAGGAGAACGCCTCCCAGTGTCACGACCAGGGCAAAAGCTCGGAGGGCCAGGCCAGGCCGGGCCTCCACCTGGCAAAGAGGGCGCAAGATCCGGCTTTCCCTTGCCGGGTGGATTACAAAGACCTCAGCAAGATCTTTTTCCAGGAGCGGATGCAGGAGGAGCAGCAGCAGAAGCGCTGCGTGGTGCTGCGCCGGCGGATCCAGAGCGAGGAGCGGCTCTACAAGTGCCAGGACTGCCGCAAGAGCTTCGACCACCGCTCCCACTTCATCCGCCACAAGAAGATCCACACGGGCGAGAAGCCCTTCCAGTGCACCGACTGCGGCAAGAGCTTCAACCGCAACTCCAACCTCACCACCCACATGCGGACCCACACGGGGGAGAAGCCCTACACCTGCATGGACTGCGGGAAGAGCTTCCGCTGGAGCTCGGACTTCATCGTCCACGAGCGGACCCACACGGGGGAGAAGCCCTACAGCTGCGGGGACTGTGGGAAGGCCTTCCGGCGCAGCTCCAACCTCACCGCCCACGAGCGAACCCACCGGGGGGAGAAGCCCTACAAGTGCTTGGACTGCGGCAAGAGCTTCACCCGCGGTCTGTACCTGGTCGCGCACAAGAAGATGCACACGGGGGAGTGAGCGATGGGCTGGCGGGACGGGCGGGGGGCAGGGGGGGGGATGCCGTGGCGCAGCCCTCCGCAGGCTCATTTTGGGGGGCATCCCTCTGACAGCCAAGGTTCGAGCCAGGTGTAAGCGAGACCTCCTGCACTGATGGAAGTGGCCTTCCCTGCTCACCCTTTCCACAGTGGTCCCTCGGGCCCCCTTAGAAAGCTGCGCAGAGATGCCCTTGTGGGGAAGCCAGACTTGGGCAGCCTTTGACCTGGGCCGGCAGGGCTGCTTCAACCCTCACCCCTGCGCACCTGGAGGGCAGGTTGGCCCCCCCAAGATGCGAGGCCGGGGCCGGGGGGGCGTCTCGCCCGCTTGCCTGAGGCAAACGCCTTCCGCTCCTGCTGTTGGGACCCAGGGCTTCCTTGAGCATTTCCGGCTGCTAGTCACACGGTCCCTTGGGGCCGTTTGATGGGGGCCGCTGTTGATGCAACGTGGCTCCGGAAATGTTTGGGCAGCTTCACTGCCCAGCGCTGCAATAAAAGGACTCGGGTATGACAGAGCTCCTTTGTGGAAGGTGTCTCAGATCAGATCAGGTCAGACTCTAGCCCAGTATTTTCCCCCCATGGCTGACCATGGCTCTCCAGTGGACTGGGCAGAGCTCTCCTTCCCGTCACCTGCCGGTGTAGCACCGTAGCCCCGGGATGGAGGTCTTCGGTTTGAATTTCTCATCTGCCATGAACTCACTAGGGGCCCTAGGCAAGCTGCCCTTTCTGGGCCTTGCCTACAATATAGAATAATATTGATAATGATAATAAAGATGTATCTTTAGCATTGTTTAAGAATGATCAACTAGGTACAGCTTTGAACACCTGAACGCACTCTATCAGCAGATGTTATTACTATCTGCTACCTGATCTTCCTAGATGCTCGGGAGCTGAACCTGGAATTTTTAATCTGCAAAGTTTGTCCCCATCAGTCATTCTACCACTCAATCCATTTTGTTTTTGTTTTTTAGCTACAGGGGCAGAGAATTCAGCTTTTACTCCAAGAAACAAAATAATTTTAAATTAGGTGTGTAAGGTTCTAGTCCTCATGGTTGAGGGACTCGGCTTGAAATATCCAGTGGAAGCTAAGTAACTTGGGGGGAAAATCAGTAGGGCTCTCATCATCCAGAGTCTGAAACAGAGTTTCTGCTTCTGCTTGTGTCTGGCAAAAGCAGATAAAATATACATTGTGGGCAAATATATGCAAATATATTTTGCATAAATACAGCATGCATAATAATCAGCTTTTGGGGTGCAGAATCTGACTTTTTTTTTAAAGGACAAAGTTCATATTGCCCTGGTGCTGGTATGGATGAAATTTCAGGGGAAAACCATTTTAAGACAAGCAGCAGTGCCCTGTTTCTTTCAACCATTTATTTATACACAGCCATCATATATGTGACAGTTTACAAAATAAAAGGTGGATCCTATTTTAGCAACCAATCATGGCTATTAATCACGATAGGTAAAGACAGAACCTCCATGTTCAGGTGCAGTATACCTCTCAAGGCTAGAGAGGAGAGGGCATTGTTCTTGTGCCCTCCTTACGGACTTCCAAGTGGCATCCGATTGGCTACTCGGCAGCACAGAACACTGCACCAGATGGACCTGTGGTCTAATCCAGCGGAGCTTCCTCTGATGTTGCCTGCCCTGAGAAACCGGCAAACTGAAACGTATAGAAAACAGAAGATGGAGAGATCAGGGTGAGGAAAGTCCAGGAAGCTCCATAGGGAACATGAATGTGGCTTTGTTTCCATCCATTCCTGTTCTTTTCTGTGAAATGGGTCTAAAAAAGAGGAGGCGTTTCTTTTGAGGCACTATCACAGAACGTGTTCCTTAACCCCATACAAAAAACCTCTGAGAGAACATCCCTACAAGAAACTGGCTGTTCTTTCTGCTGCATTCTGAGGAGCTCTTACTTATAATGAAAATCAATATAGCGGACGTTTATACTGCGTCTTTTTAAATACTTGTTCTATTCCCCTTTTGCCCTCCCCTCTGGCTTAATGCAGACACTTCCCTGTTTTCAGTCTCTTCGCTCCCTCCTGGTGTAACTCCTTTAAGTGGTCTTGTAATAAACTCTTTCCTCTTTATGGCAACGTATATATACTTGAAAAATGGTGACGACGTGTATGTTTTGTCCTTTGGTTTTCTTCAAATGATTATGATAATAATGGCGAGCATTCAGAATGAACTATTAGCATTTCAATCTTTCCGCATTCCTGGGGCTTCAGCAGCTGAAAATGGGACAGGCGTGGATGGATTGCTTTCAATCCCAGGTTCAAATCCAATCCAAACAAGGTTATTTGGCCCGTGAGTCGCATCTGGCTCTCCAGGAGAATCCATGTGGTCTTTTGAGGTTCTCCAGATCACATTTCTCCCTTCCACTGACCACTTTTTTAAATAGTTTTGCAGTTTTTCCCTTTAATCCTCTGCATTCTCAAAAGGTCAAAATTCCTCATGCTGCGTTACTGGAGATAAGAGCTTTACGCAAAAAATACGCTGGCATTTCTGGTATTTTGGCCTCCCCCATTGCTCTCTGCCTGTGTCGTCCCCCCCCCCCCCCAGCTTCTGCAAAATGGAATTTAGACCTCCAGCCAAAAGAGGTTCAGCGTCTCTATTCTGGGGCTGCACTTGCCTTACAGCTTAGGAGAACATAGGAAGACTAGAAAAATTGGATGCAGGCCTTTTGCTTCTCAGTGCTCGGTAAGTCGACACAGTGGGGCAGGTATCAAAAGCTCTACGGGGTGCAGCAAGTGTGGGTGGAGGGAGTGGCTGTTTTGCTCAAAGGTGGGGGGCAGTGTTAGGGAGCAGGGCTGGAGCACTGGTTTTCATGTGGCACCCCAAATTGCTGCCTGCCCCCATCCCTTTGTTCAGGTGCACCCACTGAAATACAGGTTCAGAATCTGTTGCATGGGATTCCTGCAGATCAGCTGGATTTCTGCCCACGTGCTCCACCTCCTGCTGTGTGTCCCACCTTAACCCTTCCTTCCTGGGCTTATTTTTATCCTGCAACTCCTCTCCCGCTGTTTTTTTATTTCATAGAATCAGAGAATAGCAGAGTTGGGAGGGGCCAGAAGGCCATCAGGTCCAACATCCTCACTCAGTGCAGGGCTCCCAGTTCAAACCACCCTCTCAGATGGCCGCCCAGTTGCATCTTGAATGCCTCCAGCGTGGGAGAGCCCATGACCTGTTGTTTTCAGCCCAGTGCTCCGGCCTAAGCAAGCATGCAAACATGGGCTCCATCTAAGAGACATGGCCCATTTTCTGGGATGGGATGGTGTCCTGCAACAGCCGGGGGCTGGACGCGATGGCCTTCATGGCCCCTTCCAACTCTGGATTCTGTGATTTTCAAAATACAAGGAAAGCTGAAAAGTTCTCAGCCTGACCAAGCAAACGACACCAAACAACAAAAGCAGAACAAACAACCCAAACAAACAACCCCAAAAGATACAAAATGAAACTGGGAGTGGGCTGGACCAAGAACTTTTCAGTCCTCCGACTCCCATATATGAATCGGCCTTGGAATAAGCTTACATCCATTTAACTCCCAACTTCAGGTGTGGACAACCTCTGAACCTCCAGATACTGCTGAATTGCTTGTGTCATCCCTGAGTTTTGACCGTGCTGACTGGGGCAGATGGGCTTCAGAGTTCAGCAATATGTGGAAAGGAACCGGTTGCTCACCTGAGGATGGCACCAGTGGCCTTCAACCTTTCTTTCCACAGCTGGGGACTGGCGAAAACAGGAAAACACTTGGGGACGGCTGAGGCAGAAACAACAAGCACCACACACATAATACAGTATTCTGTGTATTAGCTTCCAAACACAATACCAAAACAATGAAAATTCGCCAGAACAACCAGAAACTGAGCGACAAGGAATGCCAACAAAAGAACAACATACAGTGTGTCTCCCACTGAGTTGTGTCTCCCCTCCCTGGATCCCTCCCCACCCCCGGTGGCGCATCTCCTGCAAATGTGATGCCAACAGAGGAAGAGGTGGTGGGGCACAGCCAGCCCCCATGCCGGCCCACGGCAAGCAGGATGAGCCCCGCACACACCAGCAGGAATTCTCCCAGGGACTGGCACCAGCTCGCAGAACGGTGGGTGACAAGCACTGATCTACATTGGTTCTAGAGATTTTCCCCCCAGCATTGGCACCAAAACTTCTTTTCACCGAAGCAAGTTTGGGATTGAATTTGGGGTTCCCTGCAAGCAAAGCAGGTTCTCTCCCAGAGATTACATCTCTTGTAAATTTTTGCAAATTCTCACTCCTGGTGTGAACTTGTGCAGCGATTTGCCCTTGTGGCAAGACACACACCTGGGGGAAATGTTCTTGTGCCGTTGGGTCATGTTATTGGGATCCAGTCATATTGGGTCATATTAAGTTTCCTTGTCCCCAGTTTGCAATTGCTTCCTTTTCCTGCTGTGATTTCATTAGCAAGAGAAACAGCGCGAGTCAGAAGGGGCCTCCTGGGCCATCTAGTCTGACCTCCGACACCAGCCGGCTCCGCTCATGACATGCCCACCATGTGCATGTCCAGCCTATCCTTGAACACCCGCACCGAAGGGGCCTCAACGACCTCCCGGGGAAGCCCATTCCACACCCTCGGGGTCCTGACTGTCAGGAAGTATCTCCTGGCATCCAGACTGAAACTTAGTTCAAGCCTTAAGCTTGATTAGCCGCCCTTGGGAAGACTCTGTTCTGTTTGTACTAACTGTGCCTCAGAAGACACATCCCTTTGGTCTGGGGCATTTTTTCTCAGCATAGGCAGTGGGGTTATCTGTTGGAGAGCAAGTCATGTAGCTACATTTCCCTGGCGATGCAGGAATCCAAAAATGAAGTAAAGGCCAAGGGGGCTATGAATACCCCCAAGCTTTCTCACTGGTTGGCTAAGGATTTCTAAGTGAGCAGTTCCAACAGAACTGCGAAGTTTCACTGGCAGAGAGAAGCAGGGTGCTATAGTGGACCGGGCCCTCAGGCGCTCGGGGTTCTAGTCCCCACTTAGCCATGGGGCCCACTGGGTGATGGCCACAGACTCTCAGCCCAACCTACCTCACAGGGTTGTTGTTGTGGGGATAAGATGGAGAACAAGAGAACGATGTATGCCACCCTGAGTTCTTTAAAAGGGGAAAAAAAAGTTGGATATAAATAAAACAGAAAAAAAGGGAGAATCTTTGGAATTTTCAGGAAGCTGGAAAAGAGGTTGAAGAACCATCTTGAACAAGAGCAACAATGCAGGATTGTAACTATCTATCTATCTATCTTATCTATCTATCTCATACAATTATACCCCATCCTATCGCTTCAAGCACTCAGGATGGCTTACAAGCTATGTAAAAAATACACCTGCATATGGCCCCGTACCGTCTATTTCTCTCGCCATTTAGTGAGCTCATGGAAAGAACGGATTATCATTGATTGAGAAGCATTAATTGGATGCTTGTCTGCAGGAGCGTTGGCTATATGTTTCCTCTGGCCTGTTCTCAGCTTTTTGGCCCAACAGCTTGAAAAATATTCTCTCGTCCATATAACAACCCCCACAAACATGTCCACTTCTCTTCCCTTTCCTGCACTCAGCTTGCCGGAAGAGAGAGAAAAAGAAACTGACTCAGAGAACCCTACATAATCTTATGTACAACATCAAATGGTGTACTACAGCTATCCAACTTGGAGCTTTCCAGATGCATGGGATTACAACACCCATCATGCTGGCTGGGAATTATGGAAGTCACAGTCTAATACATCTCAAGGGCATCAGGTTGTGGAAGGTTGTTGCTTAGCCAATGTATACATCTAATTTTTTTAAAATAAGTTTTATTCTTAATAAACCTAATAAAAAAAAACTAAAAACAACATCAATCATCAAGAACATCGGACCTGCTGGGTCAGCCCCCCACAATTTTTTCTTTTTATGTTAAACTATAAACATATTTGAATCTATGCATAGACCCGTTTCTCTAGCCAATGATAAAAAGAGTCCCAGGTTTGATAGAAGTCTGTATCTTCTTTCTCCTTCAGAGACAAAGTCAATCTGTCCATTTCGGCACAGTCCAAGATCTTTTTTAGAATCAGTTCGTCGGTGGGTGGCTCTTCACTCCTCCAATGTTGAGCAAATGCAATCCTCGTTGCAGTAATTACATGCAGAGTCAAACACATTGTTTGTTTGTTAAGATCATCAGGTATAATGCCTGATAAGAAAACTTCAGGTTTAAATGTTAGAGATTTTCGTAATATTTCCTCAAGCCATTTGTGTACTTTAATCCAATACTTTCTTGCCTTCTCACAGGTCCACCACATATGATAAAAAGTACCCGGTTTGTGTTTACATTTCCAACATTCGTTTGACATATTTGGGAACATCTTAGCTAACCTATTTGGCAACAAATACCATCCATAAAACATTTTATACAGGTTTTCTTTATATGCAGTTGCGAATTTTACTTTAATATTGCTTTCCCTCAGCTTAACAACAACACTGATTTTTCAGAATGTACCTCATAATATTCTAAAATGTCCAAGATGATTCTCATGTTATTCCTCATTTGTCTTTTAGGTAAAAAGCCATTTTGGTCTGGATGTATAAAGTCTGTTAAGTACTTCTTTAATCTTTTGCCATTACAGAGGCAAAAAATTTGTAATCCACATTTAATAATGATATAGGTCTATGGTTCTGGATCTGTGTCAAGTCCGTGTCTTCTTTCGGTATTAATGTAATATTTGCCTCTGTCCAGGTATTTGGTATTTTAGCATCTAGCAATGCCGCGTTGCATATATTCTTAAGAGGCATAGACAGAATTCCTTCAAAAGTTTTATAGAACTCTGCTGGTAACCCATCTGGGCCCGGAGTTTTGTCATTCTCATGTCTCTTAATTGCCTCAGTTACTTCTGTCATTGTTACTTCTTCACTTAATGCTTTTTGGTACTTCTCTGGTAGCTTTGGTAGATTTCCCTTTCGGATATACTCATTAACTTTCTCAGGTGAGGTCTCTTTATTCTGGTACAGCTTTGCAAAGAAATCTTCCACTATTTTCCTGGTATGTGTACCTTGTACTTGCAATTGTCCTTCTCCATCCTTCAGTTTGCATATTAGTCTCTTCTCTCTTTCCTTCTTTACTTTATAAGCTAACCATCTCCCTGGTTTATTAGCATTTTCAAAAAAGTTCTGTTTAGTCAATTTCATTTGCTTGGTAAGTTCATTTGAGGTTCAGTTTGTGTTTTAAAATATTCATTTGTACCTTAAGGTCTTTTTTGGATGAATCGTTCTGTAGCTCCTGTTCAAGCTTCATCAATTCCTCTACTTAGATCGTTCCTGCTTTCTCATTTTATTTATTTTTGCTGAATATATTATCAGCCCTCTGACATAGGCTTTAGCTGTATCCCAAACATTTTGCAAAGAGGTTTCTTCCATTTTATTGATTTGAAAAAATATTTCCATTTCCTTATTTATCTCTTCTTTGAATTTTTTAACCTTTAATAAGGCTTTATTTAACATCCATCTGGGCATTTTACTGTCCCTTTCAGTGTCATAGTTACAGGATTATGATCTGCCCAGACATCTGTCTCTATTTCAGCTTCTAACAGATCTTGTACTAAGTCTGGGGTTATCCAAATCATATCAATTCTGGACCACGACCTATGTCTATTCAAATAGAAGGTATATTTAGCAAAAGTTGAATTTTTATGTCTTCAAACATCTGTCAGCCTAAATTCTTCAATTATATTTAAGCAAGACTTTGGAAGTATCCTCCTGCCTTTTCTCTCCTTAGTCTCACTCTTATGGTCCATTTTCTTGTCCACAATTGCGTTGAAGTCTCCCATTAAGCACACAGTCTGATAATCCAATTGCGAGAGTATGTAGCTTTTGGAAGAACATTTCCTGGTGATCATTTGGGGCGTAAATCATCAACAAAAGCACCTTTTTAGATTTCATTGTGACTTCAACCATCAAAATCCTACCATCTTCATCAGCTAACATATATTAGGGATCTAATTTTTCCTTGATGTATAATGCTAAACCTCTTTTCTTTTGAGGGGCGGAGGATATAAATAGCTTTCCAAGCTGTGGACATTCCACAAGCTTACTGGGTTGTTTCTTGATGTGTGTTTCTTGTAGACAAATTATATCTAGCTTCAGTTTTTGGTGTTGAGAGAAGATCCTTCTCCTCTTAGAGGGTCTGTTTAGTCCATTTACATTCAAAGAGAGCAATTCAATTCTTCCTTCCATTTTAGGAGCCATATTTAAAGATTATATATTTATCTACTTATGCTTCGCCTTTACGCTTCTACCTTTTCTCTTTTCTTTTGGTTCCAATGTCTGTTCATCTTCTTGTAAGTCCGTATTCACTATTCCTTCTTTAGGGTGGTATGTTGTTACTTCCATTGCTTCAGCGCCTTTCCCTCCTCCTTTTTGTATGTCCAATTCTTCATCTTCAAACGTGCTTCTAAATTTTTCATAAAACTCTCGTGCCTTGAAGATTGAATCCAACTTATATCTTATAGAGTTCCAGGTAAATAATATTCCTTCTGCTGTTAGCCACCTAAACATAGTCCCCTTCTTAGTCAGCTTCGTAGAAAGGAATAGATATTTCTTTCGTCCTTCTCCAATCCTCCATGGCATTTGTTTCAGAACAGTCACCTCATGGTGATCGTTGGTCTTTAGAGGTTTATCATGTACGGCCCTCAAGACATTATCTCTTCCAGACCTTTTCACAAACTTAACATGAACTTCCCTGGGTAGTTTATGTTTTCTAACATAATTAGAATTTACTCTATAAACAAGGTCAATATTCCCATCCACCTCTTTGTTTTCCAAATCCAATGCATCTGCCAGCATGGTGATTATTAATTCCCTTAAATCTTCATTCTTTCCCCAGGTATATTCTGGAACCTTAAATAATTGGATGCCTTCTCCATCTCTAATATTGCAACTGAATCCCATAATGACTTGTTTTAATAGTTGTGTTTGTCTACTGTTTCAATTTTTGCATGAGCTTGTTGTATTTTTTGTATATTGTTCAGTTTTAAGTCGAACATCTGTCAGTTGATTAGATATATCCCTAACAGAGCTATCCAATTTATCCATTCTTTCTCTTTGTTCTGCAGCCATATTCTTCTGTTCTAAAGTCAAATTTAATATAGAATTTTGCATAGCCTCTTGAGATGCTTGCATAGATGTTAGAGACACTTGTATCAGCATGTCATTTGTAGATCTTTTTGGTATTTTTTGACATCTGCAGTTTTAGACTGATGAGTTGGGCTCTGGACAGCCGATGAGGGTGCTGAGGAGGAGGAGGGGTGTGCTTTTTTATAGTAATTTTTGCTAGTAGCTACAAAATAACAGCAAAAAAGGAACCTCCAAAGAAAAAGGGGGGCTTGTTTAATACACAGTGTATCTGTTATAAGTAAAATGGCCACAGGGTGGCAGCAAAGAGTTATATGTTTTTGTTAGTGTGACTCAACAGAGAGGAAGGTCTCGAGTGCAGTCCGACCAACCAGGTAGAAAAAAGACTTTCTATCACTTAATCTGCAATAATTTATATTCTGATTCTTCGCCCTTGGGGTGGTTAAAGAGCTTTTCTTTTCCAAACCTCAGATTTCCCAGATCTCAGTTCCTCTCCCCTAGATTCCTCCCTGCGTCAAAAGGGCTTTTCTTTTTTCTTTTATCCGGATTAATATTTGCTTCTAGTTCTTTCACGGGTAATATTTTGAAAAGTAGAAATGCTCACCCAGCAGGTCCGATGAGCTTCAAGCTTTAATTCTACGCTATATCTGGTCGTCAATGGCTTGCAGGGAGCAACTCTCTCTCTTGTGTGGTTCGACTGAGAAAATCCCAAGTTTCTCCCAGTAGATGTGGAGCCGCGGCCAGAAGTGTGCTTGGGCTTCTAATCCCTGCCCCAACAGGGCTTGGATGGGCTTCTCATAGCCCCGTCGAACGGATTACCGGCGTGATTTACAGGAACCCCATTCTTCACAACCGTCTCACCACGACGTCAACCGCAAGTCCCCCCAATTTATACATCTAATTTAAGGCACAATTACTACTGCTATTATTAGTCGTCGTATTTCCGTACTGCCAGATAGCAGAAGTTTTCTGGGCAGCTCACCACAATGAAAGTTAAACAAATGTTTCTTTACCCAAGTATCAGCTTCCATATGACTGCACTGCGGGCTGGAAGCTTCCCAGGTACATTTCCCTTAGGAGAACGTTGAAATGGATTCTATTACTTGCCCAGCAAAACACCCCAAAATTAGACCATTATGCCATTTAGTAGACTTCTAGCAAGAGACTACACATGGCAGGGTTAGTCCTGGAGGCTGGTAAGTTGCTCTGGAGTTCCTGGAGCAGAAACACGCTGCAAGCTCTTGTGAATTGTTAGATGGTCCTCACAGATTAAGTATCCCACGGACTGGAACATTTGTACAGCCTCTCTCCTGTGTGGATTCTCTCTCTTGACTGATGCTATGCTCGGCACATACGTACATCTCTCCTTGGTGTGGGTCTGGTGATGTCTTTGGAGATGCTGAAACTTTCCCCAAACTTGGGACATTTAGAGATTTCTTTTCTGTATTCTTCCCTTGTACAATCTGATTTTTTTAATGATAGACAAACGCCGCACAGTCAGTGCATTTATACAACCCTTCTGCTGTGGAAGCACTGGCGACTTCTTAGATGAGATGCACAATCAAAGCTGTTTCCACATTCAGAATATATGAAAAATTCCCTGTAGACCAGATATTTTTTGCAGAAGAGAGATTTATTTCCTTGTCTTATGAATCAGCTTTCTATGCCCACGAGGGGCGATTGCCACATAAAAAGGTGGGCTTGGTCTTGTGGATTTTCTGTCTATGTCTTCTGAGCGCTGTATCCCACATGAAACTCTCATCACAATCGGTGCACTGCAGGGGTCTCTCTCCACTGTGAACACGCTGATGTCTTCTTAGGCGTGAAGCATAGGCGAAGTCTTTTCCACAGTCCGAACATTTGAAAGGCCTTCCAGATGCACAAGGGAGCAGCTTCTTTGCGTCATGTACCTTCTGTCTATGTGTTTTGAGAGATGAGGGCCACCTGAAACTCTCACTACAGTCAATGCGTTGATAGGGTTTCTCTTCAGCATTGATGCACTGATGGGATCTTAGGTTCCATGTCTTGTTGGAACTTTCCCCACATTTGGAATATATGCAGGGCTTCTGCTGTGCACCGGGCTGTTTTTGCAGACGAGGCCCTGGATTTTCTCTGTCATGGTCCTTTCTGGGTCCTTCAAGAGAAATCTTTTGCAAAAGAGGAACCAATTGCTTTCCCTTATGTATCCTCCTTCTATGTTCACGGAGAGACGATTTCCACATAAATCGGTTCCCGCAGTCAGTACACTGGTAGGATTTCTCTCCAGCCCGGATGCACTGATGGGCTCTTAGGTTCCATCTCTTGTTTAAACTTTTCCCACATTTGGAACATACGCAGGGCTTCTGCTGTGCACCAGGCTGTTTTTGCAGACGAGGCCCTGGATTTTCTCTGTCATGGTCCTTTCTGGATCCTTCAAGAGATATCTTTTGCAAAAGAGGAACCAGATGTTTTCCCTTATGGAAGTTCCTTCTATGTCTATATAAAGACGATTTCCACATAAATCGGTTCCCACAGTCACTGCACTGATAGGGTTGCTCTTCCGCATGGGTGCGCCGATGTCTTCCAAGCCTTTGTGAGTCCTGGAAAACTCTTCCACATACTAAGCATGCACATTTTTTCTTCCCGGCTTCAGCAGTTTTACAAGAAAGTGGACCAGGCTCATTTCCAATATGGATCTTTCTGTGCCTTTTATAAGATGAAATCTGTACAAAACTTTTCCCACAATCAGTGCATTTATGTGGTTTCTCTCTGGTGTGGGTACTCTGTTGTTTCTTCAGGTCCAGCTCATGACATGTTTTCCAACCTTCTGTACAGGCATAGGGTTTTTGTTCTGTATGGATTCTCTGATGTGCATCAAGGTCTGATAAGCTGCTGAAGGTTTCCCCACATTCACAGCATATATAAACTGTTATCTCGAGAGGAACAGCTGATTTCTCTTCCTCATGGATCCTTTTGTGTGCTTCCAACAAACTTGTCTGCATGAAACTTTCCCCACAGACAGGGCATTTATTCTGTTTCTCTATGCCATGGATTCTCTGATGACTTTTAAGGTTCATCTTTTGACAGAAACCCCTCCCACACTCCAAACATTTGTGGGGCTTCTCAGCTGTATGAGTTAACTGGTGCGTTTTAAGGTGTGCTAAGTAAATAAAATATTTTCCACACTGGGAGCAGTGGTATGGCTTTTCTCCTTGGTTGTTTTTTTTATGTTGGGTAGGCAGTGAGTTGTGAGTGGATGTTTTCCCACACATGGAAGAGTCGTTCCTTCTCTTGCTGTTACAGAGTCCACGATGAGGAAGACTTACTTTGGGTTTCTTAGTTATTGACTCACAAAGAATGGATTCATGACCACCCCTCGGCTGCTTTTGGGCTGTTTGCCCATTCTCAGAGGTCCCTTCCTGGTTACAGGACTGGTGACCATTCCCACTGGCTCTTCTTAGAGACATCCTTCGTGGTTCCATTTTCTTGGAACTGCTTTGAGCTGAATTCTCATTGCTCTCCTGCAGCTTTCCTAGATCTGCTGAAATAACAAGCAGTTTTCCAATCAGAATTTGCACGAAGCAATGGAATGAGTTTTATTAAGTACAAGGGATGCAGGTGGCACAGTGGTTTAAACTGCTGGGCTGGTTGATCGAAGGGTCGCTGGTTCGAATCTGCACAACGGGGTGAGTTCCCGTTGCTCCGTCCCAGCTCCTGCCAACCTTGCAGTTCGAAAGCATGCAAAGGCAGGTAGATAAAAAGGTACCACTTTGGTGGGCAAGTAACAGCGCTCCACCGCGCTGCGGTGTTTAGTCATGCCGGCCACAAGACCACGGAGACTGTCTGCGGACAAAGGCTGGCTCCCTCGGCCAGGAAACGGAGATGAGCACCGCCCCCTAGAGTCAGGCACGGCTGGACTTCACGTCAAGGGGAAACTTTTACCTTTGGCTCCTTCATGGATCACTGCCTTGTCGTGGCGAAGGGGCTTGCATGGCTCAATGAAGCTGTGAGCTATGTGCCGTGCAGGGTCATCCAAGATGGACAGGTCATAGCAGAGAGCTCTGACAAAACGTGATCCACTGGAGAAGGACATGGCAACCCACTCCAGTATCTTTGCCAGGAAAACCCCATGGATAGTACCAAAAGGCAAAACGATATGACACCGGAAGATGAGCCCCTCAGGTCGGAAGGTGTCCAATATGCTACTGGGGAAGAGCGGAGGGCTAGTACTAGTAGAGGCAGAAAGAATGACGCAACTGGGTCAAAGCCAAAAGGACACTCAGTTGCCGATGTATCTGGAGGTGAAGGGAAAGTCCGATGCTGCAAAGATCTTTACTCCATAGGAACCTGGAATGTAAGATCCATGAATCAAGGCAAATTGGATGTGGTCAAACAAGAGATGACAAGATAGAACATCAACATCTTAGGAATCAGTGAACTAAAATGGACAGGAATGGTTGAATTTAATGACCATCAGGTATAATACTGCAGGCAAGAATCCCTCAGAAGAAATGGAGTAGCCTTCATAGTCAATGAAAGGAAAAGCAGTACTGGGATACAATCTCCAAATGACAGAATGATCTCCTTTTCTCCCCAGGAGCAAGCATCTTTTAATTTCTTGGCAGCAGTCCCCGTCTGCGGTGATCTTGGAGCCCAGGAAAATAAAATCTGCCACTACCTCCATTTCTTCCCCATCTATTTGCCAGGAAGTGATATGACCGGATGCCATGATCTTAGTTTTCTTGATGCTGAGTTTCAAGCCAACTTTAGTGCTCTCCTCTGTCACCTGCATCAAGAGGCTCTTCAGTTCCTCTTCACTTTCTGCCATGAGAGTGGTATCATCTGCATATCTGAGGTTGTTGATATTTCTCCCAGCAATCTTGATTCCAACTGGCGATTCATCTAGCCCTGCCTTTCTCATGATGTGCTCTGCATAGAAGTTAAATAGGCAGGGTGACAGTATACAGTGTGGCGTAGAGAGCCAGTGTGGCGCAGTGTTTAAAAGCTGGGACTGGGACTCAGACAATCTGGGTTCGAGTCCCCACTCGGTCATGGAGCCAACTGGGTGGCTTTGGGCCAGTCACAGACTCTCAGCCCAGCCTACCTCACAGGGTTGTTGTTGTGGGGATAAGATGGAGGAGGAGAATGATGTAAGCTGCCTTGAGCCCTTTGTAGGAAAAAGGCAGGATATGAATCCAAAAATAAAATAAATAAAAATAAATAAATACAGCCTTGCCGAACTCCTTTCTCAATTTTGAACCAATCAGTGGTTCCATGTCCAGTTCTCACTGTTGCTTCTTGACCTGCATATAGGTTTCTCAAGAGACAAATAAGATGGTCTGGTACTCCCATCTCTTTAAGAACTTGCCACAATTTGTTGTGATCCACACAATCAAAGGCTTTAGCATAGTCAATGAAGCAGAAGTAGATGTTTTTCTGGAACTCCCTAGCTTTCTCCATGATCCAGCGTATGTTGGCAATTTGATCTCTAGTTCCTCTCCCTCTTCAAAATCCTGCCTGTACTTCTGGTAGTTCTCGGTCCACACACTGCTGGAGCCTAACTTGTAGGATTTTGAGCATCACTTTGCTAGCATGTGAAATGAGTGCAATGGTGCGGTAGTTTGAACATTCTTTGGCATTGCCCTTCTTTGGGATCGGAATGTAAACAGACCTTTTCCAATCCTGTGGCCACTGTTGAGTTTTCCAAGTTTGCTGGCATATTGAGTGTAGCACTTTTACTGCATCGTCTTTTAAGATTTTGAATAGCTCAGCTTCAATGCTGTCACCTCCACTAGCTGTGTTGTTGCTCAGACTTCCTAAGGCCCATTTGACTTCACATTCCAGGATGTCTGGGTCGAGGTCAGTGACCACCCCATCGTGGTTATCAGGGACGTTAAGCTCTTTCTTGTATAGTTCCTCTGTGTAATCTTGCCACCTGTTCTTAATCTCTTCTGCCTCTGTTAGGTCCCTGCCATTTTGGTCCTTTATCATACCCATCTTTGCATGAAATGTTCCCTTCATATCTCCAATTTTCTTGAAGAGATCTCTGGTCCTCCCTATTCTATTGTTTTCTTCTATTTCTTTGCACTGTTCATTTAAGAAGGCATTCTTATCTCTTCCAGCTATTCTCTGGAATTCTGCATTCAATTGTGTGTATCTTTCTCTGTTTCCCTTGCCTTTCACTTCCCTTCTTTCCTCAGCTATTTGTAAAGCTTCCTCAGACAGCCATTTTGCTTTCTTGCATTTTTCTTTGAGATGGTTTTAGTTGCTGCCTCTTGCACAATGTTGCAAACCTCCATCCATAGTTCTTCAGGCACTCTGTCTATCAGATCTAATTCCTTAAATTTATTTTATTTATTTAAAAATTTATAGGCCGCCCCATCGCAACAAAGCCTCGGGGCGGCTTAAATCTATTTGTCACCTCTACTGTATATTCATCAGGGATATGATTTAGGTCATAACCTGAGTGGCCTAGTGCTTTTCCCTACTTTCTTCAACTTAAGCCTAAATTTTGCAACCAGAAGCTCATGATCTGAGCCACAGTCAGCTCCTGGTCTAGTTTTTAGTGACTGTATAGAACTTCTCCATCTTTGGCGGCAGAGCACATAATCAATCTGATTTCTGTGTTGACCGTCTGGTGATGTCCATGTGTAGAGTCGTCTCTTGGGTTGTTGGAAAAGAGTTTGCTATGACCATCGTATTCTCTTGAAAAGATTCTACCAGCCTGTGCCCTGCTTCATTTTGTACTCCAAGGCCAAACTTGCCTGTTATTCCAGTTATCTTTTGGCTTCCTACTTTAGCATTCCAATCCCCCATGATGATAAGGACATCATTTTTGGGTGTTAATTCTAGAAGGTGTTGTAGGCCTTCATAGAACTGGTCAACTTCAGCCTCTTCAGCACCAGTGGTTGGGGCATAGACTTGGACTATTGTGATGTTGAATGGTTTGCCTTGGATTTGAACTGAGATCGTTCTGTCATTTTGGAGATTGTATCCCAGTACTGCTTTTCTTACTCTTTTATTGACTATGAAGGCTACTCCATTTCTTCTGAGGGATTCTTGCCCGCAGTAGTATACCTGATGGTCATCTGAACTAAATTCACCCATTCTTGTCCATTTTAGTTCACTGATTCCTAAGATGTCGATGTTCAGTCTTGTCATCTCTTGTTTGACCACATCTAGCTTGCCTTGATTCATGGATCTTACATTCCAGGTTCCTATGGAGTGTAGATCTTTACAGCATCTGACTTTCCTTTCACCACCAGATACACCTGCAACTGAGTGTCCTTTCGGCTTTGACCCAGTCACTTCATTCTTTCTGGCACTACTAGTACTAGCCCTCCGCTCTTCCCCAGTAGCATATTGGACACCTTCCGACCTGAGGGGCTCATCTTCCGGTGTCATATCGTTTTGCCTTTTGGTTTTCATGTCCATGGGGTTATCATGGCAAAGATACTGGAGTGGGTTGCCATTTCCTTCTCCAGTGGATCACGTTTTGTCAGAGCTCTCTGCTATGACCTGTCCGTCTTGGGTGGCCCTGCACGGCATAGCTCATCGCTTCATCGAGCTACGCAAGCCCCTTCGCCATGACAAGGCAGTGATCCATGAAGGAGTCTTTTATTTTTAAAACCTATTAATTAATTTTGTTTAAATACTTCCATGTGGTTGAACCCTACAACAATACCTTCAACTACCATGGGCAGACATCCATAACGAGAGCATAGCTTTGCAATCATACAATTTGAAGTCATGGGAGACTGGCAGGCAGAGTTAATGCCAGAACCCTCTCCCAGGGGTTACATTGCGGCAAGCACTATGCCGGGGGAACCAGCAGCCTTGGCTTTATTAAGCCAGGGCAGCACACCCACATCCAGCCCTGACAGTTTGCTAGAAAGCTTTGCTGAGGGCTATGTCAACCTGGGAAATCAATGTCTGTTCCTCCTTCATAAAAGGCTTTTGTAATCTTAAGGACTAGGAACTTGTGTGTGTGTGTTTTTTTTTTCTTTATAGGAGATTTCCAGATACTGGACCAATTTCTTCCAACTGCACAACAGGATGGTAATACTATGATCTGTCCCAGGGTGCCACAAGGAGTTTGGTTTGGGAGTGGGGCACTGAAGAAGCCAGTATAAGATGGAAGACACCTTCCGTTTCTCTTAGGTTCCCATTTCCAGAAGTTAAACAAATCTTAACTGAGAAACGTCTCCTGCTTCCTTGCAGAGGTCCTTTAGGTGGAAGAATCCAGGATTCTCTCTGCATGCTCCACCCGTTCTTGCCCCCTTGCTTGTGGGGTTCTGCTCCTGGCTCCAACCCAGCTCGAGCTCCAAAGTCTAAGCAACAGAACCCTGAACTGCGTTGGAGAAGAGTAGCAGCAGATGCTGTCTTGTAAGAACCAGCTACGCATCTCCCCTGTGGACCAGTCTAAGCCAACCATGACTTAGAGCCAGTGTGGTGCAGTGGTTAAGAGCCTGGGACTGGGACTCAGGCGATCCGGGTGCGAGTCCCCGCTCGGCCATGGAGCCACCTGGGTGACTTTGGGCCAGTCACAGACTCTCAGCCCAACCTACCCCACAGGGTTGTTGTTGTGGGGATAAGATGGAGGAGGAGAGATGATGTCAGCTGCCTTGAGCCCTTTGCAGGAAAAAGGCAGGATATAAATCAATCAATCAACAAACCATGAAACATTTGTGTTACTCCGAGGATAGACAATTTTGGGGGATCTGGGGGTCATTTTTCCTCCATCTTAACCCATGGGAAGCCCCTAAAAATGGCATTTGTAGCACCATGCAGTACCACAAGGGACCCATTTAGCTTCCAAACAAGCCGACTACAATTTTTCAGGCATGCCACGGCGCAAAGGCGGTTTCAAATGGCATTTCTTTGTTCCACTTCCATCTGTTTCTGATAGTCTGCCAATGCTTACACAGCCAAAATGGTATCACCCATATGCCAGAGTGGGGTAGACATAGATGGAACGCCAGAATTTGCGGAGGTGCAAAAACTCTTTACAGGCACTCCAAGCTGCAACACTTTGTCGCGGGCTTCCCTTGTTCTCTCGTGACATCTTTCAGTTGTCACCCATTTCCCTGCTCTGAGGAATATTTACCTGACAAGGCAGAACCGTCCCACAAATCAAACTTCCCTTCCGGGTGTGTGTCATTCGAAGGCACTTTTGCCACCTCCTGCGTGGAGGCGGTGAATTCCTCCTCATACAGCTCAGACGTCTGTAAGAACAACAGAAGCAGAGAAAGCTGACAAAAGTTTATGGTTAGTAAACAACGCTGGGGAAAAAGGAAAGTCAGGCAGGCCTGTAGCGGCAGATTTCCAGCTTTGGCAAGAAGAAAAATTGCATCTGCAGAGGGAAAGCTCCTTTCGAGTCTAGTTCCACGATTCTATAAAATAAAAACACTTAATCAGATTCAAATTGATTCAGAAGCTGGAAACATTTTCTGGAAAATGCACACTATTGGGTTTGATATATTTTTAATGTTCTTTATTTATGCCCCCCACCACCACTTTCCTCAGAGGAGATCAAGGCACATGGTCCTACTGCCTACCTATCTACTTTGTCCCCACAACAGCCCTGTAAAGTAGGCTATCCTGAAAGAGAGGGGGGAACAAAAGCTTCACATGCAGCGATTTGAACTCAAGCCTACCACCCATTCCTACTTAGGTCACTACACCACAAATGGGGATGCCCACACATTTTACATTAATGGGGCTCCTTATCCATTGGCACTTTCTGGGAGTTATAAACCATGGATTGCTCCTATGAAGCTCAAAATAAAAGCTGCAGTGGATGAGAAGTCCCACTGACACAGAAGTCACCGGCCTCCCCTGAATGCAGACTCTCTAAACGTTTTCAAGCCACTGAAGCCAGGAACTTTCCCAGGACAAAGCATTCCCAATAGTGGGGCCACCACTGAAAAGGCCTCTCTCCAGTCACATTCCCAAGAGCATGTTTCCGAATGCTTCTAAAGTATAATAGCTGGCAGGGCACGGATTTGTTTATTCATCATTTTACCCAGTGTTTTGTCTCTGATGAGGGGCTGTGCTAGGATAGTGGGCTTCACCTCTTACCTGTTGCTCTGCTATCTCAGGCCCCCACTGTGTGAGCAAGAAATCCTCGGCCAGAGACACCGCTTGGGCACTGCTCTCAAAATTATGCCCTGTGACCCAGCTCTGCATTTCTGGAGGCAGGACAGCCAGGAACTGCTCCAAGATTAGCATCTCTAGGATCTGCTCTTTGGAGTGCCGCTCGACCTTCAGCCACCGATGGCAAAGCTCCTGGAGATGGCCGTACACCCCTCTGGGCCCCTTGGCCTCCTGGTAGCAGTAAGCCCTGAAGTGCTGGCGCTGCTTCTCCCGGCTCATGGCGGCTCCTCTCAAGATGGCCACCTTCACCTTCCCATAATCCTCTCTGTCTTCAGCTTCCAACCTGCAAAAGGCTCGCTTGGCTTCCCCTCTGAGCGACGGCAGGAGCCGAACCACCCATTCCACCTTGGGCCACTGGCAGGCCTCGGCCACCTGCTCGAAGGAGGCCAGGAAGGCCTTGGCGTCGTCCCACGGGGCCGGCTCCTCCGGCAGCTGTGGGGCTCCCAGTCCAGAAGGACACATCTCCACCATACTTAGGAATTCCTGCCACTGACTTTCCCAGAGTTGAGCCAAATCGGGCTGGCCTTCCTGCTTCACCTCCTTTGCACTGCCAGAATGCATTGCTCCGGGGAGCGAACTTCCTCCTCCAGGGCCCTGTGGCTGCCCGACCGGCATCCCTGCAAATACAAACACAGCTATACCAGTTAGGATCCTCCATGGAGTCTACCACCTTCAAACAATAATTTCTTCCTTCTCCACCCTTGCAGGTCCTTCTGCTTTTAACCATCTCATGGAAGCAGAGTCCAAATATGCCAGAAATCCAGGGCAAAATGCTCCGCCACAGCTGGCGGCCATCCAGCCCCTTCCTGAAGCTCGCCAGGCAAAGGCTTTTATTGCTCAATTGCTCTATTAAGTTTCTCCTAACAATAATCCTAAATCGCTCTCCTGCACCCTAAATAATGTGGGTGCCAGTCTAGCTTTCCAGGGATGCAATGGTGATCCAATCCATCCCCACTTCCAAGTTTAGCACAGAAACTCTTATGCTAAACTGGAAAGCAAGAGAAAAGAGCTACAGGATTTGAGGTTGATTTCAGACTCAGTTCCTTGTTTCCCAGGAGCTGAGATCTCAAATGTTAAGCTCTCCAGGGAGTTCCTAATGTCTTGGCACTCAACCCGCAAATCTCTCTCTCCCTATAGATGGTCATTAAATACTGTCACACTCTAGAACTGGTCACTCCCTTCTCCTCTTCCTGCTGTTCTGCAGAACGGCTCTGGTTTTCTAGGATTTGTTCCCTCCATCCTGCCAATCCTGGGTGCTTCATCTTCAGATCCAATCATCCCCAATTTCATCTGAATAGCAATTCGTTCCCATGTCTTTTGGACATTCCTCTGCAGAGTAGCAGGCCCAACTCTGGCATGCAGTCTGGATGGGTCAGGGGTCACCATTTGCTCCTCCAACACAACTCTTCCTCAGAATTGCATATGCTAATTTATATACCTACATGCAAATTCACAATGTTAATTTTACAGGAGATGAAGCCAGACTATTCGTTGTTTTCATTCGTATCGTCTCAAATGAATTCCTCTGTTTATTTGCACCCTGATCCAATTTGGCCCAAATTAGTGGGAAGAGCTTCAAAGGAAAGGGTGTTCCTTCTGCCCCCCCCACCCCTCGCAGAAATGTGTGTGATAGCATGTGAGAAAGGGAAAGCCAACTCTTTCCTCCAAGCTACAATCCCCCTTAAAAATTGCTCCCTGCATGACAATTAAATTGGGAGGAGGAATTCCATTGGCATTAATGGACCTCACTTTGGAAGGGTCCCTCCACCACTGCAGCCCCCTAAATCACAGGTTCAGACTGAGTGTTCCCTGGTTGCGGGTTGTCATTGAACCATGGGTTGTTGCTGAAATACGGGTTATGGTGTTGTCTGAACCCAGTCACAATAACAAACCATAGTTAAGTCTGAACAACCCACAGTATGCAACTGAACCACAGCTTCTCTTCATGGGTAGTTTGTGGTTAACAAACCATGGTTTGTTAGCATGGCTGGGTTCAGACCACATGACAACCTGCATTTCAACCACAACCCTCATTCAACCCATATTCTACCTTCAGTGTGCTGCTGGACCAGCCTCTGCGGAGACTTTTTAAGGAGCATGGGGGGCTACCATGGGAAGATGGGGGCAGGGAAGCCCACTTCCACTAGTACAGTGAGAGAAGGAAATTACTGTTACTAAGCAGAAGAATGATGGATTACTAAAGCGCAGAGCAAAAGACCCTTATAAGGCCAAAGGCCAGAGTAGGGAGCTGTATAAAGAGATTTGTAAATAGGAAGTAGAAGTAGATAGGTTTGAATTAGTTACTAAGGTAAGCAAACAAAGGTGAATTAATATGTAGTATAACTAAGTTTGAGCACAAGAAGAGTAGTATTTCTCACTTCAAAGTTCTGAAGAAAAGAGGGGGGACTTGTAAGGAATGGTCAAACTTCTGCTTTTGCAGAAGATGGCAGGTAATTGTCTCTTGGCAGCTGGCCAAAAAGATAATTAGCTTGGAAGAAAGCTGGCTATTCCCTATCTCATCCTCCCACAAGGCTTGGGAAATGAGTGGGCATCAAGCCAGACGGTTACAAGGCCAAGCTGACCTGTTGAACTTTTAGAAAGTAGTGCACACGCTTAATAGGTTCATGAACAGTAACTGACACGCCTCTCATAGGTAATGCATGCATCAGCATGAACATGGGATGGATGAGCGGGAGGGGGAACATATCAAGGAGTGGTAAGATGTAGGCGGATGGCGAAGATTGTGAACTCTTGGCACCCCAGCCAGTGGGAGGAAAGAGGCAGGGTCTGGTCTGCGAGCCGGGAAGAGGGAACATAGGGCATGCCGTCTTTTGTGCAACGGCACGCTACCTGTGTGGTGGGCGCCAGTTCTTGCAAGAAAGCAGTAAACTAATGCTGTTTGGTACTTTGTCTCCTGTGTCGTCATTCCTTGGAAGCTGATTCTGTTCCTAACACAGTGGATCCAGCATCAATCTGGATTCAACCCACTACACTTCAAAACAAACCCTAGAAAAAGAACACACCACCAAGGGAATTGTTTAGCCCTCTCTTTATTGAGCTCCTTGGAACCGTCCCAATTCATCTGTGTCCTTCTAAATGCGTTGCCACTGAAAATGGCCACGATTCTTCAGATGCGGTCAGAATAATGCTGATTAAGGCACAATGATGACTCAGCATAATTCTGTGACTCAGAAACTGTGGTACCATCAAAGCAGCTTTAATTCCCATTCATGTTTTTAGCTGCTACACAACACTGCTAGTTTGCAGCAGGCAGAAGTTTGGGGAGACTGCAGAATTTTGGCATTGTATGCAGAAGATCCTGAAGAGGCTGGGCTCCAAACTGAGTTAAAAGAGCATTCCCCATAACAGTACCAGGACAGATAAACAGACAGTCTGATTTCTAATCTCAACAGCGTTTTCCCCATCCATAAATTTCCAGCCCTGGAGGAGGGGGGTCCTACCTGTAACACAGTTGGTCATAGCCCAAGAAACCTTACAAGATACCTTTTCCTCCAATAAAGGACATAGGCGCTCCACCTTCTCAACTGGGCAAAGCCTTCTCAGTTGTTATACCTGTGTGGATGGAAAAAACACAAACTCTTTTGCTTTTTTCATTCCTGGGAAAAGAAAGAGGGAAAACCTAATATATCGAAAAATTACAGAAGAGAGTTGTTTAAAAAAAGAAACCTTCACCCGCTATTTTCTTTGACTAGTTCAATGTAATGCTTATTGGGAAGGTAGCAAACTTGGTTATCCCCAAAGTTTTGTACTATAATCCTTGAATTTTGTACTATAATCCTTGACTGCTATCCATGCTAGCTAGAGCTGATGGGAGTTGTCCTAGTTGTTTGCTGATCTGCTCTGGAGCGCTAGGCAGAAAGCAGCTTTGCTAAACAATTAATGCATGTTTTTTACTTTTAAGTATTTATGTCCTTGATTCTTATCCTGGCTTTCTTCCCCAAAACTGTACTCAAAGCTGCTTACAAAATAATATAAAATAGAATAAGAGAATCAGACCCATTGAGATTAATAAAAACATCCCTTCTGCAGAAGAAAAAGTGCACCTTGTGTTCCAAACCCACATTCACAATGAAAGCTTTCTTGAATCTGTGAAAAGCTTTCTTAGTCTACGCTGCTGAGACAGAGTATCCTGCTTCCAAAGGCATCCCTAAAGGTGAAGGTCCGGAAAGCAGGGCCCCTTGCAAAGATACTAAGTTCTGGGCAGGTTTGTGTGGGAGAAGGCTGTCTTTTGGGTAGCCTGGTCCCAAGCCAGGCAGAGCTTTATAGGGCAAAACCAGCACTTTGAATTCTGCCCTAGAACAGATGCAATGAAGTTGTAACCAGGAAATGCACCAGACATCTCCGAATCAGGCATTTCCCTGCCGTGGCTGAACCAGTGGATATTTTGTCCACTAAATATCAAGTATACTAAACCAGTTTGAGGTTTGCAATGCAATGGCTAGCAATTAATTAATTAATTAATTAATTAAAAGCTTTTCTAACCCATCCACCACTCGCGTCTCGGGACGGCTTACAATAAAAACGAGTCGCATTAAAACAAAACACCGCAGCATTCCACCACTGAAATACTAAAACCCCAGTTAAAATTAATTGAACATTAAAATGACGGGAAATTAAAAACTTAAAAAATGCCTATCAGAAGTTATCTCCACAGAATTCTATGGGTCTTTCTCCAAGATGAATGATATCTAGAGAGTAAGAACTGAATGGAGATTCATTCTGAATAAACTCTGCATTGTACAGGCGGGGGAAAGGGATTCTTGCTTTTCTAAGAGATATTTAATATCTCCTGCTCTCCTTCCCGCTTTTAGCCTTGTTTTAAGAAACAATCGTGCCCGATCCGGTCCCAGTCGATCTAGGGAATCGGAACCCCGCCCGCGCTCTGCGCTCCCCAAAACGCGCATCCTTGAAGGCAGTCCACGCTGAGGCGCGCCTGTCCTCGCAAGGTTCAACGGGACTTACTCCCGGGCCGCCGAGGTCGGATCGCAGCCTGAACGGAGACGCCAGGCTGCCTAGATCCGCCGAGGGCCGCGCAGCATGGCCGCACCCCAGCGCCGCTCCTCCTCGAGAGGGAGCCGCCTGCCGAAGACACGTGCTTGGGACTGCGCGGGGATCCCGTGCCCGCGCCTTTCCCACCCAGAAATGGATCATTTAGTCGAACCTTGTCGTTCTCTGCAGCTCACCAACTTCTGCAAAGCTGCTTCCTTTCCTGGGACTTTAGGAAATCTCCAAGCGAAGATTTGTGCATCTGCTGGCGGGAAACGCGGGAGAGGAAGAGAGCGAATCCTTGTTCAGCCTCCTCTTCTTGGGTCGTCTCTATGACCCTTTTGTTTTCCCCTTATCTTTTCCTGGACTTCCTTTATCCTTTCTAGGACTTCCTAACTTTGTCTCTGGGGCCCCTTTACGCCGCTTTCTCCAACCTGGGGCCCGTCAAGAGGGGTGACCTACAGCTCCCATCATCCATGCCAGCCTCCTAGCCACTGATGAGAGAGGATGAGAGCTGAGGGCCAAACATTTTGGAGGGCATCTTCTTTAAAGTTCGGCCATGAAGCTCACTTAGTGATTTTCAGCCAGTCCCTGTTTCCCAGCCTACGCTACCTCAAAGGTTGTTGTTGTGAAGATAAAATGGAAAGAAAGAACCAGGACTGTCTGAGGGCCCAAGGGAGCCTTGCAAAGAGGAAAAAAGTTGAGATATAAAAAATAATAAGGATAAATAAATAAATGGGTTGCTTGCAGGGAAAAAGCCAGGATATAAATATATTATATTGCATTGACATTCCACCTTTTTTCCAGGTGTGAGTAATCCAAGAAGAACGGCATAGCTCCACTGTATCCTCAGAACAACAACCCTGTGAGGTACACTAGGCTGAGAGTTTGTGACTGGCTGAAAGTGCACCAGGGTGCATCACGGCTAAGGGAGGACTTGGGCCCACTCTCCCAAAGCCCAGGCCAGCACATGAGACTGGATTTCTCCTAATCCTGTCTACTGAATTCACAAATAGGAGCTTCTTTATCCCTACCTCCCTTTCTCAGCCGCCACATGACCCCTTGTTTCTTTGGTGTGTTTCTTGGCAAATGATACAGCAGCTCCTGGACTAAGTGCAGAGTAACTTCTTGACTAGGACTGTTGTTGTTGTTGTTAGTCGCGAAGTCGTGTCCAACCCATCGCGACCCCATGGACAACATTCCCCCAGGCCTTCCTGTCCTCCACCATCCCCCGGAGTCCACTCAAGCTCACACCAACTGTGCAAAGAAATAGAACAGTGCAAAGAACAGTGCAAAGAAATGGAAGAAAACAATAGAATAGGGAGGACCAGAGATCTCTTCAAGAAAATTGGAGATATGAAGGGAACATTTCATGCAAAGATGGGCATAATAAAGGACCAAAATGGCAGGGACCTCACAGAGGCAGAAGAGATTAAGAAGAGGTGGCAAGATTACACAGAAGAACTATACAAGAAAGAGCTTAACATCCCTGATAACCACGATGGGGTGGTCACTGACCTCGAGCCAGACATCCTGGAATGTGAAGTCAAATGGGCCTTAGGAAGTCTGAGCAACACCAAAGCTAGTGGAGGTGACAGCATTCCAGCTGAGCTATTCAAAATCTTAAAAGACGATGCAGTAAAAGTGCTACACTCAATATGCCAGCAAACTTGGAAAACTCAACAGTGGCCACAGGATTGGAAAAGGTCAGTTTACATTCCGATCCCCAAGAAGGGCAATGCCAAAAAATGTTCAAACTACCGCACCATTGCACTCATTTCACACGCTAGCAAAGTGATGCTCAAAATCCTACAAGCTAGGCTCCAGCAGTATGTGGACCGAGAACTACCAGAAGTACAGGCAGGATTTCGAAGAGGGAGAGGAACTAGAGATCAAATTGCCAACATACGCTGGATCATGGAGAAAGCTAGGGAGTTCCAGAAAAAATCTACTTCTGCTTCATTGACTATGCTAAAGCCTTTGATTGTGTGGATCACAACAAATTGTGGCAAGTTCTTAAAGAGATGGGAGTACCAGACCATCTTATTTGTCTCTTGAGAAACCTATATGCAGGTGAAGAAGCAACAGTGAGAACTGGACACGGAACCACTGATAGGTTCAAAATTGAGAAAGGAGTTCGGCAAGGCTGTATACTGTCACCCTGCCTATTTAATTTATATGCAGAGCACATCATGAGAAAGGTGGGGCTAGATGAATCACCAGTTGGAATTAAGATTGCCAGGAGAAATATCAACAACCTCAGATATGCAGATGATACCACTCTCATGGCAGAAAGTGAAGAGGAACTAAAGAGCCTCTTGATGCGGGTAAAAAGGAGAGTGCAAAAGTTGGCTTGACACTCAACATTAAGAAAACTAAGATCATGGCATCCAGTCCTCTCACTTCCTGGCAAATAGATGGGGAAGAAATGGAGGTAGTGGCGGATTTTATTTTCCTGGGGTTCAAGATCACCGCAGATGGGGACTGCAGCCAAGAAATTAAAAGACGCTTGCTCCTGGGGTGGAAAGCTATGGCAAATCGAGACAGCATACTAAAAAGCAGAGACATCACCCTGCCAACAAAAGTGCGTATAGTCAAGGCTATGGTTTTCCCAGTTGCAATGTATGGCTGTGAAAGCTGGACCATAAGGAAAACTGAGCGCCAAAGGATTGAGGCCTTTGAATTGTGGTGCTGGAGGAGATTCCTGCGAGTGCCTTGGACCGCAAGGTGATCAAACTGGTCAGTCCTAGAGGAGATGAACCCTGACTGCTCTTTAGAAGGCCAGATAGTGAAGATGAAACTCAAATACTTTGGCCACCTAATGAGAAGGAAGGACTCCCTGGAGAAGAGCCTAATGCTGGGAACAATAGATGGCAAAAGAAGGAGGGGACGGCAGAGGATGAGGTGGCTGGATGGAGTCACAGAGGCGGTTGGTGCGAGAGTCCATGGGGTCGCAATGGGTCGCTACTAACAACAACAAGAGCCCTATCAGAAAATGGGGATCTCTCCTTGTTCTAAAAGAAGAATGGATTTGTTCTGCAGTTCAGAAAAACAAGGAGATGGTTTGTCATCCAAAGCCAGGGAGAGGAGTAACCTAGTGTTAAACTGTTCGCCCATCAGTTGGCGTGGAAGGTGGCTGCTTCTTGCATGCAAGACAATAAAATCTCCTGTGAGGATCTTTGTGAGGCGAGTACATTGCAGGCACTAATTTCCTGGGACTAATTAAGAAAATAAGGTCCATGCTATATTCACCCGTCAGACATTTGTTATTATCCCCACACATTTTTTTCTCTGAATGAGGTTTTGAACGTGTCACTTTACTGACATTTCAACCTCTTCTTTCCAGGATTAAGACGAGCTCCTTCACCCGTGTTTTCATTTTCCTGGGGAGTTTTTCCCCTCTGCCTTTCAGCACATAACCACAAGATGACACCGAAACACAGCAGAATTGTGGAACTATGTGATGATTTAAGTTTGGTTTCTTCTCACCATTTCCAGATAATGCCTCACTTTCCTCACTCCGAAACTAAAAAAGCTACAGAAATGCTTGGAAAGCTAGCGGAACGCTGCAAGGATCTACAAGCTCCTGTGACCAAGGAATCATGCCTTGCTTAAGGATCCTTTCCAGCAGGGAAAAGAACTGCACCAAAGCTGGCTCTTTTGCAAAAGATCTTACAAGAGAAAAGTCTAAAATAAGTTGCAGCTGAATTATATTATCACAAAAAAGTTAGCTTGCATTGTGGGAGGAGCCTATGACTTTGGCTGCACTGACCTTTGAAAATAGAGGAAAATTTAATTATGAGACCCTAATTGACCCTAACCCTTAGCCTTCAGGCGTTGTGGGTGGGTCAGACCTGAGAGCGCCAAAGGTGCTGAGTCTTGGTTGTCGGCTGGGTGTTTTCTACAGTTCTCAAAAGGGGAATGGAACAGCTCTGCTCAACAATCCAGTCTCCTCTGCCATGTTCTTTTTGTCTGTGATTTGTTGTTGTTGTTAGTTGCGAAGTTGTGTCCAACCCATCGCGATCCCATGGACAATGTTCCCCCAGGCCTTCCTGTCCTCCACCATCCCCTGGAGTCCACCTAAGCTCACACCAACCGCCTCAGTGACTCCATCCAGCCACCTCATTCTCTGCCGTCCCCTTCTTCTTTTGCCGTCAATTGTTCCCAGCATTAGGCTCTTCTCCAGGGAGTCCTTCCTTCTCATTAGGCAGCCAAAGTATTTGAGTTTCATCTTCAGGATCTGGCCTTCTAAAGCCAGAGAAAACAGGGACACTGGGAGTCTGCAATCAAAAGCACATTACAGTTATTCAGACAGACTGGAAAATCCTCCAGCATGTAGGCAGCCCAGAAGGGACTGCAAGGAAATGAGGTGTACAAGGGTTTGGGTTTTTTTAATAGACTAGATTGTGCTTAGAAAAAACAATAGTTTGGGTGTTCTTGGCCTTGGTCTGCAGTGAAACCTGATGCTCTTTTCCATTTCTTTCACTGCTGTTCTTCCAAGTCTCTGAATTTCCCTGAATTTCTTGGCTGCCATCCCCCTTCGAGTTGATGACTGAGCTGACGTATGTGAAATCTTTCACAACTTCCGATTTCTTCATTATTAGCATACATATATTAGCATATGTATCCTGGGTGTACATGAGGAATCAGGACTAACGGCATAGTTTTCTGAACAGATCAGCATCTCATCAAAAGAATCTAAAACTGCTTTTGTCAGTTTTAAGCTTTCTGCAGCCACATTATGTCAGAGTTTTGGCTTATTTAGTCCCAACATCTGTTTATGCACCGCATAATTCAGCTTAGTGCATCTACAGCTTTATCTTCATCCATTGGTGCACTTTTTGCTTCTGGTTCCATATGAAGGAATTGGGGACCCCAAATCTGTGATTTGCCTTGGAAGGGAACTTCCTGCCCTCGTGAACGGTGTGAGCCAGTGTGGTGGAGTGGTTAAGAGCGAAAATCTGACACTCAGGCAATCCGGGTTCAGCCATGGAGCCAGCCTACTTGGTGACTTTGGGCCAGTCAAAGACTCTCAGCCCAGCCTACCTCACAGGGTTGTTGTTTTGTGGATAAGATTGACAGCAGCATGAGGAGAGTGTTATGAGCCGCTTTGAGTTCATTGGAAGAAAAAAGTGGGATATAAATCTATTAAATAATAGATACATACATGAAAATGGAAGGTTTATTTCTTTTGCAAAAGAAACCACAGGGCATCCCAGACTGGATCACAGCTGTTGGTGGTGGAAGGTGGAATTGAAGTGCAGCTATTCCCTTTCCAATGACCAAATCTGTCCTCTTTTCCGTGTCCTGAACTTTGGGGTGGGGGTATAAATTGGAAATGTACCAGGAATCACCCTTTAAATCAGGGGAGTTGAACTCATTGGCGCACAGGGGCTGAACTCCGTTTCAGAGTAGCTCCAGAGCTCCACATGCCGGGGAATGCAAAGCGGCCTAGACCAACTGTGTGCAAACACTAGGAAAGCTGCATGTGTTGATGGTGGCAGAAAAGGGGAAGGAGAAGGAGCCACTGAGGGAGCCCTGCAAGGGCAGATTTGGCTCCTTGGCTTGCTTTCAGTGGAGGCTGAGGATTTTGGAAGCAAACGAGACCCTGGTTGCCTTCTGCGGCCATTGTCCTGGCATAGCGGAGCAAAAATTTCCTGCCAAAGACAGAAGAGCAAGAAATATTAGAGTAGCAAGAAAGATTGGTTCAGCCTTCTAGAGCTGGGGATGATGGGCTTGGAGAGAAGGTTGGCCTGAGCTACTGGGAGAGCTCTGAGTAATTCGCTGAGAGTTCAGGCCAATTAGGTATGTAGCATGTAATAAATAAAACTACATTTTCAGGGATTTCTTGCTTCCGATAGTTTAAGAGCAGCAACAACAAAACGATATCCTTCCAGACATAAATAATACTGCTGAGATGCAGAAGGAAGTTTATTGAAAGAACCATGAGTGCATTTTGTGTGTGGAAAAACAGTGATTTCTGGTGTTCAAAACCAATTATTGGGGCTCAGAAATCTTGAATTCTCTGTTCATGCATCTTTTCGTGCCAGTGTGTGTTTTAAACCAGTTCTGCACTGGTTTTGGTGGGTGGATCTCGGATGCTTGTAAACAGTGGGCTCTTCATCTAATCCAAAGTGACTTTTCTTGTGGTCTGAAGCCTAACACCTGCCCAAGGCTTGGGCTTACTGCACTGGTGATGAAATGCAGAAGGAGAGGAGAGGAGAGGAGAGGAGAGGACCATTTGGGCTGCAGGATACATGCTAGGAAAAGGTATGAGCACGCAGGCTGGGGATGATGGGAGTTGTCATCTAGCCCAGGTTTGGGGAAGGCTGCAGTGCACACTCACCTGGATTAAAAGCCCCACTGAACTCTAGAATTGCTGCTTGGCTTTGGGTAGGCGGAAACTGACAGAGAAAGTTTTCCTTGGCGGGGGCTAAAGTGGGGACAGGGTGGCAGTTTGGGAGTGCTCCTTGACCCAGAGTTATCCTGTAAGCTCTGGGCGACTGCTTTGGCAAGGAGCACTTTCCACCAGCTTCGCCTGGTCCATCAACTACGTCCTAACTTGGATGAGCAGGACCTAACGACAGTGACCCATGTGCTGGTAACCTCTCGATTGGACTACTGTATCATGCTCTATGTGGGGCAGCCCTTGAAGACGGTCCTGATACTTCAGTTGGTCCAGAATAGAGCAGCCAGGCTTTCGATGGGGACCGGTAGGTGTGCATATATAACGCTGGTCCTTTACCACCTGGACCAGCTTCCAATTGAAATTCAGGCCCAACTTAAGGTGTTGATGATGAAGCCCTAAATGGTTTAGGACCTGGGTATCTGAAGGAGCATCTCCTTCTATATATACGGTACCTGTCTGCTTCCTAAGATCTGAGTTGGAGGTCCTTCTTTGGGAGCCCTCTTTGATGTTGCTCAGGCGAGTGGCTACCCAGAGAAGGGCCTTCTCCGTGGTGGCATCCCAGCTTTGGAACTTGCTGCCCAGACCTGGCACTGACGCTTTGCCCATTTCAGTGCCAGGCCAACCCCTTTTAATTTTTCCCAATATTTTAAGATCTGATGTTGTTCTAAAATGGGTTTAATGATGCTGTGCTTTATTCTTGTATTATCATCCTGAGACTCAGGTGAAGAATGGGATAGAAATGCTTTAATGATACTTCTGTGCTAATGTCATGCATTTTATGAGTTTTGTTTTACCTGTGCTTGGAATTGTTGTATTTTAATTGTGCTTCTGGTATTATTGTATATTGTCCCGTGCGATTATTGATTCAGCAAGGTTTGAAATAAATATTTTGAGAAACTCTCTGACATTTCCTTTAGTGCCCTCCACAATCTGCCTGCCTCTTCATGCAACGAATTCCTATCTTGTCAAGTAAACTTATAAAATGGACAGCCACGTGTGCTTTCCCTTGTACATAACGCAAAAGAACGATTTATTCTCTTTTAAGTACATATTTAGTGCATTGAAGAACAGGTGCTTTAGACACATATGGCAAGGAAAGTGGATCTGTTTTTAGGTTGTTAGCATAATATAAGGATTCCCAAGCAAAGTGCTGGATCCAGAATGAAGCAAGGAGGCAAGGAGACAGGGGGTGGGGTTGTGAGTCGCAAAGTCACGGCCGACCCATCGCGACCCCATGGCCAACATTCCTCCAGGCTCTCCTCTCCTCCACCAGCCCTCGGAGTCCACCCAAGCCCACACCCACTGCCCCAGTGACCTCGTCCTCTGCTGTTCCCTTCTCCTTTTGTCAATTGCTCCCAGCATCAAGGTAGTGAGACAGGAGACTCTGGTAAATAGGCTGAACTCTGTGTGTGTGTGTGTGTGTGTGTAAGGGAGAGGGACCCTCCAATTTCAGGCAGGGGGTCCTTCTGCAACAGATGCTGCCTTCCTCTCCAAGCAGATCCTGGCTCCAACTCAAGCCCCTCAAATGTGTATACCTGAAAAGTGGCCAAAACCCAGTTCTTGGTGTTGGCGAAACCACAAAATATATTCAAATGGAGGTTGTCCACCATATTGGTTCTGCTTTGCCTGCAGGTTCTCTAATGGACATTTGTATTATTTGCAGGGTTAACTCCATCAAAGCAGCTTTTGCTCTAGTCTGAGTACTTAGACTGGGGGTGCGGAACCTCAAGCCTTGAGGAGCATATCTGCCCACCGCCTCCTGCGGCAAATGCTCCCTTCCCTCTCACTTGGTGGCTTCCCAGCTTTCGTGCAGTTGTTACTCCTTTCTAACAGGTTGAGATACCTCTGCAAAGACCGAGTTAGCAGCAGCAAGAGCTTGGTTGCCTTCAGTCACACCCATCACTGGAGTGTGGCCCCTGAGAGTTTTTCCCAAATGGAATTAGGCCCTCAAGCTACACATGTCCCTGCACCCCTGATTTTGGACCCCAAACTTGTAATTTTTCTCAGCTATGGGACTTCCCCAAGAGCTATCAATATAGTAGCTGCACTCCACTCCATGTGTTAAGACAAGCTTCAATGTTATGATTTCTCCCCCACGTGCATTCTTTTATGCGAAGTCAAATGGTCGCTCCGGCTGAAGCTCTTTCCACATTCTAAGCATTTATACGGTTTCTCCCCAGTGTGCATTCTCTGATGTATAGTAAGGCGGTAACTCCGACTGAAATTCTTTCCACACTCCAGGCATTTGTATGGTTTCTCACCAGTATGTATTCTCTGATGTGAGGTGAGGTCTGTGCTCTGGCTGAAGCTCTTCCCACACTCAGCACATGAGTAAGGTTTCTCCCCTGTGTGTGTTCTCTGATGTAAAGTAAGATGGTCACTCCGACTGAAGCTTTTTCCGCACTCAGAGCACTGGTATGGTTTCTCCCCTGTGTGGGTTCTTTTATGGGCAGTAAGATTGGAGACTTGGATGAAGCTCTTTCCACACTCCAAACACTTATAGGGTTTCTCTCCAGTGTGGACTCTCTGGTGAGCTTTGAGGCTGGATTTGCAACTAAAAGTTTTCCCACATGCAGGACACTTATTGGATCTCTTTCCCTTCTGTTGCTGTAGGAATTCATGGAGGCTGCCAACCTGGATGGCAACAGACTTATTCCTCCTCTTCTCACTGGCTTCCAAACTCCTTCCCAGCCGTCTGTCTGTCCCACCTGGATCGCCAATGTTCTCCTCCGCCTCTGCCGGTGGAACTCTTTCCAGAGAGCCCTCGTCTGGTTCCTCCTCAGCCTCGCAGCTCCACGCAGCTCCTGCTGGAATCAAGGTAGAAGCCTCGTAAGAGCCTGCGGGAGCCGGCCTCCGACAGGCAGATGTTCCCAGCTAAATCAGGGGTGGGAACCTCCCGCGGTTCGGGGAATGAACTTGTCCCCTGCCCTCCTGCAACCCACCCACAGTGGCACCTCCCCACTGATGGGCTTCCTGCCATGTGACTTCCTTTTTACTTTTGCCACTGCCCTGGTGGCAAACTCAGCGGTGGCAAAAACCCAAAAGGGTACTGCAGAACTGGCTGTACCCTTATCCCGGGATTCCTGTCTCGGCGCTGCTATCGAGGCTTTGTGCCGCTCTCTGTAGGGAAATCGGAAAGGCCCCTTCTAACCTGCCTTTCCACAAAAAGCAGGTGCTTCCAAGGCTATCAGAAGGTATTCACCAGGATCACTTGATTATCGCAACCCACTGTGACTTAAATGCTTGCTTACTACACTATAATGCTGAAGTGACTGAATCAGCCATGCTTGCTGCTTGGGTGAAGCATCCCGTTCAGCCAGCATATGAAGCAACATCTCCGAATAGCGACGGAGCCCTTCAAGCCACGCAGAGGCAGCCATGGAAAGTTCTGCCTCGATCTGCATAAAGACATTTGGCAGAAATTTGGGCACAACCAGATGGTAGCCAGGATTCCATTCAGGGTAGCCACCAGATTGGACGATGGGTGCATCCATTCTCCCCAATATCAGAAAAGGTTTGGAATTTCTGCTATAAACTGTGAGAAAAAAGCCCCATGGGAAAACAGTCTGGAATCATAGGAAATTCTTTTGTTTTCCTGGGAAATGAAGGGCTGTGGGAATCTGAAGGCGAGAGGAGAACAGTGGGGCACAGTTGGGCAACGACCATCCGAGCATCCAGGAACCTGGGCACAAAAATGCATCCTCCCCTTTACCTGACATGCCGGCCTCCAACTCGTCCTCCTCTTCCTTGGCCTCCCTGCACAGCAGCCTTGATCCAAGCTCAGTTGGGGCATCGGGGAAGCTCAAAGAGATGCCCCCAAAGTCCACCTGCCGTAGCAGAGAAGAGATGTTGCGGAGTGGGGTGACACAGTAGGAAAGGGGATAGGATTAGGGCCCATTAAAGGGGTGGGATTCGCTTCCACACAGTGGTGGGATGGGATGAATTCATGGGAGCGAAGCCTGCCAGGAGCTGCTAGTCCTCATGGCCAAAGAATCACGGGCAGCACACCTGTGGAGATCAGCTGCTGGGGAACATGGGCAGGGCGCTGCTGGGGCATGGGCGCCCCGCGTGTGGGCTTCCCGTTGGGGCAGGGAGGGGCCAGAAGGCTGGGCTTCAGGGCCTCTGGCGGATGCTTCCCCGGATGCGGCAGGCGTCTCCCTCGCTGTCTGTCCTGAATCTCCCACCTTTCCTCTACGAGGCGGAGAAGAACGTCCCCTGCTGTGCCACGTTCCCCACACCTCGATCTCGCCTCCCTCCTTCCCTCGCCCCTTCCGAGGCTGCACCGCCCCGGATGCCTCGGCCTCCCCTCATGCGGGAGCTGCTGGAGCCCCTTCACCCTTCTGGGGCCCTTGGGCAGGCCTTTCCCACCTCCACAGGCTGCTTTTCTGGCTGCGGGGAGTTCCAGGGAGTTTCTCTGGCTGACGTTCCTTGTAATCCCATTGCTCTGCTTCGGGGAAATGTTTTGTGGCCAGCCATGCCCACCACGGCAGCCATTTTGTGACAGTGCCCACGAGACACAAGCAGCATGGCACATGTGCATGATTCCACCCATCCTGCCCTCACGTCCCCATCCCGCTGCAAGGAGATGCCAGATGCCGCCCCACGACTGGGTCAGCTGCCCCCTGCAAGAGGGCGGCACAAAGCCCACCTGGCCGGCCAGTCTCGGGGCCTCCCGCGGCCTCCGCAGGAAGTCCTCCGCCAGGGCCACCGCCTGGGCACAAGACTCGGGGCTGCGCTCCCGGACCCAGCTCTGCGTCTCCGGGGGCAGGATGGCCAGGAACTGCTCCAGGATCAGCAGCTCCAGGATCTGCTCCTTGGAGAGCCGCTCCGCCTTCAGCCAGCGATGGCACAGCTCCTGCAGGCGGCCGTACGCAGCCCTGGGCTCCTCGGCCTCCTGGTAGCAGAAGCGCCGGAAGAGCTGCCGGTGCCGCTCCCTCCGCAGCGCGTCCCCGCGCAAGATGGCCGCCTTCACCTTCCCGTAGTCCTCCCTGTCTCGGGCCTCCAGGCCGCGAAAGGCCTGCTCGGCCTCCCCTCGCAGGGCCGGCAGGAGCCGAGCCGCCCAGTCCGCCCGGGGCCACCGGCAGGCCTCGGCCACCTGCTCGAAGCAGGCCAGGAAGGCCTCGGCGTCGTCCCAGGGGCTGGGCTCCTCCGGCGGCAGCGGCGCGGCCCAGCCTGGCTGCGGGGAGCCCACCGTCCGCAGGAAGGCCTGCCACTGCGCCTCCCACTCCTGCTCCGGGCCCTCGCCCGCCTCCTGCTTCACCCGGCCCCTCGGCGCCCTCGGCGGGGCTGCCCCGCCACTCCCGGCCCGCTGGACGCGAAGGGCGCCTCCTGCTCCGCTGGGCCCCTCTTCCGCGGGGAGGCCAGCCGGGCCCTGCTCTTCCATTTTCATCCTTGGCTGGCCTCACGGGGGGAGAGCGCCGGCACAGCAGCCTCTAGCCCGAAGGACGGCCACGCAGACTCGCCTGGGGAGGGGAAACACGGAGGGAGGGAGGGAGGGAACACAAGGGAACCGTCAGTGCCAGATTCCATCGCTCCCTTTTGCTCTCGGACATTCTGGATGCCTGCTAAGGGCCGTGCTGCACTGAACACCCCCTAGTCACCTGTGGCGACCAGGAATGCCACAGAGGCGAGTGCGCAGAATACAACACCGGCTCCCCAGCAGGTAGGCAGGTGAGCATTCCCACGGCCCGCTTGGTTTCTGTGCTGGCTGCAGAGGAGGGAAGGCCTCGTCCTGCTCCGCTGTCCCTGCAAGTAGAAATCATTGTTCTGTTTCCTCTGCTTGCTTAGGGACTAACACAGGGGTCAGCAACCTGCGGCTCCGGAGCCACATGTGGCTCTTTCATCCCTCTGCTGCGGCTCCCTGTCACTCAAAATATGCGTCACAACCGCCAATGTGTGACACCTGCTGGCATGCAATTTATTGAGTTTTTCGACCCCCGGAAGGCCAACCATGGATAGATCCAAGAAAAGAAAGTTTCAGAAGAAAACAGAACATTTAATGGTGCGTGGGCAGATTCACTGGCTTTCACTGCTGACGAGACTGGTTTGCCAGAATGCTTAATATGTGGTGAGAAATTGGCAAACAACAAAAAGTCAAATGTTCAAGACATTTCCAGAATAAACACACAGCCTCTGCTGAAAAATATCCAAATGGAGATGAGAGGAAAAAAGCCATTTCAGAACTGATGCAGAAGGTTGATCTGAGCAAAAATCATTTCGAGGAGTGGATTAAGTCTGCAAATTCAACTACATATGCTAGTTTTGTTGCCGCTCAGGAAATAGTCAGGCACGGGAAGCCGTTCATAGATGGAGATTATATAAAAGAATCTTTCACTGATTTCATAAATGCGACACACTATAGTTTTTTTCTACATAGATAAAAAAACAATATAAAACAACATAAAGATAAAAAACGATATATGTAGTGTTATCTTCATTGTTGATGTCAAAAGGGTTTTGCGGCTCTCAGTATTTTCTTTTCTGTGGGAAACGGGTCCAAATGGCTCTTTGAGTGTTTAAGGTTGCCCACTCCTGGACTAGTGTCTTGTATTTCCACGATTATGCACAAATTAGCAGCTTCAGGAACAAAACCAGCAATTCTTGCTTTGGGCACTCGAGTATTGTGAAAGCAGCTCAAGAGTGGGCCAGCCACTGCTTCTCAGCTTAACCTACTTCACAGGGTTGTGGTGTGGGTAAAACTGGATAGGAGGACCACAGAGGCTACCCTGGGCTCCATGCAAAAGCGAAAGACGAAAGAGGCAGACTGGACAGCAAGATTTGTTTTCCTTGCAAGCAGGGGGAGAAACATGCATTGCTGAAATTGGCCATCTCTGTCTCTTGCAAGGTGGGAGAAATGCCGAGGCACGTTTGAATGGCCATACGCTTCCAAGTCCAGAGGGTTATGAGAAGCCAGATAGCATGAGGGTGCCTGCAGGGACTAGTAACTTGTGATTCCGCACTCAGATGCAAAGAAGCAAGTTAAGGCACTCCAGGTTAAATGAGCAGGAAAAGGGAAATGCAATTTTTAACAGGTTCCGTTTAATTTATTGCAAGACTTTTCTACTGCTTAATGTATGAAAAATGCCTACATGCTGGACCATAAAACACAACAGAAGCCTATTAAAAAGAGCTTCATGTTGTCACCCCTGTGGTTTCTACTATAATAGGCCCGGAAAATGTTGCTGCCCACTTTTTCCACAACACATCTAGCTTTCTACTTCGTTATCATGTCTTTCCTCACTCTTTTTTTCTCTAAGCTAAGCCGCTCCAGATGCTGCAGGGGACTTGCTCCAACCCCATGATCATTTTAGTTTCCCTTTCCTGAACTTTCCCCAAGTCTATAATTTTTTAAGGGGCCTGGACCTGAACTGCACACCATTCATTCATTCATTCATTCATTTATCGATTTATATCCTGCCTTTTTCCTGCAAAGGGCTCAAGGCAGTTTACATCATTCTCCTTCTCCATCTTATCCCCACAACAACAACCCTGTGAGGTAGGCTGGGCTGAGAGTTTGTGACTGGCCCAAAGTCACCCAGTGGCTCCATGGCCGAGCGGGGACTAGAACCCAGATCTCCTGAGTCCCAGTCCCACACTCTTAACCACTGCACCACACTGGCTCTCTCTTAGACACTTAGACAACATATTCTAAGTGTCGTTGCAACACAGATTTGTAGAAGGGGATTTGTATAAGGGGAGCATGATTTGGCAGTTTTATTCCCTGTTCCTTTCCTCATCCTGCCTAACTCGGGGTTTGCCGTTTTCACAGCAGCTGTGCACTGGGTTGACATTGCCATTAAGCTGTCCACCAGCACCCCAAGATCCCTTTCTCAGACAATCTCTCCTAGCTCAGATTTCCCCAGTCTATTCTTGAAGCTGGGATTTTTATTTTTTTTATTTTTGCCCTAAATTGCATTACTGGACCCTTTGAGGCCATTCTCCCAGTTTGGAGAGATCCTTTTGGAACGCTGCACAATAGCCTTTGGTTTCATTCACCCTGCAAGGGGCCATTCACACAGATCAACATCCTGGCACGAAGACATTCTCTGTCCCGGCACCCAGGGGCTCCCTTCCCGGAGGTGGGGAGCGGGGGGGTCTTCTCCACCAGGCAAACTTCTCTTTCCTCATCCCCACGGGCTGCAGTTTCTTTCCTGTTTCCCACTGCCCTGCCTTAGTAGAAAGAAACTGAAGGACGCCCCCGGGGCGTGATGGACACAGCTCCCAGGCTTCCTGATGGTTGGTCCCGCTGCCTGGGGCTGATGGGAGCTGCAGATCGGAGCATCTGCAGGGCCCTCGGAGGGGGAACGGTCCCTTAGGAGAAAGAAGCGGCTGGGAATACCTGCCCCCGTGCCTCCAAGGCAGGGAAGCACCCGCATGGGGAAGGACCCTGCTGGAACCAGGGTCCAGATGGGGGGTGGAGAATGGAGGGGTGGGGAGCGGGCTCCGTCCGCCAATCCCCTGCCCCCCGCCGCTCCCCCAGCCCCTTTCCTCGCTCACCTCTCCGTGCACATTACCTGCCCGAGCGCGTTCCGCAGCCGCAGGGGAGGCCGGCGCCCCCCGCCCCGAAAGCGCCCCTCTCCGCCTCCCGCGCCCTCGGCTGCGCGGGGCATGGCTTGGCCTTCCCCGCTCCCTCTAGGAAGCCGGGCTCTCTATCGGCTTAACCCTTTTGCCGGAGCGCCGCCGGTCCGATTCCCGGCGCCGCCGGGGGACGCGCTGCAGCCGGGGCTGGGGGCGCGCTGCTACCGGCCGGTCCCTCTCCCGGCCCGTGGACTACAGTTCCCGTGGCTCCCCACCCGAATGGCGAAGGACCGGGAAGGATGGACGGACAGCTCTGGGTTATCGCATTTAGCCATAGGCCATTACCAGTTAGCAAGGTAAAGCAATGCATTAAGAGATTTTAAAAAAAAAACAACCCGTAAATCTAATGTATCAAAACATAATATAAAAGGCAGAGCAGGCATAATTCAGGACGAGGGGAAGGATGGGTGTATATTTAAGTTTCTTTTTTTGCCCGTGTATTTCATTGCTATACCACCCGGTGGCAATGGGCATTCACGAAAGAGGCAAGCTGCAAAGGCGAGTTCATAAACGTGTGAGATGAAACTTGGGACATCCGAAATGGAGATGCTGCTAAGCGCTGCAGTCACACCTGGTAAAACCAGCCGGCTTAAAGCACCCTTCCTCTGCCAGGCAGGGCTTGGGAATAGATGGAAGCCCTTACCTGGAGCCAGAATGATGGCAATGTGGGCACCAGGCAGGGCTCAGTGGGGAGAGCGCTCCAGCATCGGGGGGCCACCACTGAGAAGGCCCTCCCTCTTGTCCCTATGGAACCTCTTGGAGGAAGACCTTGGGTGTTTTGCAGCGTGGCCCAAATCATCTAGCAGGAGCCAGGATGCCTATTGAATGGTATCCCATGAGGAGCCAGAACAGGACCATGCTGGCTGAGGAGAGTGGGATTTGTAGTCTCATATACTAAGACCCTTAGCTGGAAAATGTTAAGCTAGTCAATTCCTCTATCCTCTCCCATAATATAGGGATGGGCCTGTGCTCAATATCTTCTAATTTCCTTTACATTTCTCCTATATGTTTATGAATTACAGAGTGAGGATACCAAGGTTCCATTTGGATGCCAGGAAGTATTTCCTGATGGTTAGGACCCCAAGGGTATGGGATGGGCTTCCACGGGAGTGGCTGAAGCCCCATTGGGAAGGGTGTTCAAGGACAGGCTGGACATGCACATGGTAGGCGTGTCATGAGTGGAGCCGACTGGAGCCAGGGGTCAGACTAGATAGCACAGGAGGCTCCTTCTGGCTTGCTGTTTCTATCTTTCTGTTTTCTATGATTGTGAGCAGCAGGAGGAGAAGGGTATAATGGAAACACTGCCCTATGAGGAGAGGCTGAGAGAAGTGGGCATGTTCAGCCGAGAAGACTGGGGGCGGGGGGACATGGTATCCCTCTAGAAGTACCTCAAAGGCTGCCCCAAAGAGGAAGGTCAAGATCTCTTCTTGCTGACGTCAGAGTGTAGGACACGGAATAATCAATTCAAGTTGTGACTAGCCAGACTCAGGCTGGACATCAGGAAAAGCTTCCTCACTGTCACAGCAATATGGCAGTGGAACCAGCTGCCTGGAGAGGTGGGGGGCTCTCCCACACTGGAGACATTCAAGGGGAAACTGGGCAGCCACCTGAGTGGGATGGTGCGACTTGGTGTCCTGTCAGACCTGGTGGCCTTCATGGCCCCTTCCAACTCTGATTCTCTTCCAACCTGTGCAAAACCAGGTCTGTTTGCCAGAAATAGCAAGGGAACAGATCCTTTACGAATCATCCTCTCCATCTCCCGCATGGAGTCACTTCTGCAAGTTTTCCCAGAAGGGAAAGTCCGGTGGGACTTAACCCAAATGTTACACTTCTGCTCTAAGCTTTGTAAGCCTTCTTGGCTGCACAATGCCTTGCTGCCAGGGGAATGCCACTTCCTTAACCCTAGCAACTCATAGTGAACTCGGTTGATGAGTGTGGCGCCTTCCACAGCTTTGAAAGGGCACCAGGGCTTGCCAGCTCTTCCCAGACACCCAACGATTTGTGCCCACCCTCACGGGCAGTGCCAGCAGCCTGACCAGCTTTTAGGCCAGGACAGCGGGTGGCGAAAGGACAGCGGGTGAAGGGGACACCTGAAGCCGGCGACCTCGCTTGCAGTTCCCTCTCCTGGGTGAAAGGAGCAGCACCTGACGTAGGGCAGGGAGGAGAGAGCACTGGAAAATCGGGGATGAAAGTGGGGAGGGCAGGGAAGCCACAATGGCGGCAGCGGAAATCTAGAGCATGCGGACGGATAAGGAAAGTGATTCGGAAGAGATCCGGAACTGGCACACGCTCTGCGCTTGGCGGAAGCCTGGAGTCAAATTACCGGCTGTTCAAGTCTGCCGCCTTGGGAGAAAGAAAGGCTTTGCTCACTCCCCTTATTGGCTAACCCAGGGATGGACTGAATAAACAACTTGATGGCTCTGTTTCCAGCAGCAAGGAAGACGGGGGCTGAACAGGGGTGTGTTAGATGTAAGCTGGCACAAGGGACGGTGCCAGCTTACAGGCTGCTCATCCCGGAGTTCCTGGAGGCAGCGGTTATTTCCTGGGGAGAAGAAACCTGCCGCAATGTATTGAAGCTTCCAATAAAATTCCTTCCAAAGCCCTTGGACTGCGGTCCTGCTGATGGAAGCAGTGAAGGAAAGAAGGTTTGACATTCCCCGTCCTCCAGACCCACTAATAGGAGCCAAAATGACGTCCTCTGTGTGCAAGATGGGGGTAACGGCAGACTTGGCAGTAGCCCTCGCTTTCAAAAAGTACAAGAAACATTTTGGGGGAAGAGGCCTGGAACAGCCCAATGAGACCGAGGAGAGCCTGATGGCCACAGAACGCTGAAATTCGGGCTTTGGTCTGAATATCAGGTAAGCAGTCCTGAGCGCTTCCGCGGGAGGATGGGATAGAAATGCTGTAATAATAAACAAACAAACAAACAAACAAACTTTTACGGAGCTATTCCAGAATGCGGATTGTTGTCCTCAACAGAGGGTCAGCACCACGGAGAGCTCCTTTAACACTCAAACGGAAACCAGAGTGGACTCACCGCTCCAAGGTGAGTGGCGTTACCCATTTCAACTGGGAATGGAATGGATTAAATGACAAATGACATGTAACCTTCTGCGGCAGTCCTCACGCGTTTCTCCTCCGTATGTGTGATTTTTGCAATGCGTCTTCTGTCAGCGCCCTCTCCCACACGCCAAATCATGTATACCATTTTATTATCGTGTACACTCTATTTACATCAAATAATGAGGATAAAATTTAAACTCTTCAACCACCCTATAAAACATACAACCGAGACTACCAACAAATGGGCCAAACAAATAACTTCAGTTGGCATTTCAGAGAGAAGGAAGTGACCAGTGGAAAGAGTCTTCCTTTTCTAGCTACCTTCTGTGATTCGAGAACCTGGGAGCCTTGAGAAAAAAGCCCCACCTGTTGATGGAAAGGTATGCAGGTCTAGCTCATGACATCCTATCGGGATGCCACAAGATGTGTGTTAGTTCTTAAGATGCCACCAGACTTTTTGTGGGATTTGCTGAGAAGACTAGCAAGGCCACTCCAGTATTAAGCATCGGAGGAGGCTCATGGGGAAGTTTCCCCTCTGCGTGAATTCTCTGATGTAAAGTCAGGTTTGTGCTCTGGCTGAAGCTCTTTCCACACTCTGAGCATGTGTATGGTTTCTCCCCTGTGTGGATTCTTTTGTGTCGAATAAGACTTGATTGATCACGGAAGCTTTTGCTACAGTCGGAGCATGTATAGGGCCTCTCCCCTGTGTGCATCCTTTGGTGGGCACTAAGGCTTCCCCTGTGGCTGAAGCTCTTTCCGCATTCTGAGCATTTATATGGCTTCTCTCCTGTGTGAACTCTCTGATGCTGGATAAGGCTTGGCTTGTCAGAGAAGCTTTTGCTACAGTCTGCACATCGGTGTGGTTTCTCCCCTTTGTGGATCTTTTGGTGCCTGAGGAAGTTTGTGCTCTTGTTGAAGCTCTTCCCACACTCCAAGCATTGATATGGTTTCTCCCCCGTGTGGATTATCTGATGTGAAACAAGGTGGGCACTCTGAACAAAGCTTTTCCCACATTCCAAGCATTGGTATGGCTTTTCCCCTGTGTGGATTATCTGATGTGAAGTGAGGTGTGCGCTCCGACCAAAGCTTTTACCACATTCCAAGCACTTATACAGCTTCTCCCCTCTTGGCACTCTGGGATGTTTGGTAAGACTTGCCTGGTTGCAAAAGCTCTCGCTTGAGTCTGAGCATGGATATCGCACATCACCTGCCTGGATAGCTTCACGTGATTGGAGGGTTGTGCTATGAGGGAAAGTCTCTCCGCACTCCATATATATATATGATCTCCCCCCTTCCTGAAGCATTTCACATTCATTAAGATTTCCACTCTTGCTGAAGCTCCTTTGAAAAATTAAGCTTTTATTTGATTCCTCCTCACTGTTAATTCCCCAATGATCACTAAGGCACGTCTCCTTTCTCTTTTCCTTCTGGGTTTCTTGCCGGACTGAGATTACACGGAAGTCACCAATCTGAGCAGGGATGGGTTTGTCCCTCTTATCCTCCATGTGGTTTCTCTCCTGGCTGACTGGTCCATCTCGACTCCAAATCGTCAATTCCTCATGCTTGCCTTTTTCTGGCAAAAGTGTACATGGCTCCCTGGTGCGCTCCCTTTTCCACTCATCACCTGTTGGAATTAATGCAGAAACCCAGTAAGAACCCAAGGCAAAATATTGAGACCTGCTGCATCTTCCTACTCAGAAGTGTGCTTTAGGCATGGCTGGCACCAAGAGTAAGCATGGTCGGGCACCAGTCAAGGGCCCACAGCCCAGGAAGGGCCCTTGGCAGTCGGGCCTCATCTTCCTGACTGCTGCCTTTCTGTTCTCCTGCCCCTTGTCCTGGCCCAGAGGATGGAGGTGGTGTGAAAGCACCCGAGATGCCAGGCCTCCTCGCTTTCTGTCTCTCTGCAAGCAAGAAAGCGGAGGAGGAAAAGGAGGAGGTGGAAGAAGAGCCTGTGACAATGGTGGGGGGCAGGTGGACCCACTGAAGCAGGGGGCACTGAGGGTGCTGTAGCAAGGGGCCGCCCCGAGACTTATTGCAAGGGCCGGCATATAAATTTGTTAATAAATAAAAAATAAAAATAAAGGGGGCTCAGCTCTCACTCACTGCGGACTGTTCAGACAGATTTGTCAGCTTCTGAGGAGGAGGAGGAGTGAGGGGGGTGAGGGCTTTGAAGTGTCAAGGCGCTTGATACATGTAAAGGCACTGCTGCATTTATGCCCTGCCTGTAGACCTCCCATTGGAGCATCTGATTGGCTCCCGCAGGGCCAAAACGCTGCATTCGCTCAGCCATTGGCTGGTTCTGGCATGGCTGTCCTTATAACCAATCAGTCTCTTGCCCTATTGCATTGTCTCACTAAGCCAAGCGTGGAAGAAATACGACGATGATGATCTCGCTCAGAGCAATGAAATGCAGCAGACAAGTGGTAAAATATTAATACAATAAAATGTAAAAACACAACATGAGTCATTAAAAGACACAGGTACTTAAATGCAATAAAACCAGTAAGTGCAGTAAAAGAATCTAAGCATAATGTATTACAATCCATTAATACCCACTAAGCTCAACTTATGTAGATTTATTGCAGCAGCACCAAAGCCTGAAACTTTTGCAGTGACTCTGGAGTCATGATCTGACTCAATCGATACACCAGGAGTTCTTCCTCCATTCCCCCCAGGAAGCCTTGTACAACAAGGGTTAAAAATGAATGCAACAAGTCCTGGTAAAGGGTGCATGGCTTGGTGAGGCTGGCAGCCCCACAACACGGCTTCCGCAAAAACAGGTCCTGCCAGACAAACCTTGCGGAACTCTATGACAAGGTTTCGAGATGCCTAGATGGAGGGGATGCAGTGGATGTGGTATACCTGGATTTCAGCAAGGCCTTTGACAAAGTGCCCCATGATATCCTGGTGGAGAAACTGAGGAGTTTTGGGATAGACCAAAGCACTGCCCGGTGGATTAGGGCATGGTTGACTGACCGAAAGCAGAAGGTAACCATTAGCGGAGAATCGTCGGGATGGCGGCCAGTGACAAGCGGGGTCCCCCAGGGCTCTGTCCTGGGGCCGATCCTGTTTAATCTTTTCATTAACGACATGGAAGAAGGGGTGAACAGTCTGCTGATCAAATTCGCAGACAACACTAAAACTGGAGCAGTGGCCACAACTGAGGAGCAGGTACTCCAGATCCAAAAGGATCTGGACAGACTATGGAAGTGGGCAGGAGACAACAGGATGGCGTTCAATGTGGAGAAGTGCAAGGTCTTGCACTTGGGGCATAGGAATAGCTGTCATAAGTACAGGTTAGGGGACAAGTGGCTGGAGAGCAGCACTTGTGAAAGGGACCTCGGGGTACTGGTTGACCGCAGGCTAAACATGAGTCAGCAGTGTGATGCGGTGGTCAAGCGGGCGAATGCCACCCTTGGCTGCATAGCCAGAAGTGTGGCTTCTAGATCAAGAGGTATTACTACCACTCTACACGACTCTGGTGCGCCCACAACTGGAGTATTGTGTTCAGTTTTGGGCCCCTCATTATGGAAAGGATATAGCCAGGTTGGAGTCAGTGCAGCGTAGGGCCACAAGGATGGTGGCTGGTTTGCAGGGGATGCCGTATGAGGCAAGACTGAGGGAACTGGGTCTCTTCAGCTTGGAGAAGAGGAGACTCAGAGGGATATGTAGGCAACATACAGGTATGTGAGGGGGTGTCGCATGGAGATGGGGAAAGGCCTGTTCTCCCCTGCAGAGGAAGGCAGGACACGCTCCAATGGAGCAAAGCTCAGGAAGCCAAGGTTCAATTTGGATGCCAGGAAGCACTTCCTGACAGTTAGGACCCCGAGGGCGTGGAATGGGCTTCCACGGGAGGTCGTTGAGGCCCCATCGGTGAAGGTGTTCAAAGACAGGCTGGACATGCACATGGTAGGCATGTCATGAGCGGAGCCGGCTGGTGCCGGAGGTCAGACTAGATGGCCCGGGAGGCCCCTTCTGACTTGCTCTGTTTCTATGAGGATCCGTGGGCCAGAAATTCGCCACTTGTGCCATTGCTGATCACAGATACTGGTTTTTCTGCGGTGCTGGTTTTAACCAATAAAGCCTTACATGGCTTAGGACCACGACACCTTCTGGAGCACCTCTCCTGACCACGATCTACCTGGACACGACACTCAACCTCTGGGGCCTTCCTCTAAGTGCTGACTCTGAGGGAAGTGTGGAAGCTGGCATCAAGGAGGAGAACCTTCTTGCTGGTAGCCCCCATCAAAGGAATAACCTCCTCACTGCAACCTGCCAACTTTTTGGCAGCAAGTTAAGACGGCCCTCTTTGCTGGGGTTTTTAAAGACTTGCTCAGCCACCAGGGGCAGAGGGGGACCAGCGGGTGCTTTCCTGAGGCGCTTTCTCTCTCTTTCCATCTCTCTCTTTTTATTTCTTGTTATTGTCTGTTTTTAGCTGTATTAAACATTTTGATATTTTTGCTTCTGATTTTATGATATTTTATTGTACATTTATCATTTGTTTTTATGGACTGTGTAAACTGCCCAGACAGCTTTGGCTGGAGGAGTGGGGTGAGTGGTAATAGAAATGAAATAATTAGATAAAGAAGAGAACACAGCTCTTGAACTCCCTGCCGAGAGAAGGCAAAGCCTGGCTTAGAGCACCCCAAAAGTCAAACACAGCAGAGATGTCTCCTCTCACCGAACAGGACGGCCTCTCCGTTGTTATTTTCCTTCTTCATCTCCACACAAAGATGCTTCTGCCGGACGTCTGGTGGAGTCTGACCCATTTCAGACCCACGCACAGCCTCCTCTGAGGAGACCTGCAATATCGTAAAAGCGATTCTGTCAGTGGAGAGCTACGCAGAAGGTCCTGGTTTTACTTCCTTCCCTGCTCTCAGTAGTTTGCTCTTTTAGGATACTAAACAACAAAAATTATTGCTGTGACTTAGAACTCCCTTGGGGACAGGGAGGATGAGGAGAGCTGCCTTGGAAGGAGAAAAGGTGGGACAGAAATATAACAAATAAATAAAAATTATATATAAGCCAGTCTGCACATCCATGTAACAGCGATCTTATACCACCTGCACTGGCTACCAGTTGAGGCTGGGCCCAATTTAAAGTGCTTGTTTTGACATATAAAGCCCTAAATGGCTTGGGACCAGGATATCTGAAGGGCTTCCTACTCCCATATGTACCTACATGTCTGCTAAGATCTGGGTCTGAGGCCCTTCTTAAAGAACCACCCCTCAAAGAGGTGAAGGGGATGGCAAACAGGGCCTTTTTGGTGCTTGCACCTCAACGCTGAAATAGGCTCCCCAAAGAAGCTTGCCTGCTGCCTTCATTACTAGCATTTTGGTGCCGGGTAAAGACAGTTTAATTCTCCAGGTGTTTTGACAACTGATTTTTATTGCTATGTATTATTTTCTGTGAATTTTAAATTGTTGCTTTAAGCTGCTAAACCTGTCCATATTGTTTTGTAGTATTTATGGTGTTATTTATTTTAATGTTGATTTTAATTGAAATGTACGCCTCCCAGAGAGCCCTACCAGGGCTATAGGGGCAGTCTATCAAATTAATTAACTGAAACTCAAGAGAACAGGAAGCATGATGAGCATCAACAGAAGTAAGTGCCCACAAGAAGCATGTTGGTAACTCCAGTATCATTTCTCACAAAGCTGCAGAGCCTTAATCTGGCATGAGGGGAGCTCTCAACCAGCAGCCTTTTATGATTCCCCCAGGAGATCCCATGAGAGACAGTGTGGCAGAGTGGACAGAGTGTTGAACTGGGATCCGGGAGATCCAGGTTTCTAGTCCCTACTCAGCCATGAAGCTCACTGCATGACTTTGGGCCAGCCATTCTCTCTCAGTCTAACCTCCCTCGCAGGGTTGTCGTGAAGACAGAATGGCACTATTTGAGCTGCCTTGGATTTCTTAGAAGAGATAAAAAGGCTGGATATAAATGCAATGTAATAATATTAGTGATAAAAGTGGGGGATTCCCCCTGTTAGGAGCTGGGCCTTCCAAGGCCTACCCAGCAAGATACAGCCAGCAAAGGAAGAGTTCCTGAGCATGCACCGAGTGGTTGGTTCATTGAACCCGAACTAGAAGCCGGTTCCAAGAACTCTCCTTTGTACTAACCCCTGCTTCACCCCTGAGGGAGCGCCCCTCTGTGTGCAGGCCCCCTAGTTGGCTCGCCCTTCTCTCCCGATGCCACGTTATGGGGTCAGGGATCGAAATGGGCACCTCCAGCGCCGCTCCCATGCCCCCTCCTGGCACTTCCAGACCCTGCCGGCTCCCAGGATCTGCCCTGAGTGGCTCTCTCCCTCCTCCGCCATCTCTGGGTCTGCGGCCCTCATTTCCCAAGTCTCGCTGTGCACATTCACAGCCAAGACCCCTGTAAACTTATCAAGTAAAGGTCCCCATCCCAAGAGGGCGAACCTGCACTGTACCCCTGGACCAGCTCTGCACCCTCTACCAGATCTTTGATGTGGCCCCCAGGACTGTGACTGTAACATGGGGAGCAGAATGTTGCCCGCACGACCAACACCATGCAATATCCGTACCCGGTGTTCCTGCCTCTTGGCCTCCCGCTGCGTCAGAAGGAAATCTTCGGCCAGGGCCACGGCCTGGGAGCAGGTCTCCGGGCCGCATTCCCGGACCCACCTCTGGATTTCGGGGGGCAGGATGGTCAGCCACTGCTCCAGGATCAGCAGCTCCAGGATCTGCTCCTTGGAGTCCTTCTCGATTCTTAGCCACCCACGGCAAAGCTCCCGCAGCCGGCTGTAAGCCCCTCGTGGCCCCTCGGCCTCCTCATAGCGGAACCGCCGGAAGCGCTGGCGCTGCGCCTCCCTCCTCAGGGCATCCCCTCGCAAGATGGCCACCTTCACGCTCCCATAATCCTCTCTGTCTTTGGCCTCCAGGCTGAGAAAGGCCTGCTCGGCCTCGCCGCTCAAAGCCGGCAGGAGGCGGCCTACCCACTCTTCCCTGGGCCACCGACAAGCCTCGGCCACTTGCTCGAAGGAGGCCAGGAAGGCCTTAGGATCTTCCCACGGCTCCTCGGGCAGCCCAGGACTCCCCCAGCCTGAGTGAGGGGCCTCCACCGTCTTCAAGAATTCCTGCCATTGGGTCTCCCACTGCTGGAGGGAACCCTCATCCGGTTCCTGCTTAACCTCTTCCCCTGGTCGCATTTGTAGGAATTCCCCGACAGTCTCGACCTGAGGGACAGCAGGGTCTTTCCTTGCCCCCTGTGACTGCTGCCCTTGTATGTGGTTTCCAGGGTCGTGCTCCGCTTTCTTCATCCCTTGAGCAGCCTCGGAACAAGAGCGTCGTGCAGCCAAAAGTTCTAGAATTGATGGCTGTGATCTAAGCTGCCCTGATGAATTTCTGCCAGGGGAACAGAGAGAGAAATGAGAGAAAAAGCTCATGTCCACATCATAGAAACTTTGTTTCAGCCTTTGATTCCAGAAAACGTTTCTAGAAACGCCTTCTGGAAATGTGCTCTAGAAAAGCCCTTCAGCTGCTCCTCGAAGGACTCTGCTTCCTGATCACATTCATTTCATTACATTTCACAACGGCCCAATAGCAAAAGCTCTCTGGGGAGTTTACAAAGCCCAAAAGGCAATATAATAATTTCACAAACCATTTTACATGTAAAAGCAGAAAATAATTTTATGCCACCAACAATCGAAATCCCAGAACCACTTAAAAAATGGATTATATGTGTCCAATGTGTGGAAGCCACATAAAGTCTTGATGAGGCGCTGGAAAGCAACAACACTGGTGCCAGTCAGACCTCACTGAGAAGGGCGCTTCGTACTCAGGGCCCATCACTACAAAGGCTTTCTTCTTGCTGCCATCTTCTAAACCTTTCTGAGAGAGGCCCTTAGAGGAAGACCTTTTTCCAATATTCCATACCCTCATAAAGGTAAAGGTAAAGGTAAGGTAAAGGTTTCCTCATGACATTAAAGTCCAGTCATGCCTGACTCTAGGGGGCGGTGCTCATCTCCGTTTCCTAGCCGAGGGAGCCAGTGGTTTTCCACAGACAGTCTCCGTGGTCTTGTGGCCGGCATGACTAAACACCGCAGCGTGTGGAGCACTGTTACCTGCCCACCAAAGTGGTACCTTTTTATCTAGCTGCCTTTGCCTGCTTTCGAACTGCAAGGTTGGCAGGAGCTGGGACGGAGCAACGGGACCATGTGCAGATTCGAAATGTTGACCTTTCGATCAAGATCAACCAACCCAGGAGCTCAGCAGTTTAAACCACTGCGCCACCTGCATCCTGTATCAGCTATTACTGATCAGCAAAAACAATAGCCCTGGCAGCAAGCTATCAGTTCCCACTTCTTAAGGTAAAGGTAAAAAGGTAAAGGTTTCCCCTTGACATTAAGTCCAGTCATGCCTGACTCTAGGGGCCAGTGCTCATCTCCATTTCCTGGCCGAGGGAGCCAGCGTTTGTCCACAGACGGTCTCCGTGCTCATGTGGCCGGCATGACTAAACACCAAAGTGCACGGGACACTGTCACCTGCCCACCGAAGTGGTACCTTTTTCTCTACCTGCCTTTGGATGCTTTCGAACTGCAAGGTTGGCAGGAGCTGGGACGGAGCAACGGGAACTCACCCCATTGTGCAGATTCGAACCGGCGACCTTTCGATCAACCAGCCCAGCAGCACAGCGGTTTAAACCACTGCGCCACCTGCAGTCCCTCATACCCTGACACTAATTTGATAATATGAAATGCAGAATTGGAAACAGTGACCCCATGATGGCCTTACTAGCACAGAATAAATTGGAACGATTACTTTTCATGACCTGGACACTATGCCAGAGAGGTGCGTGTGATATTTGCATTTAAAATGTGTATTTAAGAAGGGGATAGACTAGGAATTTAAAACTAAATACTGGGTCCTCCTCTCCAGCTATCCCAAGAACTCCTTTCTGCAGACACACAGCTGCTTTCTCTCTCATCCACATTATTAGAAATATTCCAGTGTTTATGATTTGGTTCATACACCACCTTTCCACCAAATAACTGGTGTTCAAGGTGGCCAACAACAGTAAGAACCAACATTTAAAATAACCTAGTTACAACAAGAAACACAAACCCACACTCATTAAAAACTCCAGAAGAAAACCCACAATGACAAAAGAAACAGAAACGCACTTCCAATCCAATACGCTGAAGGTACACCTGAATCAACATCCCTTTGCTTGCCAATAGAGAATAACCCAACTGAGCCTCATTTAGCAGGGAAATCCCCAACCAGGGAGCCACCACAGAGAAGGCCGTGTCACATCCCCACAAAATGTGCCCTCCATGGGGGTGGGATGGAGAAAAGGGCCTCCCCTGCAGAACTTATAGCCTGGCAGGCACATATGGGAGAGGGTGGTCTTCCGGGTAGCTTGGCCCCAAGCCATATACAGATTTATTGATCACAACCAGCAATTTCAGTTGTGCCCAGAAACAAGGATGTCATTATAGCAAGTAACACAGTCAACCATCCGGCCGCAGCACTCTGGACCCTTGAGGTTTCTGAGCAGTTTTCAAAGGCAGCCCAACGTGTGTGCATGCGATCATTTATCCCTCCCTCTTTCCTGCACCCTCCCCTCCTCTGTCACCCTATAGGGTGCCTGAGAAGAGATAGGTCCATCTTGCTGGAGGTCTGAAGGGATCGCTTGCAGGGTAGAAGGCTGCATGGGTCACCATGAGTCAAGACGTTACTCCATGGCATATTTAATTTATTTATTTATTGAAACATTTCTATGCCGCCCCATCGCAATAAAGCCTCGGGGCGGCTTACAACAATAAATTAAAACATATAAATTCATTTAAAAACCTTCCCATATAACAAGAATATACAGGGCCACAGAGCTATAGGTTTCCTACCTTCTCTTAGCAAGTTCTATAAGAATTACCCCCATATTCTTGATCTTCAGGTGCAGAACGGAAATGGAGAACCAAAAGGACAGAAAAGAAAATTATGCTTTTCAGATACCCAGAGAGCATAATGCTAATAGGGTGGCTTTTATACAACTCTAATAAACAAACACATAAATAAATAAAGCAAAAGCCAGAAAGGGAAGCAAAGGTTGACCATCACGCTGTAGAAACACAGTATTCAGACAAAAATGGGCTGGGTTGAATGGGGGCTGTTGCTGAATTATGGTGTGTTATTGTGACACAGGTTATCGTGTTGTCTGATCTAGCTGCATGTGTATGTCGTGGCTTGTTAACCATGAACAACCCATGAAGAGAGCCTGTGGTTTTGTTGTCAATGGTGGGTTGTTCAATGGTGGGTTGTTCAGTGACAACCTGGGCTCAGTTGTCTGAACCCAGTCAGAGTTTTAAGGCACAATCCTGAGCAAGTTAAGGCAGAGGTCCTACTGTGTGGCTGCCTGGCTGGGGAATGCTGGGTGTTGTAGAGCTTCTTTCTCTCAAGACATGCCCTTAAGAGGCAGATGGGGCTTTGGCAACTGAAAGACAGGGTGGTGTAGTGGTTAGAGCAGCCTTCCCCAATCTTGTGCCTTCCAGACACGTTTGGACTGCAACACCCAGAATTCCCAATCAATGGCACCCCTGGATGGGGATTCTGGGAGCTGTGGTCCAAATGCCTCTGAAGGCCAGCAGGTTGGAGGAGGCTGGGTTAGAGTATTGGACTGGGACTTGGGAGATCTGAGTTCTAATCCCCACTCAGCCATGCAACTCACTTGGTAGTTTTGGATCAGTCTTTAACTCTCAGCCCAACCTACCTTACAAGGTTGTTGTGTAAATAAAATGGAGAGGATGAAGGCTATGTAAGTTGCCTTGGGTTTCTTGAAATAGGAAAAAAAGCAGAATATAGATGGAAGGAGAAGGAGATGAAGAGTGTCCGACTCGCTGCATTTTTGCACATTGCTAAGACTTTCCTTTCAGCGCAAGCAATTCTTGAACGTTGTTCTGTTAAATAATCACAAAGGCACAGGGGCTCCACTCGAGCAACCTCCCTCCGCTTGCAGAATTCCCTGCAAATCTCAGAAAAGCCTCCACGATCCCCTTCAAATGGTGCGGGATGTCCCGTCAGCCCCCATTCAGTATGGCCAATGGTCAGAGACAATGGGAATTGTAGTACAAAAATCTGAGCGATGCAGATTGGGGAAAATGGGCTTAGCAAGTACTGCCTGGGCTCTCTCTCAATTTCCCATATATTTGCAACTGATTGAGGGAACGATCCTAGGGATGCTCGGACAGAAAAAGGTCCTACAACTCTTGGACTTTTTTCTCGTCTAAATGCGCAGAGATCGCGCCTTCTGGGAACAAACTTTCGACCCTTTTCACCTCTGGCCCAGGCGGGCTGTTTCTCTGCCTCGCCAGACCCTTTTCTTTCTTCTGATCGCCTTGAGAAAGGGAAAATTTCCCAGGGCTTCCCCGCTTCCCCAACCTTCAAACTCACCCAGGTCTCTCCAGCGTCTTCCTCACTACGGATCAGAGAACCGCAGCTTGGACAATCTTCTCCCACGTTCCCCAGTTCCCGATGCTTTTATTTATCTCTTTTTATGATTCTTTTTTTTATATACCAGCTTCCGGGGGAGGAGCCAGGCAAGGAAGAGGATCCCGGAGTTCACATCCTGGTCCTCTTTGTTAGAAATAAATAAATAACCCCCCGCCCCGGCTCCTGTCTAGGAATCCGTGCAGGGCAAGCGCCTTTGGGGTGACTGCAGAGCGCGGCTTGCTCGCAAGTAGGTGCGCGCCGGGTTGCAGCCTCAGATTTGTGGGTGCGGCGGGGATCCCCTTGTTCGGGTCGCGGGGGAGACGGAGAAATGGCTTCCTATGTTTCTAGTCCTTTGGGGGAAGCGCCGTGCGGTTGCATGCGTGGGTCCAAGTTGGATTCTGGCCTCTCCAACTGGGGCTAGGAAGGCATCCGACCTGTGGGTGCCCGTTGGCGTTGACGCAAGATGGCCCGTTGCTCTGGCTAAGACAATGTCTGATGATTCGATATAATTCAGCTCTTGATTCAGCACCATGAGGACTAGCATCTCTGTTTTCAGGTGACAGGCAATAAATCAGGAGAGCCCTGCGTTGCAGGTTTCCAGGCTCAATCGCTGCTTCTCAAGTCGAGGTAGGAAAGAATCCAGCCTAAAACCCTGAAAAACGGTTGGTGAGTATTGACAAAATTGGATTGGACTGGTCAATTTGGGGTGTTCTTTTATTTAATTTATCCCTCTATTCAGAGTGGTGTAGTGGTTAGAGCACATACTGGGTCTCAGGAGATCTGGATTCTTGTCCCTGCTTGACTATGAACTGGGTGACTTTGGTTCAGTCACTCACGGTCGGCCTGACTACCCCTCAAGGCTGTTCTTGTGAGGATAAAATGAAACTAAGTTAGCTAACAAGAGGGGAAAAAGGTGGAATATAAATGCAATGCTGCTGCTTCTGCTGATGATAAATGCTCAGGGAGCAACTCTGAACCAAACTCTCAGCTTACCCTCCCTTGCAGGGCTGTTGTGAGGATAAAATGAAGAAGAGGAGAACTGGAAAGCCATCTTGGGTCTCTTGCCTGAATCAGGAGATGTGTTAAATATGTAGTAATAATACAGTAAGGACTGAGATCTTGCTTTGTTTTTAGATGAAGGACAATAGCTCTGTGGGGCAGCCCCCTGCTTTGCATGGTGAGGCCCTGGCTTTGATCCTCGGTGTCTCCAGGCTGGGCCAGGAAGCAATCCTTCCTGATGACCCTAGAAAGACCCTGGTCTAGATGGACGCCTGATCTGACTCATTCTAGTTTCCAAAGTTCCTATTTAACTCAGCCCACCATTCAGAACAATGAGGACTGGAATCTTACTTGATTTTTAGCAAAGGCAATGGCAGAGCATGTGGTTGCATAAAGGAGGTCGCAGGCTGGATGCCTGGCATACTTCCAGTCAGGCTGGGAAATAACCCTCTAGAGCAGGGGCCAGTTGGTGTTGGCCCCGCTGGGCTGGAAGGCCATGCTCCAGAACCTTCCTGCATCTTCTTTCCTGTCGCTTCCTTTTAACCAGGGAAGGGGGATGCTGAGAGCAGAGCCTGTGAGCTTCCAGATCCAAAAGATGTCCTCGGCATGTCCCAGAACATGGCCCAAATTCCTTTACTAGGCTCCGCATTGCTGCTTTAACAAAACGTATCATTGTGCACCACATTTTCCTTCCTTCCTTCTTGCCACGTTTCCACCTTATCTCCGTGCCAAGCCAAGAAGGCACTGAATGCATCTGATGATCCTGGCATTCTGCTCCCTCCAAACTTACCATACTATAATAAATTTGCTGGTTTTTAGGGTACTTTTGCCACTTTCCTACAAGCATCCGACTCAGCAGCCCCTCTGGGAAATTGCGCTAGGGATTGACAAAAAACCTCAGACATTTCAACGGATCCCTTGGGGAGCATTCAGGGCAAATATATTGGCAGGGACACGCTGCCTCTAAATATATATGCTCTATAAGCGCCCTGCGCACCTAGCTGCAAGGGGCACAAATCACAACATTCAGGGCTGCACATGTTACTGCACGCTCTATAAGACGCACAGACATCTTAAATGAGTCTTATAGAGCCGGTATACCACCTTCTTTTGCTCTTGCATGGAGCCCAAGGTAGTCTGTGCAGTCCTCCAACACTCCAGTTTTATTCACACAACAACCCTGTGAAGTACGTTAGGCTGAGAAACAGAGGCTGGCCCACTCTTGAGCTGCTTTCGCAGTACTTGAGTGCTCAAAGGAAGGATATCTGGTTTTGTTCCTGAAGCTGCTAATTTGTACATAATCTTGGAAATATAAGACACTAGTCCCTAAGCAGGCAGAGGAAACTAAACAATGATTTCTACTTGCAGGGACAGCGGAGCAGGGCGAGGGAGGGGGAAGGCCTTCCCTCCTCTGCAGCCAGCACAGAAACCAAGCGGGCGTGGGAATGCTCGCCTGCCTACCTGCTGGGGAGCCGGTGTTGTATTCTGCGCACTCGCCTCTGTGGCATTCCTGGTCGCCACAGGTGACTAGGGGGTGTTCAGTGCAGCACGGCCCTTAGCAGGCATCCAGAATGTCCGAGAGCAAAAGGGAGCGATCGAGTCTGGCACTGACGGTTCCCTTGTGTTCCCTTCCTCCCTCCGTGTTTCCCCTCCCCAGGCGAGTCTGCGTGGCCGTCCTTCGGGCTAGAGGCTGCTGTGCCGGCGCTCTCCCCCCGTGAGGCCAGCCAAGGATGAAAATGGAAGAGCAGGGCCCGGCCGGCCTCCCCGCGGAAGAGGGGCCCAGCGGAGCAGGAGGCGCCCTTCGCGTCCAGCGGGCCGGGAGTGGCGGGGCAGCCCCGCCGAGGGCGCCGAGGGGCCGGGTGAAGCAGGAGGCGGGCGAGGGCCCGGAGCAGGAGTGGGAGGCGCAGTGGCAGGCCTTCCTGCGGACGGTGGGCTCCCCGCAGCCGGGCTGGGCCGCGCCGCTGCCGCCGGAGGAGCCCAGCCCCTGGGACGACGCCGAGGCCTTCCTGGCCTGCTTCGAGCAGGTGGCCGAGGCCTGCCGGTGGCCCCGGGCGGACTGGGCGGCTCGGCTCCTGCCGGCCCTGCGAGGGGAGGCCGAGCAGGCCTTTCGCGGCCTGGAGGCCCGAGACAGGGAGGACTACGGGAAGGTGAAGGCGGCCATCTTGCGCGGGGACGCGCTGCGGAGGGAGCGGCACCGGCAGCTCTTCCGGCGCTTCTGCTACCAGGAGGCCGAGGAGCCCAGGGCTGCGTACGGCCGCCTGCAGGAGCTGTGCCATCGCTGGCTGAAGGCGGAGCGGCTCTCCAAGGAGCAGATCCTGGAGCTGCTGATCCTGGAGCAGTTCCTGGCCATCCTGCCCCCGGAGACGCAGAGCTGGGTCCGGGAGCGCAGCCCCGAGTCTTGTGCCCAGGCGGTGGCCCTGGCGGAGGACTTCCTGCGGAGGCCGTGGGAGGCCCCGAGACTGGCCGGCCAGGTGGGCTTTGTGCCGCTCTCTTGCAGGGGGCAGCTGACCCAGTCGTGGGGCGGCATCTGGCATCTCCTTGCAGCGGGATGGGGACGTGAGGGCAGGATGGGTGGAATCATGCACATGTGCCATGCTGCTTGTGTCTCGTGGGCACTGTCACAAAATGGCTGCCGTGGTGGGCATGGCTGGCCACAAAACATTTCCCTGAAGCAGAGCAATGGGATTACAAGGAACGTCAGCCAGAGAAACTCCCTGGAACTCCCCGCAGCCAGAAAAGCAGCCTGTGGAGGTGGGAAAGGCCTGCCCAAGGGCCCCAGAAGGGTGAAGGGGCTCCAGCAGCTCCCGCATGAGGGGAGGCCGAGGCATCCGGGGCGGTGCAGCCTCGGAAGGGGCGAGGGAAGGAGGGAGGCGAGATCGAGGTGTGGGGAACGTGGCACAGCAGGGGACGTTCTTCTCCGCCTCGTAGAGGAAAGGTGGGAGATTCAGGACAGACAGCGAGGGAGACGCCTGCCGCATCCGGGGAAGCATCCGCCAGAAGCCCTGAAGCCCAGCCTTCTGGCCCCTCCCTGCCCCAACGGGAAGCCCACACGCGGGGCGCCCATGCCCCAGCAGCGCCCTGCCCATGTTCCCCAGCAGCTGATCTCCACAGGTGTGCTGCCCGTGATTCTTTGGCCATGAGGACTAGCAGCTCCTGGCAGGCTTCGCTCCCATGAATTCATCCCATCCCACCACTGTGTGGAAGCGAATCCCACCCTTTGATGAGCCCCCAACCCTGACCCCCTTCCCACTCCATCACCCCACTCTGCAATGTCTCTTCTCTGCTACTGCAGGTGGATTTTCGGGGTGCCCCTCTGAGCTTCCCTGACGCCCCAACTGAGCTTGGAGCGAAGCTGCTGTGCAGGAGGCCAAGGAAGAGAAGGACGAGATGGAGGTCACCATGTCAGGTAAGGGGCATGAGAAGTCTTCAACTCCAAATCCTGTTCAAATAAGAATAGCTAAACACAACCCTGTAGAAAAAATTACTTATTTCTTTGCAACGCTTTCCAGGATTGCCTTCTAAGGTGAGGTGCAACGACGACGTCAGTCTCCCTCACTGAAATTTGCAGAGATCATGCATGTATATGTTTCCTGTCTGTTCCCATCACTTCTTTTGTTGTTTTTATCTCACCGTGGAAGCTTCTGGAAGGAGAAGAAGAACACACAGTATACCTGCTTGCGCCTCATGCTAAAATCACACTGGATTAATAAATCCTCAGGGCTTCGCAGTGCAAGCCAATGGCCAGTGTTTTTGCCAGTTGCTGTGCTAACCTGATGATGGAGGAGTTGTCTTGATTATCAATCTCCCCGCAAGCCACAGGTCCTTTCGGGGTTGTGGCAGGTTTGTTCACCTGGCCAGAAGCTCACTCTTGCTGGGTTTCCACGACATGGCAAGCTGGGGCCACTCCTTGAACATGCAAAAGCTGCCCGGCTTGTGTTTTTATTTTTTTATTTTATTTATTTTTCAATTTATATCTACATGCACACAGTTACATGCTTAAGTAATCGTTATGATTTAATAACCGATCCTGTAGGCCAAGGGTTCGATGCACCCGAATTCTGTAGAAAGGCAGGTTGAAGAGGGTTCGTGTGAACAGCAGCAAGTTGGTGGCGGAGGTGAAACTGTTGGCGGGTTATGACAGGGAAGGGGGCAAGTTCTTCTCCCAAACCGCAGGAGTTTCCCACACCTTCTTTAGTTGGGAACATCTTCCTGGCTAATCTCCTGGGTTCTTATCGAGATGCTGCATATTTCTGGCAGGAGCTGTGTGGAGCTGCAAAACTGAGGAAGAGCCAAATGAAGGTTCTCCGGAAAGCTTTCCACAGGCAGAGGTGGAAGGGAAGGTTGGCAGCCCAGGTTGGCCAAGCAGCCAGCAAGGAAGGAGTTTGGAGGCCAGTGAGAAGAGGAGGAATAAGTCTGTTGCCCTCCAGGAGAGCACACCCCACGAAGGCCAAGCCCAGGAGAAGGGGAACAAGTCCAGTAAGTGCCCTGCCTGTGGCAAAACCTTTAGTTGCAAGTCGAGCCTCAAAGCGCACCAGAGAGTCCACACGGGGGAGAAACCGTATAAATGTTCAGAGTGTGGAAAGAGCTTCATCCTGGTGTCCAGCCTGACTGCCCATAAAAGAACCCATGCAGAGGAGAAGCCGCCCCAGTGCTCCGAGTGCGGAAGAAGCTTCAGCCAGAGCGCGGACCTCACCTTGCATCAGAGAATACACACAGGTGAGAAACGGCAAATGTTTGGAGTGTGCAAAAGATTTAAGTCGGAGTTGCCATCTTGCTATCACTGTAGCACTTGGGAAAGAAGCCGTATAAGTGCTATGCTTGTGGAAATGGCTGTTTTAGCATGGTGGGTGGGTTGTCGCCTGTGGCAGCAACCCACCCTTGCAGGGTTCGAATGAGAAGACAAGCTGTGAGTGCAGCTTTGCTTATGCAGAAGTCACCTGAGATGCAACACAACCCATCATGGCTTAAATACGTCATTATTACTCTGTAACAGTTTTGATGATGATGATATAATGGTAGTGTTTTACATTTAATATTATTTAATTATATTTATCTCTCCTTCATGGATCACTGCCTTGTCGTGGCGAAGGGGCTTGCGTAGCTCAATGAAGCTATGAGCTATGCCGTGCAGGGCCACCCAAGACGGACAGGTCATAGCAGAGAGCTCTGACAAAACGTGATCCACTGGAGAAGGAAATGGCAACCCACTCCAGTATCTTTGCCATGAAAACCCCCTGGACACTACCAAAAGGCAAAAAGATATGACACCGAAAGATGAGCCCCTCAGGTCGGAAGGTGTCCGATATGCTACTGGGGAAGAGCGGAGGGCTAGTACTAGTAGTGCCAGAAAGAATGAAGCGACTGGGTCAAAGCCGAAAGGACACTCAGTTGCAGATGTATCTGGTGGTGAAAGGAAAGTCAGATGCTGTAAAGATCTACACTCCATAGGAACCTGGAATGTAAGATCCATGAATCAAGGCAAGCTGGATGTGGTCAAACAAGAGAGGACAAGACTGAACATCGACATCTTAGGAATCAGTGAACTAAAATGGACAGGAATGGGTGAATTTAATTCAGATGACCATCAGGTATACTACTGTGGGCAAGAATCCCTCAGAAGAAATGGAGTAGCCTTCATAGTCAATAAAAGAGTAGGAAAAGCAGTACTGGGATACAATCTCCAAAATGACAGAATGATCTCAGTTCGAATCCAAGGCAAACCATTCAACATCACAGTAGTCCAAGTCTGTGTCCCAACCACTGGTGCTGAAGAGGCTGAAGTTGACCGGTTCTATGAAGCCTAGAACACCTTCTAGAATTACACCTAAAAATGATGTCCTTATCATCATGGGGGACTGGAATGCTAAAGTAGGAAGCCAAAAGATAACCGGAATAACAGGCAAGTTTGGCCTTGGAGTACATAATGAAGCAGGGCACAAGCTGGTAGAATTTTGTCAAGAGAATACGATGGTCATAACAAACACTCTCTTCCAACAACCCAAGAGACGACTCTACACATGGACATCACCAGACGGTCAACACAGAAATCAGATTGACTATGTGTTCTGCAGCCAAAGATGGAGAAGCTCTATATAGTCAGCAAAAACTAGACCAGGAGCTGACTGTGGCTCAGATCATGAGCTTCTTGCTGCAAAATTTGGCTTAAGTTGAAGAAAGTAGGGAAAAGCACTAGGCCACTCAGGTATGACCTAAATTATATCCCTGATGAATATACAGTGGAGGTGACAAATAGATTTAAGGAATTAGATCTTATAGACAGAGTGCCTGAAGAACTATGGACGGAAGTTTGCAACATTGTACAAGAGGTAGAAACTAAAACCATGCCAAAGAAAAAGAAATGCAAGAAAGCAAAATGGCTGACTGAGGAAGCTTTACAAATAGCTGAGGAAAGAAGGGAAGCAAAAGGCAAGGGAGAAAGAGAAAGATACAAACAATTGAATGCAGAATTCCAGAGAACAGCTAGAAGAGATAAGAATGCCTTCTTAAATGAACAGTGCAAAGAAATAGAAGAAACAATAGAATAGGGAGGACCAGAGATCTCTTCAAGAAAATTGGAGATATGAAGGGAACTTTTCATGCAAAGATGGGCATGATAAAGGACCAAAATGGCAGGGACCTAACAGAGGCAGAAGAGATTAAGAAGAGATGGCAAGATTACACAGAAGAACTATACAAGAAAGAGCTTAACATCCCTGATAACCACAATGGGGTGGTCACTGACCTCGAGCCAGACATCCTGGAATGTGAAGTGAAATTGGCCTTAGGAAGTCTGAGCTACAACAAAGCTAGTGGAGGTGACAGCATTCCAGCTGAGCTATTCAAAATCCTGAAAGACGATGCAGTTAAAGTGCTACACTCAATATGCCAGCAAACTTGAAAAACTCAACAGTGGCCACAGGATTGGAAAAGGTCAGTTTTTACATTCTGATCCCAAAGAAGGGCAATGCCAAAGAATGTTCAAACTACCACACCATTGCACTCATTTCACATGCTAGCAAAGTGATGCTCAAAATCCTACAAGCTAGGCTTCAGCGGTGTGTGGACCGAGAACTACCAGAAGTACAGGCAGGATTTCGAAGAGGGAGAGGAACTAGAGATCAAATTGCCAACATATGCTGGATCATGGAGAAAGCTAGGGAGTTCCAGAAAAACATCTGCTTCTGCTTCATTGACTATGCTCAAGCCTTTGATTGTGTGGATCACAACAAATTGCGGCAAGTCCTTAATGAATTGGGAGTACCAGACCATCTTATTTGTCTCTTGAGAAACCTATATGTGAGTCAAGAAGCAACAGTGAGAACTGGACACGGAACCACTGATTGGTTCAAAATTGAGAAAGGAGTTCAGCAAGGCTGTATACTGTCACCCTGCCTATTTAACTTATATGCAGAGCACATCATGAGAAAGGCGGGGCTGGATGAATCACCAGTTGGAATTAAGATTGCCAGGAGAAATATCAACAACCTCAGATATGCAGATGATACCACTCTCATGGCAGAAAGTGAAGAGGAACTAAAGAGCCTCTTGATGCGGGTAAAAAGGAGAGTGCAAAAGTTGGCCTGAAACTCAACATTAAGAAAACTAAGATCATGGCATGCAGTCCTCTCACTTCCTGGCAAATAGATGGGGAAGAAATGGAGGTAGTGACAGATTTTATTTTCCTGGGCTCCATGATCACTGCAGACTGGGACTGCAGCCAAGAAATTAAAAGACGCTTGCTCCTCGGGAGGAAAGCTATGGCAAATCTAGACAGCATACTAAAAAGCAGAGACATCACCCTGCCAACAAAAGTGCGTATAGTCAAGTCTATGGTTTTCCCAGTTGCAATGTATGGCTGTGAAAGCTGGACCATAAGGAAGTCTGAGCACCAAAGGATTGAGGCCTTTGTATTGTGGTGCTGGAGGAGACTCCTGTGAGTCCCTTGGATCTCAAGGTGATCAAACTGGTCAGTCCTAGAGGAGATCAACCCTGATTGCTCTTTAGAAGGCCAGATCCTGAAGATGAAACTCAAATAATTTGGCCACCTTATGAGAAGGAAGGACTCCCTGGAGAAGAGTCTAATGCTGGGAACAATAGATGGCAAAAGGAGAAGGGGACGGCAGAGGATGAGGTGGCTGGATGGAGTCACTGAAGCAGTGGGTGTGGACTTGAGTGGACTCTGGGGATGGTGGAGGGCAGGAAGGCCTGGGGGAATGTTGTCCATGAGGTCGCGATGGGTTGGACACGACTTTGCAACTAACAACAAAAATTATATTTCTCTATTGAGAATGCAATACTGTCCATGATTAACTATGAAATAATAAAATATTATTTTAATAATTTAAATAATTATTTAACAATGAATTATTTAAGCCACAGTGGGCTGTGGTAACCAAGTTATGTGTGTCATTGCCTTCTGATGCATTTCACTAGAAGCACCTGAAGTCTGAGGGAAAGGCAGGCTAAAAAGGGGCCTCTCGGATATCTCCAAAGCGAGAATTCCAATGTTCTGGCCCCACCACTGAAAAGTCCCTGTGTAGAGGAGAACCTGTACCCTATTCGGGTAGTCATGTCATCCTCTGTCACATTCCTGTCCCTGGTCCTGCCACCTTATAGAAAAAGCACTGAGCCCAACAGACTCAACTTCAGGACACATACCCTGCTGTTTGTGTGCTGTTGAGAGGAGAGCAGAGAGGGATGGAGCTCGGAAAAGGCTTTCTTTCATATCCCCATCCGATGTGCCTCTGCTAAGGGCAGTCACCAGAGAGTGGCCTCTCCCAAAGAGGACTGTGCAGGCTTGCGTGGGAAAAGACCGACTTTCAGCCCGCAAGCCATATTGGGGTTAGCAGTCATTTAGGTTGGGCAATACACAGGCCATGTGTGACCTCCTACAGTCAGTTTTGCCATTCCCTTTTGGGTTTTTGCCACCGCTGAGTTTGCCACCATGGCAATGGCAAAAGTAAAAAGGAAGTCACATGGCAGGAAGCGCATCAGTGGGGAGGTGCCGCTGTGGGTGGGTTACAGGAGGGCAGGGGACAAGTTCATTCCCTGAACCGCAGGAGGTTCCCACCCCTGATTTAGCTGGGAACATCTGCCTGTCGGAGGCCGGCTCCCGCAGGCTCTTACGAGGCTTCTACCTTGATTCCAGCAGGAGCTGCGTGGAGCTGCGAGGCTGAAGAGGAACCAGACGAGGGCTCTCCGGAAAGAGTTCCACCGGCAGAGACGGAGGAGAACGTTGGCGATCCAGGTGGGACAGACAGACGGCCGGGAAGGAGTTTGGAAGCCAGTGAGAAGAGGAGGAATAAATCTGTTGCCATCCAGGTTGGCAGCCTCTATGAATTCCTACAGCAGCAGAAGGAAACAAGTCAAATAAGTGCCCTGCATGTGGGAAAACCTTTAGTTGCAAATCCAGCCTCATAGCACACCAGAGAGTCCACACCGGGGAGAAACCCTATAAGTGTTTGGAGTGTGGAAAGAGCTTCATTCTAGTGTCCCATCTTACTGCCCATAAAAGAACCCACATGGGGGAGATTCCATACAAGTGCTCTGAGTGCGGAAAATGCTTCAGCCAGAGTGCAGACCTCACCTCACATCAGAGAATACACACCAGTGAGAAACCATACCATTGCCTGGAGTGTGGAAAGAATTTCAGTCGGAGCAACAGGCTTACTACACACCAGAGGATGCACACAGGTGAAAAACCGTACGAATGCTTGGAGTGTGGAAAGAGCTTCAGCCGGAAAGACCATCTGGCTTCACATCGAAGAATGCACTTGGTTGAGAAATCATAAAAATAAAGGTTTTCCTAAAACTCTGAGTAGTTGGAGCTATTGTATCATTAGCCACTCAGAATTTCCACCACAGAAACACAGTATTGGTTAGGGGTGTGCAACTTCTGTTATCTGAGGACCAAATTCCATTTTGGAAAACTCCTTGGAGGGCCTCCTTTCAGTATTGGATGGGACTGAAGGCAAAGGGATGGAGTCAAAATTACTAGTGCACTGTAGGTAACTAACTATGACTTAGGGGGTTCTTTTCGGTCCCTTTTATAGTGGGAGGCTTTTTGCAGTCTCTTTAATAAGAGCAGGTGTCGGGAGCTGAGATTCCTCCTTCACACATTCAAAAGCGACAGACATTTTTCTTGCAAAGTGTTCTTTATTGACCAAAACACAGCACACCCAGAATGACTCTCCGAGCATGCACAGAGTGATTCTTGGATTCCTAGAACAGCAGCTTCAGAAGGGGCTGAGAAGGCCATCGGGTCCAACCCTTGTCCAGCTGAATTTGTTGAACCCAATCTAGTATTCGCATCCAGGAAATCTCTCTATGAGCACACCTGGGCCAGGGGCCTTCTGAAAATGAGCACACCTCCTCTCCACACTCCAGTCCTCTCACTGGGCCGCTCTCCTCCACTGGTGACACGTCATGGGGCCAAGAGGTGTGCCCGCCTCATCTGTGTCTGAGAAATTCCCCTGCCTGTCTTGGAAATAAGCATCTCCGCTTGTCTCATCTCAGAACCGTGGGATGACTCACATTCCCCAGCTCCCTTGTGTACCTCTTCTTCCTCCTCCGACTCCTCTTCTAGAGACCAGCCAGCAGTCCTGGAGAATGCGAGCCCAAAGCCGCCATTTTATTTCTCCCAATAGCAGGTACACCTACAAAGTCCAGAACTCAGTACCGAGAAACACCCCCACCAGTATCCAGCCAGGAGTAGCACGAAGCTGCCAAGGTTCCCCTGGGCCTGGCCTTCACTGAAGATCCACCTTTACAACACCCCTGACAGGCAGCCCTTCAGCCTCGGCTTCAAAGCCTCCGGCAAAGGAGAGTTGGTGCTTCCCACAGTGCCCATTCCGTTGTTGAACGGCCTGCACCATCACAAAGCAATTCCGAGTGTTAGTCTGGGCCTCTTTCTTCAAAGATGAACCCGTCAGTTTGGGTCTTACTCTCTGGAGCCCCGGAGAAATGAATGCTCTGGTATTTCCATGGCAGCCCCTGGCAGCACCCGAAAAAGGCCACCCCGTCACCTCTTAACGGTCACTTCCTGAGCTTTATCAGGCTGAACGTGCGCATTTCCACCCCCTCGGATCCTTTAGATGCTATGAAAGCTGGACTGTGGACTGTTACACTTGTGTAAATGCAAGACCCTTAGCTGAGTCTTGTTTGTGGTCTGCTACAAACCCCAGGACCTGGGAAGCACTTTTTTGTTTAATAGATACTGCTGTGCAGAGCAGGGTATCGCCTCTCCGGTACAACGGAATATTCCTGCCCAAATGAAGAACCTGACATTTCTCTCTAAGGAACTTCATCGGAAGACCCCTCTGGGGCCGGTTTATCGCCCCATCAAGTTCTGCTGAGGCTGCAGCCGTGTTGGATTACAACTCCCATGCTGGATGGGACTGATGGGAGCTGTGGGCTGCAGGGTCCTGAGTTGTTCACCCCATTCCTGAGATTTAACTAGCCCACCCAGTTTGGTGTCATCTTATTTACTGCTTTTCCCCAGGAATGTATAAAGATGGGCCCAGGACAGAATCTTTGCAGCAGTGCAGGGTTACCCTCTGGTTACACAGAAAGTTTTAATGCAGCTGTGCAGCATCAAAATGGATTATAATTTGACTGTAAAACAGTAGTGGTGACATGAGCTCTACCATAATATTGCCCTTGAAGAAAAGCCCAGTGGGAGAAGGGCTTCCACAGACATAACACCAGCTCTTTTTTATTAGCAGGGTTTATCTCGGTGGACTAAGCAGTTTGGGCTGCCACACAGTTCTGCCAAACTCTCCAAGTATCCTCCACTTCTATTTGTATATTCATCCCCAAGAGCAAAAGTTGTGAACAACAAACCTTTCTTGGCTTTCTTTTTACTTAGGAGGGGTACCAGACAGGACTGTCCATTTTCTTTATTGAAATTTATATTTTGCACCCCTGTGCTTTCAGGTAGAATTTGTCGTTGTTTAGTTGCAAAGTCATGCCTGACTCATCACGACCCCATGGACAACACTCCTCCAGGCCCTCCTGTCCTGCACCATCCCCCAGAGGCCACCCAAGCTCACACCACTGCCTCAGTGACTCCATCCAGCCACCTCATCCTCTGCCATCCCCTTCTTCTTTTGCCATCTATTGTTCCCAGCATTAGGCTCTTCTCCAGGGAGTCCTTCCTTCTCATTAGGTGGCCAAAGTATTTGAGTTTCACCTTCAGGATCTGGCCTTCTAAAGAGCAGTCAGGGTTGATGTCCTCTAAGACTGACTGGTTTGATCTCTGCAGTCCAAGGGACTCTCAGATAGAATAGCATTCACAAATTTGTGCAAGTTTGTTTAGAATTCAAAATTATATACGTTGATGTTGATTTCATGGTTGATTTTGAAGCTCCAGTCATCTGCTCCAGGTATGATACAGCTGATTTGGTGATTTGTCTGGCTGTTCTATTAACCACTGGAAGTCTGAATTGATGCTAGTTGGAGACACTATACCTCATTGTGTACTAGCTAATTGGCAATACCTAGATATCAGGGACTGCAGGTGGCGCAGTGGTTTAAACCGCTGTGCTGCTGGGCTGGTTGATGGAAAGGTCGCCGGTTCGAATCTGCACAACGGGGTGAGTTCCTGTTGCTCCGTCCCAGCTCCTGCCAACCTTGCAGTTCGAAAGCATGCAAAGGCAGGTAGATAAAAAGGTACCACTTTGGTGGGCAGGTAACAGCACTCCGTGCACTTCGGTGTTTAGTCATGCCGGCCACATGAGCACGGAGACCGTCTGCGGACAAACGCTGGCTCCCTCAGCCAGGAAACGGAGATGAGCACTGGCCCCTAGAGTCAGGCATGGCTGGACGTAACATCAAGGGGAAACCTTTACCTTTACCTTTAGATGTCATTACTTACTTAGGAATACTTATTCTCAGAAAATTATCTCAAATGGCTAAGATAATGTGAATAAATAAGATCTCATAGGATATTAAAAAAATGACATTTTTAAAGCTGAAGTTGTGTTGTAAGGTTAATACACGCATGTCTTGGGTTATTTAAATGTTTCTTTGTATTATATGTAGGATTCCTCTAGCTATTCCTGGCATTTTTTATTTCAAACATGGAATGCTTTATTTTGTAAATTTTGGAGGTGGAAATGATGCAACTTTCTATTAAAGCAGGTGGGTTTGACTTTCCTGATATTCCTTTATATCAACAGCCTATCTGTTGACCTGTACTAAATGCTGGTCTTTCCTACTTAGACTAGATTTTCTACCTCGGCTAGTTCTGGAATTTTCTTGTCTGGATCACCTCTCCAAGTGGATGAATCTGAGCTTTCATCATTACTAAGATGGATACGATTCCTCCCATGATTATGGCTGTTAGGAGCATGTGGATACTATCTTGGCAATTATGCTTGGTTCATTTCCCCAGACTGCGTGGATGAGAGTGGTGTCGTGGTTCAAATATTGGCCTGGAATCTGGGAGATCCGAGTTCTTGTCTCCAGTGAGCCAAAAGCTCACTGGGTGACTTTGGACAAGTACTTGCTCTCAGCCTAGCCTACCTCACAAGGTTGTTGTGAGGATAAGATTGAGAAGAGAAAGAGACTGTTGTAAGCCAGTTTAAGTTCCTTGAAAGAAGAAAGGGTGGAATGTAAATGTAATTTAAAAAAAAATATTCTGTGGAGAAATGCTGGCTTAAAAATAGGTAAGAAATGTTTTTGGGGCAAACTTGGACAAATAAGTTGATTATTATGTTGGATCAATTAATGGATGTTAATTATTAACTTTACAGTGTCCAGCTGTTTATAGGCTACAGCTGAATGGCAATACTTGCAGAATCAACATTTCTTAGAATCTAGGCTAGGTCCTACTGCTTTTGCAGCTTCAAAATTTCCTCTTATATTAGAGGTACTTAGGAAGATCAGTTCTATCAACTCATAATCTAAGATACTATGATCAATGAATAAATATAACACACAAGGCCTGCCGCAAAATGGATGAGGCAACAAGAATGCGCTATTTTGACTAATCAATGGATTGTCATGAGCTTCTGGATCAGTGGAGGTTGCATCTCATTCAGCAAATCTTTAGTTTCATGTTCATTGGAGGCCACAATGTCTCCCTAACCCTAAAGTCTCCATGAAAAGCATTATCTAAGTCAGCTCCTTTTGCCAGTGTAATGCTATCAGTGCTTCTCTTAAATAGATGTTTTGGCAATGCCCAAGCGTTGTCTCTATTGAGGAGGAGGTTATAAACTGCATGCAGACTTTCTGGAACACCATTTTATATTTACTTTTAAATTATCTGCCTCCTAGACATGAATGCCTGGTCAAGATAAATGGATCTCCTCTGCCCTTTTGACAAGATGTGAGACTATTTGGTGTGGTATATAAATTGAATAAGCAGATAAATAAGGACTAATGTGGCAGCATTCAAAGGACAAATGTTCACCTCCTATGGATTGAGGACCTGGGGGCATTTTCAATACCTGAACAGGTGGTATATAGGTATCACTTCTGAATGGATGCATATGGATGGATGATATTGGGTCTGCCCATGCTGAAGTTTGCATGTGATAATGTTGGTTTCCTTCCAGAAAGTTGTATTTTCCTATCCATAGATCTATATCTGCCTCTCATATGTACATATGCACATACCTGCATTTCATACCAGTTAATTGAATTTGATCGGTTGAAATAAAAGTTGTTGCATTAAAATAAACCTTCCTCTTTATGGTTCTGTTTTGTTGAAATTCTCTATAAATAAACAAGGGAGCAGGTCACCAGCAGCAGTAATTCCTAGCCATGAGCAAGGAATCTGCACATTGTGGGTAGGAATCGGCCCAATTTCCTCAGCTCTGCTCCCTGGGCTCTGGACCACTTCCTCCTTGCTCTGTGGGTTTGCACTGGTGCCTGTCAGGAAATGAGCCCGGTTGTGCAGGTAGAACTAGTGAGACCAGCCTGCGCACAAACTGCCCACACACCCTGCGTTGGCATTGGGGTTCTGCCTCTGTGCACGTCACTTGCCAACTTTGCAAACTCTGAGCCAGGATTTAGCACTAAAAAGGGGCCCAGTACCATTTCTTGGCATTTGTGGACTTGTTCTCATCAGGCCAGTGCCAAGAGTGAGGAAGACGGCTGGTGAGCACAAGAGACCAAGCGGACCTTTGCACTCCATAAGCGCAGCTGTTCCTGTAGCGAGGGCAACAGGAGGTCGCGGGGGTCAAGAATCTGGCACACCTACCTTGGCCCTCCTGCACACCAGCTTTATCAGTGTAAATGGGCGACAACTGATAACAAGGTCAGAATGGTCAGGCTAAACAAACATGCAGTCTGAGCAAATCAGTGACCCAAGACAATACCTGTTTTCCTGTTTGTTAAGTAACCTGACTGTGGCCCCTCCTTATTGAGTAGCCTGATTGTATAAAATAAAGGAGCTGCCTTGAATGAAGGAGGCTTTTGCCCAGAACCACATCCCTGTGTCGTGTAAATCCGTACAACCTTCATGTTCCACCAGCCTTCCCGAAAGAAGTAAATGGCTTCTTTTCCTCTTTTCCTTTCCCATTCTTTTTTCCTTTCCTTTCATGTCATGTCTTGTCTGTTCAGATGGTTGGCCTGCAGGATTGATGTGTAATTGATTCTAGGCAAGCTGCTCTTTCCCTGTACCACGTGCAATATTATTTATTTTATTTATTAGATTTTATACCCTGCTTCTTCCCCCTCCCCCGCATTGAACTCAAAGTGGCTTGTGTAATATTATGCATTTCTATTGTTTCTCCTCTTCCGTACCTTAAAGAGAGTGGAGATTGGGGTCCCTACTCACAAGTATTCCAGGCTGTGTATACTGCTTGCTCCCTTTTCTGTCCATCCCCAACCCCCAAATTTGGGAAACTGAGGCACAGCAAGAAGCAAGCTTTCTTCCTTATACGGCCTCGAAATTAGCCTGTCCCAAAATAATGAACTGTGTGGAGAAAGTGGGGAAGGAGAGATCCCCCCCCTCCCGCTGTCCCATAACACTTGATATTGCAGTCATTCCATGAAGCTGATTGGTGGGAAGCTCAGTACTGATAAAAGGAAGTACCTCTCCATACAGCTTATAGTTAACCTATGGACTTTGCTGCCGTTGGGAGTGTTGGTGGTCACCAATTTGAATGGGTTTACAAGAGGATTGAACAAATTAATGGGTGGGGGGGTCTATCCGTGGCTGCTGGCGGGGTGCTGCCTCCTCCACCAGAGGGGGTCTGCCTGCACCCACCTGTTGCTGGGGAGCTTGGGCAGGTGGAGGGCTTGCATCCATCCTGCTTGGGGGATCGCAGGGGCAGCTGGTTTGCCACCATGTGCCTGGAGTGCTGGACCAAATACACCCTTGATTTGGTCCACCATGGCTTTCCTTATGTTCTCACCTACCTCACAGGGTTGTTGTGAGGATCAACTAGAACCAAGCATCTTGGGGTCCTTCTCAGAAAATAGGTGACGGGATTGTTACCCAATTAACCACAATGGGTCCAGGACCCCAGACTCAATATTCACAAATAAGAGTCTGGAGACGAGACATGGTATGGGCAAGCTTGCTTGCTTGCTTGCTTTCTATCTATCTGTGTGTGTGTGTGTGTGTGTGTATATATAAATAAAAAAATAACTTTCTATACCAGCCCTTCACAGAGGTCTTGAGACGGTTTACTCAGGTGCATGACGAATAAAGTGGAAGGACGGAATATTACAGCAAACGCAAATCGTCCACCTGAGCAAGCGTGTCTGTATGTCTTTATATCCCTTTGGCCAAGGCACTGACGCCCCCACCTCCCTCCAGGTCCCTCGAGCTATACTTTTCCCTATACTCGTCCCCCCCACCCCACCCCCCGCCCCGCCAGCTGTTCCTAAACTGTCTAGCTGCAGGCAAGCCGGTCATTGCCCGTATCCACTGGAGTTCATGTATACTTCATCTTCTCAAGATGCTAACAGGATCTTGAGAACTCTCTCTCTCCCCTCCCTCCCTCTCCATGCTGAGACTGAAGAAACATTCCTACAAATCCCAGAATGCCCCAGCCATTGGGTTTGGGGGGGGAAGTCCTACAACTCCCAGCAGGCAGGACCGCAGGCTAACGGCTTTGAGCTGCTCCAAGACTGGATCTCGGTAAGAGAGAACAGCAAATTCTCGCTCTGAACCAAAGGGAAGCGGTGACCGTCGTTCCGCATCCTTGCAAACAGCAGGTGTGTGCATCTGTTTACGTTTGTGCTCGCGCGCGAGAGAGGTATCTACACATTGCCATTATTTTCACATCCTACATAAGGATCTTTTTACTGGGAGGACGTCAACAGCAAAAGCTGCTCCCAGCCCGGCCTCCTCCCCCGGAAACCGGCTTTTCCCACGCCATCGCCCCCCCCCCCCACCGCCATCCGAGCAGTATCTCCTTTTTGTTTTGGTCTCCCCACAATGCTGTTTTTTTACAGGCAGGAGATTCCTGGGGGCAGCGTGGCTCGGATGAGTTAAGTCTGAATTTCCAAGGGGAGAAAAGGGATCTCCCTTCACCCCAGTGTGGGGAAGTGGGGTGGGAGACTGGCTGTTGTGTCCCCAGAGAGGAGGAAAAGCAGAAGGGTGAGGGAGGCAAGAGAAAGCGGCGATCGTCTTGTTTTTCTTCCCCTGGGAAGGAAGAGGGGTTAGGAGATGTCAGGATTTGGAGACAGGGTTGTGTTTGGAGACGGTTTGGATTTTGAAGGCGGGCTTGGAGTTTGCATTGTCCCCAAACCACGAGGTTGGCTATCCAGATTTCGACCTTCTCCGAGCGGATTCCTTGAAATCAGGAAGACTTGGAGTTTGCTAATTTAGATGCAACGCGTTTCTGTCACCTGAGCTGATGTATACTTGTCGATCGATTGGTCGATTGATCACAGCTCTGATCCAGCCCAATAACTGATGTGGCGAGAATCCGGAGCTGACCCAAGGTTTGGGGGAAGAGATGAAGACTGGGAATTCTGGAAAGAGCGAACGGTATGGGAAATAGCGACGAAGAGTCTTGTGGCACCTTAAGGCTTGCAGATTTGTTCTGGTATCAGTTTGGTGGACTCCGTCCCTTTGATCGGATGTCCATGCAAGTTTATGCCAGAACTGTTCTCCAAGGTGAGACAAGTCTCTTTGATGTGTTTGCTGGTACTCCACCGTATGCAAGATTAGACTGAAAAGGGCTGCCGGGGTGTTTGTTTATTTATTTATTTATTTATTTGATGTATTTATATGCCGCCCCCTTGCAAACAAGCCACGGGGCGGCTAACAACAAACAGAAAAATATCATTTAAAAGCAATACACAATCTAAAACTGGCCCATCTCAAAATCTAAGATAAAATACAAATAAATAAATATAACAACAGTAATAAAATATACAATTTAACAATTAAAATATTTCTTAAATAAAAAGGTCTTCGCCTGGCGCTGAAAAGCAAATAATGACGGCGCCAGGTGAGCCTCTCTGGGGAGCACATTCCATAAGCGGGGTGCCACTGCAGAGAAAGCCCTCCTCCGGGTGCTCACCCTCTTCACTTCCTTCACAGAGGGTTCCCGGAGGAGAGCATCTGCCGCCGATCGTAAGGGGCGGGAGGGCATATATGGATGCAGGCGCTCCTTTAGGTAGCCAGGACCCAAGCCGTTAAGGGCTTTATAGGTAAGAACCAGCACCTTGAATTGGGCCCGGACTTCATTCGGGAGCCAGTGGAGCAGACGGAGAACTGGGGTTATATGAGAACAACGCCCAGTCCCCGTCAGCAACCTGGCAGCTCTGTTCTGCACCAATTGAAGTATCCGGACTGTCTTCAAGGGCAGCCCCACGTAGAGCACGTTACAGAAATCTAACCGGGAAGTCACCAGCGCGTGTGTCACTGTCGCCAGGCAGTTGTAATCTAGGAAGGGATGCAGCTGATGTATCAGCCGAAGCTGTAGGAAGGCACTCCTCGCCACCGCCGTCACCTGAGCATGAAGTGACAGCTCCGGGTCAAGGAACACTCCCAAGCTGCGGACCCTGTCCTTTAGAGGGAGTGTAACCCCATCCAGGACCAGGCCCAAGTCCCCCATCTCAAGGCCCGACTCGCCCACCAACAGGACCTCCGTCTTGTCAGGATTGAGCCTCAGTTTATTGGGCCTCATCCAGCCCATTACCTCGGCCAGGCACCAGTTCAGTACAGCCATTGCCTCACCTGGATCGGTGGAGAACGAGAGGTAGAGCTGGGTATCATCAGCGTAGTGATGATCCCGCAGCCCACACCTCCTGATGACCTCTCCCAGCGGTTTCATGTAGATGTTGAATAGCAAGGGGGACAAAATGGACCCCTGCGGTACCCCATGGCATAGCTGCCATGGCGCAGAGCCATAGTCCCCCAGCACCACCTTCTGGAATCGGCCATTTTGGTAGGAGCGGAACCACTGCAGAGCAGTGCCTCCAACTCCCAGTCCCGCCAGCCTCTCCAGAAGGATGCCAAGGTGTTGAGGCCCTTTTGAGGGGGCTAAATCTGAATAGGATTCTTAGCCCAAAATGGCTCACTCCTTTGGAAACTGTGTAAACTTATAGGCAGGTAAGTATGCTCTTCATACTTTTGTCATAACCGCCCACTAACTATAGAATAGACTTTCCCAATCCTTAGGAATTGTCTTTTTCCTGGTCCTTGGGAAAAACAGGAGGAAAAAACTAGGAAAAAGATTTACTCCTCAGGGGTTTGTTCCCAGCCAGCCCCGACCAAAGTTTTTTCCCTACAAGAATTTGGGCAATGCCTTTATTAGGGACCAACCACAATTCTACAAAATGCTGCAAGATTGTGAGTCCTCCAACTCTTCTTTCAGGTTTGGTGACACAAAAAGCAGGATTTTCTTCCTCCATCACCCACTTTATGCATTACCTGGCCTGATGAAGCGACTTGAAAGCCTGGACAATGCTGGAAAAATTTGGTGTGCAGATGTTGAATTCATTTTCCCTGGTGGATGGACTATTGCGTGGTACAGAATGTAAATGAATAAAATATAAACAAACACAGCTACCTTTGGATTTTTTAATATGAAAATAAAGATCAGCTTTTAAAACTTAGAATGCTCATAGAATTTCCAAAAGGGCAAAAACACACATGATTTGGTTTGAATTGGACTAGCTCAAGCCATTATATACTGTATTTCTCACAGACAATGGTAAAAAAAATGGATTAGAAATACTCTAGGCACTGTTTTTTAATTGTTCTTGCCAATATGTGTATATGCTGGTTACATCCCATTGAGTTCAATGGGGTTTGCATCCAGATCAGTGGGTACAGAAAAGTACCACTTGAGTGCAATTCTATATATATTCTAGGAAAAGCCCTACAACTCCAGAATAGGATTGTACTGTTAATATTTTTTTTACTAAACTATCCTATATATGATTACTTAAGAAGTAAGCCTAGCTAAGTTCAAGAAAACTTAGTCTCAAGAAAATAGTTTTAGGATTGAAGCCATCTTATATTTTTGATTTACTATTCTGAGCGAGCTGTCCTGAGGATCTATTTGTATTCTTATAGTAATGATTTTTTTTAAAAAGGTGTTTCTTACATAGTACTTTTAAAAGAGTCTGTAAACAGTTAAAAGAACAGTTTTCCCCATGAGGGAAAATATGCTGTTTCCCATCTTTACCCAGAAATATATTTTGTTCCATAGTTCAGCCATAACTTTGAGGGGAGAAGTTATTCCCTGTTATCTATTAACAACAGTTAATTACATTTTAAATCTGAATATGCTGATATATGTTCCCCACCCAGTAGTCAAGTTTTTTAGTAGCTTATTGTAAATAATGTAAAATTATAAGCAACTATTCCCTTCATTCAAGGATCTTGGAATTCATCCATATATTTTCTTGCAGCCTCACAGCAACCCTGCAAGGTAGGTGGGTCTGTCAGACCTTGTTTGGCCCCTAATGTCTCATGAACAGAGGGATCTTTGAAGTCAGTCCTGGAGGAATAATATCTTGATGATACAAACATGAATTTCAGTATATTTTGCCATTATTTTTATCTATTCTGTTGCCTGTAAATATGCTCCTATTTTAGAAGTTTTAGTTCTGACATTTTGATACTGGAATTTGGACAGGAATTTCCCTGGCGGGTGGGGTAGCGGGTCCATTCCAACTTTCACACTCCATCTGCAAAGGGTCAGGAAAGAGAATATAGTTCAGTGAGAGAAATAAGATCTCTTTGGTTTTTTGCTTGTTTAGTATATTTCTTATCTGCCTGGGTGGATTACAACCCACTTAAAAAGTATTAAGCCATTGTCAACACAGTTAAACATAAAGCAGATTTTTACAAGAATAAAATACAAGAGACTGTTAAACAATGAACAGCACAGGAATCAGTAACATGACCATTGCAACGAAAGGTCTCTAAAATGCCAGGGAGAAAACAAAGGTGCTGCCTGGTGCCCAAAGGATAACAGCCGAGGTGCCAGGCAAAGCCTGTTGTTTCTGTTTTCTTCAGCAATGAGTTCCACAAGTGGGGTGCCACCCCCGAGAAGGCCCTGTCTCTTGTAGCCACCTGTGGATGACATTAGGGTCCCAGGTGATGCTGTGGTGCTTGCTCTCACAACCTGGTGTGTATTGTGCATTTTGGGATGCAGAACCTCTGATGCGTGTCGTGTGGTCCACCGAGGTGCCGCCAGGATGAAAATGGAGGAACCGGATTTGGCAAACGCCCTCGTGAGGGATGGATTTGAAAGAGTGGGGCAGCACCGCTGGTCCTCCAGGCCAGGAGCTTCCAGGAACACCCACAAAGGAGGCTGGAGGACCAGATTAAACAAGAGCAAGATGAGGGGCATTTTGAGAGATGGGAGGCCCAGTGGCAGGAGTTCCTGAAGACGGCAGGGGCCCCTCATTCAGGCTGGGGGGCCCCATGGTTGCCAGAGGAGCCGACCCCATGGGATGACACCAAGGCCTTCCTGGCCTCCTTCGAGCAGGTGGCCAAGGCCTGCCGGTGGCCCAATGAGAAGTGGGCAACCCGGCTCCTGCCAGCCCTCAGTGGAGAAGCAGAGCTTGCCTTCAACAGCCTGGAGGCTGCAGACAGAGAGGATTATGGGAAAATCAGGGCAGCCATCTTGTGTGGGGACGCCCCGAGGAGGGAGAAGCAGCGCCAGTGCTTCCGGCGTTTCTGCTACCAGGAGGTGGAGGGGCCGAGAGGGGCCCACAGCCGGCTCTGAGAGCTTTGCCACGGGTGGCTCCGAGCCAAGAAGCACACCAAGGAGCAGATCCTGGAGCTGCTGGTTCTGGAGCAGCTGCTGACCGTCCTGCCCCGGGAAATGCAGGGCTGGATGAGGGAGCGCGGCCCCGAGACCTGTGCCCAGGCCGTGGCCCTGGCCGAGGAGTTCCTGCAGGAGCATCCGGCGGCTGGGAGAGAGGAGAAGCAGGTGAGGGTGTTTTTTTGCATGACCCCAAACCAGTGAGCATCACTCTCTAGCCCTAAGGCAAGCCCTGCTGGGTCAGCCAAGAGTCCAGCAGTCTGTGCACAGGGCGGCAAACCAGCTGCCCCCAGGATCCCCCAAGCAGGATGGGTGCAAGACCTCCTCCTGCCCAGCTCCTCAGCAACAGGTATGTGCAGGTGAGCCTCCTCTGGTGAAGGAGGGAGCACGTGGCCAGCAGGGCTAGAAGCCACGGGTGCCTCCTCTGACCCTCCCAACTTTGCTACCCAGAATTCTAAGTATTGCCGCTTTTCTCCTCATCCCAACTGTGGAGCTTTCTGGAAATTAGAATTGAATCATAGAAACATTGAAACAGAGTGAGTCAGAAGGGGTCTCCTGGGCCATCTAGTCTGACCTCCGGCTCTAGCTGGCTCCACTCATGATATGCTTACCATGTGGATGTCTAGTTTATCCTTGAACACCCTCACCGATGGGGAACTGGAAAAGATTTATTTATTTATGCAAAATATTGCTATTTCTATCTTCAGCTTCTATGCAGTCAGGGTACAAAGTGTAGACTTTAAATTATAAGTTTAAATTAGTTTAGATTATGTTTAAACTAATTTATGCAGTTTAAATTATGACTGCACTTCAGAGAAATATAAGTGCTGTGGGAGAGATCTGTTGCATTCCTGTGCCCACTTTCCTGGGAGTAAGCACCATGAACTCATCTGGAGAGCTTTGCCCCAGAGGTGGGATTAGGAGGTGTCCCTTTAAGCCTGGAGCCCCAATCATTCGTTTGAGGCCTCAAATTTTGGGGATGCCACCCGCCCCACCATCCTGCACTCCATGGGACTGGCTGAAGCAAAGCCATGGGGGCCTTTATGATCTCTGTTGCACCTGACCTGCCTGGCCTGGTTGGTGTTTTGCCTGTAGGTACTTCACCGCCTGCCTCTTTGCAGGTTCTGATGCCCTTGGTGGAGGTGGCAGCGAGTTTCTGCGAGACCCCATCTGACCTCCAGCCAAGGCAGCTGTGTGTGGAAACCAAGCAGGGAGATGATCCTCTCCTCTGGGGTAAGTTGGTGCCTCAGTTCATTGGTGGCTCCATGGCAGGCCCAAATTGGAAGCGTCTGCAGGAGTCGTGATGCCCGTGAGCCCCATGTTGGGGATCTCCTTGTCTATGGCCAGGTGGGAAGAAACCTTAGCACACACGGGCTGCGTAAGAATTGGCCCATTACATTTCATCCTTGCCCTCCTTTTTTGTTTGTTTTGTCTGAGTAGATTACAGACAGGAAGGTGAATGTGAAGATAACAAGTCTCAGCTGCTGGATTCTCAGCAAGCGGATCCACCTCGAAGAAGAATCAGTGAAAACTTGTCCCAGGGTCATGGGCAAGTGGGAGCCGTGGAAGATGGATGCGAAGTCTTGAGGCAGCCCAGCAAACATAGTCCTAAGATCACCATGAACGGACCAGTTTCCTCCATGTTGGACGAGGAGGCCCTCAACAAAACCCTCGAATGGCAGAGGGCAAGTTCACTCAGTGGATCTGAGGAAGGTTTCAAGCAGGGCTCTGAGTCTGCTAAACACAGCAGAGTTGATGTCCAGGACGGGCCGTACCAGTGCGCAGACTGTGGGAAAATCCTCAGTCGCAAGGACCACCTTAAGAGGCACCAGCAAATCCACACAAGAAAGAAGAAGCCACACCAGTGTTCCTATTGTGGGAAGTGCTTCTGGCAGAGGTCAGACCTTATTTTTCATGAGAGAATCCACACGGGTGAGAAACCACACAAATGCTCTGTTTGTGGGAAGAACTTCAGAAGTACTTGTCAGCTAATAGTCCATGAAAGGATTCACACCAGGGAGAAACCTTATAAGTGCTGTGCCTGTGGCAAAAGCTTCAGCCAGAACGCAAACCTCACTGTGCATCTAAGAACTCACACAGGCGAAAAGCCATACAAGTGCTCTGTCTGTGAGAAAACCTTCATTCAGAAGTCACACCTTATGAAGCACGAGAGAATCCACACCAGAAAAAAGACCTGCAATTGTTTAGCAAGGAAAGAGCTTCCACTGGAATGAGCGATTCCACATAAGACGTGGCAAGATGTGGAACTGCATTGCTGGAAGAAAGAGTTTAATTTCTAACATGTACCTTCTTTCTCACAAAAGAACCTGCACTGATTTAAAAAAACCCTTCTCTGCACACCATCACCACCGATCCAGGTGAGGCAGTGGCTGTACTGAACCGGTGCCTGGCCGAGGTTATGGGCTGGATGAGGGCCAATAAACTGAAGCTCAATCCAGACAAGACAGAGGTCCTGCTGGTGGGTGGTTTGAACTCCTGGGTGGGTGACTTGGATCTTGTCCTGAATGGGGCTGCACTCCCTCTAAAGGACAGGGTCCGCAGCTTGGGAGTGTTCCTCGACCTGGAGCTGACTTTGGAAGCTCAAGTGTTGGCGGTGGCGAGGAGCGCTTTCCATCAGCTTCGGCTAATCCATCAGCTGCGTCCCTACCTGGAGGAAGACTGCCTAGCAACATGCATTGGTTACTTCCCGGTTGGATTTCTGTAACTCATTCTACGTGGGGCTGCCCTTGAAGACAGTCTGGATACTTCAGATGGTGCAAAATAGAGCAGCCAGGTTGCTGATGAGGACTGGGCATTATTCTCATATAACCCCAGTCCTCTACCAGCTTCACTGGCTTCCCATTGAAGTCCGGGCTCAATTCAAGGTGTTGGTAATACTTATAAAGCCCTTAATGGCTTGGGACCTGGATACCTGAAGGAACGCCTGCGGCCATATTTGCCCTCCCGCCCCTTGAGATCGGCAGCAGAGGCTCTCCTCCGGGAGCCTTCCGTGAGAGACATCAGGAAGCAAAGTACCCGGAGGAGGGCCTTCTCTGTGGTGGCGCCCCATCTGTGGAATGCGCTCCCCAGAGAGGTCTGCCTGGCGCTGTCGTTACTTGTTTTTCGGCACCAGGCCAAGACCTTTTTATTCAAACAGTATTTTAATAATGTTTAATATTTATATATTTTAATTGTGCAGCCAGTGTGTTTCCAGGTTTTAATTGTAATTGTAATTGTAATTGTTATCGTTTTATTTATTTATTTCTGTGAGCCATCCCGAGACTATGTAGCAAGGGGACGGCATATAAAAACTTAAATAAATGAGAGGAGGAGAGGGAGAGAGGGGGAGATGCAGTGAGATGGGACGGGGCCCCTGCTACATTGTGGGCCCATCCCATGGATGATGCTCATCCTATTGCTATATGGGGGGGGGCAAAAAACCCCCAGAAATACCTTCTGCAGGGCGGGCCCCTTGGAGTACAGGCTTCCCCTGCTAGGTGAGTGTTCTCGGAGCCCCCCTGCATCAATGTACCCAGCTGAGTTGTTGCGAGAAGCTGCTTCTCTGGGGTTGTTTTGGAGACTCTTTCAACGCGTTTGCCTATTTCGTGATGGCTGATTTACACTGACAATGTGTGGTGGTGAAATTATGTTCGGCTGAGTGTTCCACATTTTTGACCAAAAATTGCACGCCCCCATTTTGCTTAGAGGCTTGCATGCATCGCAGTCGACAACATGGGATTGTGCCTGTACATCTATGACATCTATGACAGGGGAAAGACAGGTACGAAAGCAGGTCAACCACCAGATGGTTGGCATGAAGGGACTGTGCCTTTGGGGACTCGCAGGGGACTAGGATTACAGCCCCTCCCCCCGCCTCCGGCTGGAGTTTCTGCACCCTGACCTAAACGTGGGGAGAATCCGGAGGGAGAAAAGGAAGACCTTTGCACAGTGCAGAGTTCAACTGGAGCTCACTACCATGGGGCGGAGTGTTGGTCACCCACTTGGGTGGCTTGAAAAAAGGATTAAATACATTTATGGAGGAGAAGGCTGCCTGTTTCCTCCAGCGTTTGAGGCAGTCTGTCTCTGCAGACCAGTTGCGGAGGAATGTCAATACAAAGGTGCAATTTCTCTTATATGCCTTGATATGTTTGTAGAAGAAAATCTCATTGAGCAAGGGAAATTCGCATCCAAGTGAACATGTTTAGGCTTGTGTGGTGTAAAGCTACAGTTGTATATACATTTCCCTGGAAATAAGTCCTATGGAAATCAGTGGCACTTACATGTGAGCAGATACTGAAGGTTGCATTGTAGTGCCTGCAGCATTCCAAGAGACAGGCCAAAATACCTGTTGTTATTGTGCCATTATATTTATACTCCACCTTTCTTCCTCTTCCAAGGAACCCAAAGTGACTTGCACTTCTTTTTATCTCCACAACAACACTGTGAGTTGGTGAGCCTGTGACTGTTTCATGCCTGAGTGGAGACTATGTACACAACTGAATCCAGAAAATGCATCAAAACTGACAGAAGTCGAAGACACCAATGGAAATGGATTAGAAAAAAACAGGAGGCTCGTCTTCATGAAGCCTGTGTATTTTTAAATTATACTTCTGTTTTCCAAAACGCATTTCAAATATTCATCCAAAGGATTCTATATGGTTGTATAAAAAGTATCAATAAAGCTATTCAGGTAAACATAAATGCTATAAAAAAATCCATAAAAGAATACCACAATAAATTCAGAGTAAAAAGTCAGTCTACTACAGATCTACAAAGAAACATAGAACATAGAAACAGAGCGAGTCAGAATGGACCTCCCAGGGCATCTAGTCTGACCCCTGGCTCTAGCGGGCTCCGCTCACGACATGTCTACCATGTGCATGTGTACAAGCACCATTGAGTTCAGTGGGATTTACTCCCAGGTAAGTGAGTTGTCTGCAGCCTCCTGAGTAGAAACGCATTACAATTGCAATAAAATACCTTAAAAATGCAAGTTTCCCCCCAAGGTAACTGGGCAAATAAGAAGACATTTGCTGCGTCATATTAAAATGTCAAATGAACCTCTCAATATTTCGTGCGTACTTGTGTATTTCTTTAGTTCTTCCTTTAAGGGCTGCGCTTTGGCGCCTGAACTACAATTCCCAGGAATCTTTGCGAGCACAAATTAACCAGAGGTTAGCCAAAGAGATGAAAAAATTGACTGGGCTACGCGTTCTTTTCACTGTTGGTTCCCAAGTGAAGGCCGTCTTGTGCTGGGCAATGAGTGGCTGGGGGGCTTATGCCGAAATGTTGCCGTGGCCTTAGCTTTCTCCTTTTTTGCCCCGGAACCGGAATTGTTGTGTCTTTCCCTTAGAGGAGAAATAAAGGTAAGCAATTTATACTATGTAAAATGGGGAAGGGGATTTTTTTTCCCTGTTTTTTTTTTTTTAATCAAGAGTTCGGAATCTTCCTCCTGGTTTCTATTCCTGGAAAAGGAAAGATGTACTTTTGCAAAACTGCCTTTTCAAACACAATTTCAGGCTTGCCTGCTCAAAAGCAAGCGACCTAGGGTTCAATGGGGCTTATTCTTAAGAAGGTTTGTATAAGCTCCAAACCTCGGAAGAAAGATATATATAGTGTGTGTTTATATAATTATTTGTTGGGTTTGAGGGGGTAGGTTTTGCTCTCACTCCTAGACTTGCTTGACTGAGCACTTACGTATTTATTTATTTATTTTTCAATTTATATCCTGCCTTTTTCCTGCAAAGGGCTCAAGGCAGCTAACATCATCTCTCCTCCTCCGTCTTATCCCCACAACAACAACCTTGTGAGGTAGGTTGGACTGAGAGTCCGTGACTGGCCCAGAGTCACCCAGTTGGCTCCATGGCCGAGCGGGGACTAGAACCCAGATCGCCTGAGTCCCAGTCCCAGACTCTTATCCACTGCACCCCACTGGCTCTAACGTGTTCTTGTTCCAGGCTTCCCTTTTGGTGTATTTTTTTAATAGATTGATTCTTAATTAATAGCTGGTTGTGGCTGCAAAGGTGCATCGCTGGGGAGATTCCACGTGGAACGAGGGTTGGCTGGAAAGAGGTTGGGTAGAGTTTGGCAGCCGGCCAGGGAAAGAGAAGGTTTGGTAATAGCTGAATGGGCAGTGCTAAAAACCCTTCGCTGTCAGTATGTCTGGCTGGGCACTTTCATGAATACAGAAGCTCCTCTTTATCCCCCAAAGAAGCTCCTCTTCTTTGAAGAAGAATTTACTGCTTTCGACAACAAAAGGATGTTTCATTCTCAAGTTTCCGCCTTGAAGTGCCCTCAAGTTGTCTCGTGGCAACCCCGAAATGGACTGCCCTGCTCAGCCCTTGTAAACTTCTCTTTGGCCTCCCTTTCCTTCTTCTGCCTGTGACTTTCCCTCGCATGATGGTCTTCTCAGGAGGTGCCCAAATTTTGCTTCCAGGGAAATGTTAATTGTGTGCTTTGCACCCCTGAAGCAATGCTCAAGGACATTTGAAGCACCTGCAATAAGATTATTGAGTCCAGGATCCTACCGAGCTGCTAAATACAGGAGATTACCCAGTGGACTTGCAGCGAGCCATTCATGCCGAAAACTATGGGCAAGTCATCTAACCGATTTTGGGTGTAAGCTTATACAGGTCGAGATAGCAAAAGCCCCTCAACTCCTATTTTGCTCCAGCCAGCATGCTAGTAATTTTGGACTTTTTGTGTCTAAACACGTGTAGGATTGTATCTTTAAAAACCCAGCTGACTGTATCCGTAGGATGGATTGGGGCCCTAACCCAAACTTGTGGGATCTATTTTGTTTCCACTTGAAGCTCCAAAAATATTCCAGCTGGAGCCTGGTATAAAAGTCAAGGATGCTGTGCCCAGGACTGAGTATCAGAACAGAATGGTGCTCAGGGTTCTTCCAGACTCGAACCACTAAGGTTGGCCAGTGGTGCCCAACCTTTTGAGAGAGAGTTGTGTGTGCTCACACCAGGTCTTGCTTATCCACACAAAATACTCATTTCTCAAAATTCAAATTGGTGAGACTCAAAGAAAAGTAACTGGCCCCAGAACTTAGTGCAAGGCAGAGGTATTTCTGTGCTCCCCAAATGCTCTTTGCAACCCAAATGAAGGTGATACAGGAAGGTAGCACTTGGCTTTGCATGGCAGCTTCCCAGTGCCAAAAGGATTAATTTTTGCAAACATTTTCCAGTGCCAAAAAGATTTACTTTTCCAAAAATCTTAACTAAATGAGCAGGGGCAGGAAAGGAGTTTGCATGTTTGTCCAACTGGCTGCTCCAACTGTTTTGGCTGCTCACAACTGTGCTTGTGACCAAGAGATGATTGGAAGTGTGTGTGTAGCGGGGTGTCTATTAAAAGACAATGGCTCCAAGGAATGGAATGCTTTTAGCAGCATGTATTTCTTATTTCTATTTTATCTCCTTTTTTAATCCCAGGAAAGGCCCTGTTGCTACACCACAGCCTCCTTTAATTCCCCCTTACTGATCCAGAGAAATTGCTACTGTGGGACCAACCAAACGGAGTAGCTGGTGACAAAATGGAAGCCCCACCAGGAGCCAAAGTGTGGGAAGAGTTGGAGGCAGCGGGAAAAAGCCCCCGAGTCCTGCCTGGAGGACATATGAGAGGTTTTCTGCAAAGGACACCAGGAAACCAGATTAAAGAAGAACCAGGAGAAGGGCTTCATCAGCTGTGGGAAGCCCAGTTGCAGGAGTTCCTGAAGACTCTGGAGTCTCCACGTTCTGGGTGGGGAACCCCAGAGTTGCCGGAGCTGCCGAAGCCATGGGGAGATGCTCAGGCCTTCCTGGTCTCCTTCGAGCAGGTGGCCGAGGCCTGCCGGTGGCCCAAGGAAGAGTGGGCGGCCCGGCTCCTGCCCGCCCTGAGCGGAGAAGCTGAGCAGGCCTTTCACCGGCTGGAGGCCCAAGACAGGGAGGATTATGGGAAGGTGAAGGCGGCCATCTTGCGAGGAGATGCCCTGAGCCGGGAGAAGCAGCGGCAGCACTTCCGGCACTTCTGCTACCAGGAGGCCGCGGGGCCGCGGGGGGCGTATAGCCAGCTGCGGGAGCGTTGCTGTCGCTGGCTCAAAGTGGAGAAGCACACCAAGGAGCAGATCCTGGAGCTGCTGGTTCTGGAGCAGCTGCTGACCGTCCTGCCTCTGGAGGTCCAGACCTGGGTGAGGGAAGTCGGGCCTGAGACCTGTTCCCAGGCGGTGGCCCTAGCCGAGGACTTCCTGCTGAGGCAGCGAGAGGCCGAGAGGCAGAAGTCACAGGTGAGTTGGTGGGTGCTCTGAGAGAAGCCTTGCAGTAGAGGCTCTCTTTCAGGGAAGAGAAGTCTCCCTCAATTTTAAGTGTCCCTAAAAATGCTATAATGGATGAGCCAAGACGTTTTTGCAGAGGGACAAGTTATCTGGTTCTCTGCAGAGCACTTAATATGGTTTTTTTTCCTCTGCCAAACAATGCTCATACATACCTAGAGGAAATAGGTGGCTAAGCTGCTCTAACCCTGCAAAAAGGACACCATTTGTTTTGCTTAGCTTCTAGCGTAGCCCACCTGTCATTTCCACATGCAAGGAACCCAAGGTTTCTATGTCCCTGCTCCATTTTATCCTCACAACAACCCTGTGAGGTAGGCTAGGCAGAGAGTCCATGACTGGCCCAAAGGCACCCGGTGACCTTCATGGCCACGTAGGGGACAAGGAACCTGCACCCCAGGCTCTCTGCTGTTTGTTTACTAAACGTGCGGCACACAAATAGGCAAAAACTGTTCCTTGTTGATCTGAGCACCGGCATATTTTCTATAAAAGTCACGTTGCTGTAATTCCATCCCTCCACCAGATTCATAGAAACACTGAACTGTTCATTTGCTGGGGATCTTTGGAGGACTTCTTGTCTAGCCCCTTGTTCAAGCAGTAATAATGCTTCCCAATCTCTACTCACTTTTGTCCAAAATTTGTTTCCCTGAAACATCTCCTAACTGATTCCGGTCCTGCCCTCCCATGCAAGAGGAATCTTTCTGCTCCTGTTTGTAGACGGCAACCAAGCTAGACGCACTGTGTGAATAACTGGTATGGTACAGAATTGGGCAGTTCCTGGCCCCCCCCCCCCGTGTTGTTTTGGTCGAGAACTCCCACCAGCCCTAACCGGAATAGCCATGGGTGTTGTGGCCTGCCAGATATTTCGGACTCCACGTTTCCCACCCAAAGCACTCAGCTTCTTGGTCCTGTCTGGTTTATCCCGCTAAATAGGATTGCGGCTGCCGTTGCAGGTTCTGATTCCGCTGGGGGCTGACGTGGCTGTGAGCAACTCCGAGGCCAAGCAGCCTGTGTCTGACACCGGATGGACCCCATTCAGTGGAGATACCAGACCGGAAAGACAACAGGCTCCTCAGCTGCTGGGTAGGGATTTTGTTCATGCTCAGGTGCTCAGAAATGCCTGAGTTGACCCTTCTCTCTCTCTCTCTGTCTCTCTCTGTCTCTCTCTGTCTCTCTCTCTCGCTCCCACTCTCGCTTGCTCTCTCTCACAGACAGTGCAAACGTGAAAGCAGGTATTAGTAGACAACATTCAGACATATTTCTTGGAACCTGCAGAAGTGCCTTCTCCATTCTTCTTGTTAAAAAATTTCCTACCGGCAGCTGGGATTGCATCGGCCTCTAAGAGTTCTTCTTTCACATGCAGGCATCTGGGCTACACACCAAGCTCAGAAGCATTCCTAGAAAATGAAGATGGAAGGCGAGTGTGGGCCGGCGCTTCCATCTGCGTAACGACCATTTTGTGACAGTGCCCAGGAGAGTGTCTCAGACTGGCGGACGTTCCCATGGGCTTGTCCTTACATTAAACCAAGCGAAAGAATGAAAACAGTGCAGAATATGCCCATCTTAAAACCAGCAGCAAGGAATAAAACTGTCATCCGATTAAATTAGTAGCTGAACAGAGTACTAGAAGCATTCACAACAACGCTCAGAGCAATTCTTAAAATGGGTGGCAGGGAAAGACTATGCCACAGGCACTAGTTCTCCTCATCGGTTTTATGCAGCTTCCCTCTGGAACATGGAACGCTGCTCTCTGGCCCATTTACGGGGAGCTCATGGGCCGTGTGTCCCCGCTGGCTGTGCTCAGTGTGGCCTGCGAAGACCTGGGGTGCTCCCCTCACTTTTCCCTGCTGTGCAGCTGATTGGCCATCAGTGGTCAGAGAGGAAACGGAGCGCCGTTTCCCTGCAGCGAAGAGCAGTGGGAACAGCGGTCCTGAGCAGAACTGCCGAGCGCAAGGGGAGCCTGATTCAGTGGGAGCGGTGCCTGATGCTGCCTAATCTTGGAAGCTAAGCCAGGCCAGGCGTGGTTGGAATCTGGAGGGGAAACTTGAGTCCTGCCTTGAGCATGTGGTTGGATCGGTTGGGCTGGTAGGCCGCATCCAAGTGTATGATTCTACGATTCATTGCATTTCCCTTTTTTTATTCTATTTTTATCGCATCCAGCCTCCAGAGAGCACCAGGAGTAAATTATTTCTACAGGAAGTTATGCGTTTGTTACCTTTATGTGTCCCACTTTCCCCCCTTGCAAGGAAAACAAGGCAGTGCCCACAGCCCCCCTCCTTTCCATTATATCTTCACAACAGCCCTGCAAGGTAGATTAGGCTCAGAGTCTGTGACTGATCCGAAGCCAGCCAGTGAGCTTTGTGGCCAAGCAGGGATTAGAACCTGCATTTCCTGAGTCCTAACCAAGCTGTTCACTGCTGTGCTGACCTGGCTCTCAATGTACTAAGCAAATTAATTGAATGGATTTCTTTGTCGTCTTTCCTTAATTCTAGATTCCCCTTCTCCAGGAGAATAACCTGCACTTCTTTTCCCCTTGCAGCAAAAAGGTGGTCGGAGGGGTGTGAGGAGGGAAAATATGCCCCAGAGGTGGGTCCACACAGAACACCTGTGGGGAAAGCAGAAGAGAATGTTCCCCAGGACCATGTGCCAGAAGTGGTCACTGGGAATGAGCCCAGACTAGGGGACCAGCGGGAAGCCTGTCTGGAGAAGATCAACCGGGAAACCTTTCCTTGTGGAAACACTGGTGTGGAAATCCCCATCTACCCACAAACCCTTGCAGGTGAGGGATGCAGCTTTCCTCGGAAACATTCTGTGGGAACCCGGCTGTGGTGAAACCCAAGGGAATCTGGGCACCACTGGGACGTCTTTAGAGGAGTCAGAACCGGCCCTGGTGTTAGCCAGAGTGAGGTGGTCCAGGCAGCAGATGCTGGGGGTGGCAACGGGGGGTTGCAGGACACACCTGTGTGCCGTGCTCGGCATCTCCCAGCCTGCAGGTGCAGTGAAGGATGCCATCCGTGTGGACGTCCGTGTTGTCTCAAGCAGCCAAACGTTTTGGGCAGGGGCCAGTTCGCCGAGGCTGCAGTGGAAGATAGTCCTAGGGGTGGCTACTAGCCACCATGGCCTGATGCAGCAGAGAGGCAGAAACTCAGTCCTGTGGACCTGGCACAGCCTCCCTGTGCTCCCAGTTTGGGGTCCCAGAGTTCCCCAGAGGTCACTCCCTTTTTTTCCAGACAGCTGATCATTTGGAGACTTCTCTTTCCTCATTCCCCAAGTTTTCCTTCGCTCATTCCCCGAGGTTGAAATGCCACTTTGAAGGCTTCCTTAGTGGCAGAGAAAGCTTTGGGGGTTTTTTTAAAGCTAAAACATGTGGGTTTTTAAGATCTGTTTTGGCCTTGTCCCTTTTGTCTCTGGCCCTGTCCTCTTTTGTCTTCAGCCCCACTTACAATGGAAATGCAGATGCCAGAGCTTCTCAGGGATTAAATTGGACATTTGGACAGAAGGAGCTCCAGCTGGGTTAATGGAGCTCCAGACTGTGCAGGCAGCAGCGAGAATAGGCTGTTGTCTTGGAGAAACAAATTAGGAAGCTCCCGATTCTAGTCCTACCTCTGCCATGAGCTGTGTGCTCTCAGCCTCAGTCTTCCCACCTGCAATATGGGCAGATCATAATACTGGTTTTGAGGCTTGTTGTGAGGGTGCATGTGGAGAACTTTCAGCTCTTGAAGCGCAATGCCAATGTGAACTCTCATAGGAGTTGCAATTGATTGACTGCTTTTATAAACAGTCCCATTACTAGCTTCTCGGGACAGTTTACAACAAGCACAGATAAAAATGGCACAGCATCCGACAATTCACAATAAAATCACAATTAAAACCAGTTAAACATTAAAATGATGGGAGAATAAAAGGGGAGAATTATATTTCTATCTTGATGTTTTCCCTGCAAGAAACCTAAGGCACCTTATAAAATTCTCAAACGGCTCTTCCTTTTATCTTCACAACATTCCTGTGAGGTAAGCTAATCTGAGAGTCCGTGACTCGCACAGTCACCCAACGAGCTTTATCCAGACCCATAAGGCATCCCCCATGTTGAAGCTAAGCAGGTCCAGGACTGGACTGAGCTTGGAGGGGGGACCACAATGGAACTACATGTAGCCAGCTTGAGATCCACAGTGGAGAATGGTGGACTGTGAAGATAATAAATAAATAGGAACTAGTGTATGTTTATTTATTTGGGACCTTCTCACAAGAATCTGGATGACAAGATGTTGGCTTGTTAGAGGCATTTGTCTGGGATTTGGGAAATCTGCGCTCCAGTCCTTTGCTAACCCTAACCCACTTCACTGGGTGACTTTGGACCAGTCATGGACTCTCAGCCTAGCCTGCCTCACAGAGTTCTTGTTGTGGGGATAAACTAGAGAGGAAGAGAGCATTGGGAGCTGCCCTGGATTACTTGCAAGGCAAAGAAAGACGGGGTATAAATACGAGCGGTCTTCAAAATGTTCCACACTTTTATATTTTTTTGCCGATGGCATGAAAAAGTTGGTACGACGCTGGGAAAAATGCATCGCAAAGGAAGGTGACTATGTAGAAAAGTTATGTTTTTGAAAATTTTAATAAATATTTTTAAAAGTGCGGAAACTTTTCGAAGAACCCTCATTGAAGAACCCTTGTAAAATCATAATAGGTGGGTCTTGGGTGCCACCCATAACACTCCTCTTACATGCTTATGAATTTGGCCACCTTTATTATTATTGTTTCTTATCTATACCACCCAGTAGACAAAACTCTCTGAGCGGTTCCTGGCATTGCACAAAAACACAGAGTACCAGTACAATAACATACTGCATATGATATTCTCGATATATACCAGCTTGAAAGCAATATGATGGGTAAAACAATTGTGAGCCGTGATGGATGGACTAGAAATATCCTAAATAATACAAACAAACAATCTCTATGAATTGGACCTGTTGAAAACAGTTCACCTAAATGCCACATTTTGCCCTGAAATGACTGGGGGAGGCAGGTAGTCCTAACCTGGTGCCCAGAAGATGGGTTATAAGAACACAAGAACAGCCCTGCTGGATCAGACCTGAGGCCCATCCAGTCTGGCACTCTGTACACACAGTGGCAAACCAGCTGCCTGCAGGATCCCTCCAGAAGGAAGGGTGTGAGACTTCGGCCTGCCCAGCTCCTCAGCAACCGGTGTGTGCAGGCAGGCCGCCTCTGGTGAAGGAGGGAGCACATGGCCAGCAGGGCTAGTAGCCACGGAGAGCCCCCTCCTCCTCTATGAATCTGTCCAGTCCCTCTTCAAAGCCATCCGGATTGGCAGCCATCACCACTTCCTGTGGCAGCCAGTTCCATAGTTTAACCACACACTGGGTGAAGAAGGCCTTCCTTTTGTCTGTCCTAAACCCCCCACCCATCAGCTTCATTAATCAGTCAGCACCAGGCAAGCCTCTCTCAGCTGAGAGTTTTTCTTTTTCATACAGTTGCTAAATGCAGGCCCAAGAGAGTTCCTCCCTCGCCTTGGTGTCCTTAGGAAAGAAAGAGAATAAATAGATTGACAGAATTTTAGCTCAACTGGGGAGTGATGAGGGAGGCTGTGGAAGGAAGGAGAGCAAGTTCAGATAGGTGCCCTTGCACCTGTTTTGTGTAATGGTGTTTATTTTCATGACCTCTGGAAGATCTGGGTATCAGAAATGAAAGAGAAAATATTTGCATGTAGACTCAAGCTAATGGAAGGCTGCTTGGTGATTTTACCCCGATATGCATTTGCCGTAGGCTGCAGCCAAATGAGTGAGCACAAAGAGAAGTATAACCCACTCGAAGGTCCGGAGGTGAGGCGGTACAGGGGGTATCCAGGGACGCACAGGAGAATCCACGTCAGGGAGATGCCCTTTCACTGTGCCGAATGCGGCAAGAATTTCAGCCGCAAGCACCACCTCGTGCGCCATCAGCTGATCCACACCGGGGAGAAGCCGTTCAAGTGCTCTGCGTGCGGCAAGACCTTCGTTCAGATTTCGGACCTTACGCGGCACGAGAGGACGCACACGGGGGAAAAGCCTTACCGGTGCACAGCTTGTGGGAAAAGCTTCAGCCGCAAGTCCGTCCTCCTCGCCCACCTGATGGCGCACACGGGGGAAAAGCCGTACACCTGTCTGCTGTGCGGGAAACGGTTCCGCTCTCGCCAAGGCCTCATCCATCACAAAACGCTCCACGCCAGGGAGAAAGCATATAAATGCGCTTACTGCACCGAGGCCTTCAGCCTGCGCCCCCAACTTATTCTCCATGAGCGGATGCATGCAGGGGAGAAGCCATATCGGTGCATGACTTGTGGGAAGAGCTTCAGCAATAGCACGATTCTGACTAAACACGAAATGAGTCATGCGGGGACAAACCGTGTCAGCAAGGCGTGCTGAATGCCAACACCAGTGCTGAATTCCCTCTGAATTCAGGGAAGTCATTAACGGACAGATTCGAGGAGTGGAGAGGGCTGGAATACCGTCCAGTTTTAACTTAAAGCTCTTACCGCCAGTAACCAAGTCTTAGCAGGTGCATTTGCAACTTTTAGAATGGAGGGAAGCCACAAACAGTTGTGTGGGTTGGCGTGGCCATCTGGAACCCAAGGTGGCCAAAAATGGCACACAGGACTGCATGGCTTGCTTGGTTTTCTCAACTTGCTTAATGTGGTCTACCCCTGCAGCAGAACAAGGCGCTTGGATTTTTAAAAAACATTTAGGGAAGTTTTAGGGGGAAAGTAATGTATTTTAGTTGCTAGAAAGGTGCGGTTGATGGGGATTTGAGTTAGGATGTTTCTGTAGTAGCAGCCCAGTTGTGGGATTCCCTTCTTAAGAAGGCTAAGTTGGTTTGTGCAGTGTTGACTTAAGACTGGGGGGTCCCAATCTGGGAAACTGCTGTTTCAACACCACAGATGCCTAAGGGAATTGCTACTTTGGCATCAGCCTTTTCCCTTGTGGATCATAGGCTGTGTCTTTTTAAACAAGAATGTGTTCCACCTTTGTTGGACATTTAATAAGGGACTATCTAACTTAGCTAATCGCTGGCAATGCAATACAGCTAAAGCTTCTTTTGAACATATTTTAGCAATATGCAGGAGTTGCTTCTTTCGCAGAGGAAGCTGCTAAATTTTGTATTGGAACAGACTTTAATATTGACGGATTTACCTGCTCTTATAAATTATTTACCTGTCTCATGGAATGGAAAGATGGAAGGGGAAATGGATTCTTTGTGCCGCTTCGACAAGTAAAGGCTGGCTTTATAAAACTTCCAATCATGTACTCGACTGGGGAGCTAACAATGTTTTCAGTGTATGAACAGGTGGTGTATAGACACCATCTTCAAATGGATGCTTAATTTGAATAATTGGATCACTTTTGTTGAAGCCGAGAATAATTGCTACAAAATTGTATGCATTTCATAGACAGCCATGTATTTATATTTTAAAAATGTGAAAATTAAAAAATTGGGTGACTGTGGGATGCCATGTTGAGACTGTTGCATTAGATGGTTAAAAACCATTGTGCCAGCAACCTTTAAGTGATGGGCGCCACTTTTTCATTGGTGCGTCTTCCCTAGTTCGTTGTATGTTTTGGCTTGCTTGGAACAATTGTCTTTATTGTGTTTTACACTGTAATTGTAAATTGTCTGGAGTGCTCACTGAGTGGAGGGGTGTCTCAGAAATACACTAAAGAAATATAAAATAAAGACAACCAAAAAGGGTTGCACTATGCTGCTCTAGTACTGAATTTTCCACCACGCCAGAAAGGTGCTTTTACTTGAAAAGGTCCATGCTTCCCGTTGCCTCGTTCTGCCCCCGAATTTCACCACTAACTGGCCACAGTGGCTTTTGGCCACCAAAAATGGCCAGGAAGCCACACACGATCCTGGTTCGGGAACCCTCCTGCCCTATCAGTAAAGGAAACCTCTTTAGCTGGGCGGCTGTTTTCTCCCAGGGAGGAAATTTCAAGAGGAAAAGAAACACTATGTTTGTAGAAAAGAAAGGTGATTTCTCAGCATGGCTGCTCCACAAACCTTGGCCACTTTGAATTGTATAATATCCGGTACATCAGGTACCCAGATTTTCTTTAATGCATTAGAGACTTGTGTTTTTTCTGCTCTTCTGTCTGAGATATCTTTGCTTGTTGGAAATAAACCAGAAGCTTTTTATGCAAAGAACAGCTTTTTTCATCCTACTCTCATCTGTTTCTGTCAGAGCAGTGCAAGATGTGGCAGAAAGTATTTCAGAAGGTTTGTGGCTTTGAGATATTCTGGTGGGACAATTCTGAACTCGAATCAGGGCTAAAAAATACTTTTAATGGCAAATCTTCACCTTGGAAGTTTCTTTGAGGTCATCTAGGCCAACCCCCACAAGGAAGGCTTTGGACTCCAGCTTCTCCGAAAGGTGGTATCCCAACAGCTGGTTACGGATGTCCAGCAGAGGCGAATCCGTCACTTTCTGGGACCATCTCTTCCCTTGTGGAGCAGCTCTGACTGCTTGGGATTTTTTTCCGATGGTTGCTTCTGCTGAGGACAGCAAAAAGTCCCCTGATTCATTGTATGACTGTGAGAGAGGCAGGCAATACCAGCAAGAAATTTTATATAAAAAAGACTCTTTTAGGTGCCCACTAACAATATAGAGTGAGCCCATCTCCTGTCAGCACCAGATGCTGCAGTCCTTACACACAGCAAAATTTATACATTTAGCTTTTTGCAATAATTAGTAATAGAAAACATCACAGCAGGAAACATTCAGTTACTTTTGTACATGGTTATCTTGGCCTATGCTTTTTAGGACATCTGGCATCAAAACAACTGCCTCCTGGCTTATCTTTCCAAATTCTGACCTGGGTACAGGTAAGTTTATTTTCCTCTTTGGCTACATCCAACAGCTGTAAATGTGACTCAAAGAAGGGATGGCATATGTGGATTCGAAACTGGATCTCCAGGGTCTTTGTCTGCTGCTAATATACCTCACTATTCCTTGTGGTGCATAAAAACTGTATTGGTGAATTGCTAGTCAAGGCTTGGACAGCTCTAGCTGAAAAATTTGCAAATGGTTTCTAAGCCCATTTGTCTTAAATTTCACTTGCCTTAAATTTCATGGCAATTCTCCAGTTTACTTTGCAAATGGGCTTAGAAACCATTGCAAAACTGGAGAGGGAGGACTGAATTCAGGTGTGTACAAGGCTTCGTGTGGGAGGGGGGCAGTTTGAGGGCAAAGGGGACATGGCTAAAATGCAAACAATAACAGCATATTGTGGCTTAAAGCTCCTTCTGACAGCACAGTGAAGTTAACAATCTTTCTATGCTTGATATGAGGTATTGCAACTTCTGAGATGGGAAGATAACTGCACACCTGCCAGGGAAATGATCGAATGTTCTGTGGTTTGGAGAAAGGGCAAACAGCCTGGGAAAGCAGGTGGACTTGCTGACATTGGAATCTCAGAAGGGCTGGATGACCAAAATATGTCGCATTGTAACCATGAATGACCCATCCAAGGTGGGGTCCCAAGAAGAAGGCAGGGCCAGCTGGAGAGGTCTGGGGGGCTGCATGGGGCCCAGGGAGGGCCTGATTCCTCCTGGGGGTGTCCGCAGCTCCGCACCCCTGCCCTGCCCTCCAGCCTGAAAGCTACTGTAGTGTGTGCATCATCCACTTGGAGAACTCACCTTCATCGGATGTGGTTAGACTACAGGCTCCACAGTCTCTGGTTGGTGACTGTTCTGGCTGGGACTGATGGGGGTTGGAGTCCCACATCACAGGCTGCCCACCCCTGATTTGCGGAATGTGGGTATCCTTCCTCCAAGGAGCTCAGGCCACAGCTGCTGGCTCCCACCCCCTTTTATCTCACAACAATCCTGTGAGGTAGGCTGTGACTTCCCGGAAGGGACCCGGTGGGGCTCGTGGCTGAGCAGAGACTGAAACTCACATTTCCCCACGATCAGCCCATCATCCTCAGGCAAAGCTCCACGGTTTTCCCCCTCTGTTGGGGGGAATGATGGATCCTGGATGGTTTTGGCATGTTTCCGGTGGGTAAAGGCCGCTTGGGCATCGGAGAGGGAGGGGAAATGCCTCGGACCCTTTGCAGAGGGCGGAAGCGGGCGCCTCGGTGTGGGCAGCCGGAGGGGCTCCCACCAGTGCCCAGCGCTCCTGCCGCCGCCCCCCGGAGGACCCCTTTCCCCGCCCCAGGCAGCCCGTTCTGCACATGGTGCTTCTCTTTGTGGGGAGGCCTTTCCAGATTCCGGCGCGGAGGTGCATTCGCACGACCGTCGTTCCCGTCTCGGGGCTCGAGTCGCGCGTCTTTGGCCAGCCCGGACGAGCCCTTGCCCGCCACCCGGACGGCTCGGCAGCAGCGCCGCCGCTCGGTGCGGGCACTGCGAGGGTTAACGCCGGGAGGCCACGCGGAAGTGTGTGCCCGGTGTGCGAGTCGGAGCACGTGAGTGCAAAACAGTCCCGGGATCACTTCCTCTCACGGCCTTTCCTCTGGAGGAGGCCCGCGGTCCGGCCCGGGAGTGCGACCGTTTGCAGCTGGGTGAGACAAATATCTATATAAAATATAAATGTATAGAGAATCTCTTCTAACAAATATCTGTCAGTATATTTATGGTTGCGTTAAATGGGCAGGTGTGCCATCGCAGTGCGCAGAGGGGCAGGATCGGAGGAGAACGAGCCGGTCCTTGGCGTGGGGAAGGGAGGACATCGGTGGGTTCGCGGGGAGACGGGCCCGTTGGGAAGGCTGCCTCCCCGCTGCCGCTTCGGGCACCCAGTGGCGCCCGAGCAGGATTCCGGGCGAGGGTCCCGGGTCCGAGGGGCGCATCTCCGGGCGCGCAGCTGCCGGCCTCGTCGCCGCTCCCCTCGCCGGCGCCAGGCTGTGCAAGGCGATCCTCTGGGAAGGACTCGGGAGGCAGCGTGGCTGAGCCCTTCGTCTTTTTCCTGTGATGGGAGAGAAATGGTCAGGTGAGGGGAGTCCGTGAGAGTCCTGCTAGCCAGGAAAGTGCATCCGTCATACTGCAATGTAGGGTCATTCAATGCCAAGCAAATTTCAGAGGAAGGACAAGGGAGAGGGGCTTCTTTCTGTGCCTCATAATTATACTGGCAAAGTTGAAGAGTCAGGGGTGTAAATCGATGCATGTTTAGGCAGAATGATGGGAATTGTAGGACTACTTTTCTCTCTAAACATGCTTCAGTGGTCACTCTAGTACTACTTTTCTTGTTTTTTAAAGGAGCCACTCTGGGTGATGACAGGAATGGAAAAAACACCCTTTGAGAGTCTGCTGGAAGTGCACAATCATAGACTCATCCCATAATCATAGAACAGTAGAGTTGGAAGGGGCCAGAAAGCCATCGGGCCCAAACAGGCAGGTTTGTTTGAACTTGGTTTTTAAAGGAATGTTGTATGAAATTTTTAAGTATATTCTGTAAACCATTCTGAGAGCTTGTGCAATTGAATGTTACAGAAATAATAAATGAAGTTGGCACCATCCCACTCAGATGGCTGTCCAGACACTTTCTGAATGTTCCTGGCAAGGGAGAGCCGACGGCTTCCCCAGGCAGCAGGTTCCATGGTCGTACTGCTCTGACAGTGAGAAAATTCTTCCGAATGTCCAGTCTAAATCTGGTTTCCTTTAACTTAAGCCCATTATTCTGTTTCCTGCACTCTGGAATGGACGAGCAGGAGATCCTCCCTTTCCTCTTGGTGTCAACCATTCAGGTGCTTGTAGAGTGCTATCGCCTCTCCCTTCAGTCTTCTCGTCTTGAGGCTGAACATGCCCAGTTCTCTCAGTCTTCCCTCAGAGGGCTTTGCCTCCAATCCCTGAATGATCCCTGTTGTCTTCCTCTGTGCCCTTTCTAGCTTTTCTGCATTTTTAAAAAATGCACGTGTTCAGAACTGGATGCAGGACTATAGCTAAGGTTTGACTCACGCTGAGTACAGGGGCCCTAATGCTTCCTGTGTTTTGGAAGTGACACTTCTGTTAATGCTGCGCTTTTTACAGCTGCAATATATTGTCGGATCATATTGTTGGCTTGTGATCGACAACAACCCCAAGATCCTTCTCATCCGCAGTATTGTTGAGCCAAGTATTGCCCAGTTTGTGGCAAAGCATTTGGTTTCCTGTTCCTTATTGGAGCACTTGGCATTTCTCCCTACTGAGTTTCATTCAATCCATGTTTGTCCACCTTTCTAACCTATCTAGATCACCTTGTCTCTTATTTCTGTCTTCCAGGGTATTTGCTCTTCCACGCAGCTTTGTGTTATCTGCAAACTTAATTATCTTTCCTTGCACTTTCTCATCTAATTCATTAATAAAAACTTGATTGATTGATTGATTGATTTATATCCTGCCTTTTTTCCTACAAAAGGCTCAAGGCAGCTGACATCATTCTCCTCCTCCATTTTATCCCCACAACAACAACAACCCTGTGAGGTAGGCTGGGCTGAGAGTCTGTGACTGGCCCAAAGTCACCCAGTTGACTCCACGGCCAAGCAGGGACTAAAACCCAGGTCACCTGAGTCCCAGTCCTGTGCTCTTAACCACAACACCACACGGGCTCTCATTGAGGAGTATCGGTCCCCAGACGGAGCCCTGCAGCACCCCTCTTGGTACCGTTCCAATTTGAGAAAGGGCCATTGATGAGCACTCTTCCAGTCCTATTTTGCAGCCAATTGTGGATCCGCCTCATGGTCGCACTCTCGACACCTCTTTTAGCCAGCTGGCAATCAGGACGTCGTGGGGCACTTTGCTGAAGTCTAGATACAGGGTGCCCACAGCATTTCCACAGTCCATTTGGGAGGCACCCAGCCAGAAAAAGGAGTGAGATTAGGCTGGCAGGATTTCTTCTTGAGAAATCCATGTTGGTGTCTAATAATTAAAGGTCTTTTTAAAAACATGTATTAGATGTTACGGAACCTCCATTTATTATTATAAATATAATACGGTGGGTACCTCGGTTCACGAGCTTAATTTGTTCCACGATTCTGGTCACGAACGAAAGTGGTCGCAAACGGAATCAAATTTCCCCATAAGGTTCAATGTAAATAAGGTTAATCCATTCGGAACATATGTAATTTTTTGTTTAACCACAAAACTATGAGCCCAAGGGCAGACGGGCCGAGACGGAGTGGGAGAGGGACCACGGCTCCCTCACCTCCGCTGCAGCCCCCTCAGGGCAAGCAGCCGCCTCTGCCATCAAGCGGCCGCCATGCTCCTTCCCCCCCATGGCAGGGAGAGGCGGGAGACACTCCGCTCGGCTGGCCACAGCCCCGTCCCTCGATTCCCCTCGCCTTGGCCTGCGGAAAGCAGCCTGTACCTCCCTCCTCGCAGCCCTCACCCTGCTGGGGGAGACCCTGCACCCGCTTCTCCGGCCTCCTGCTCCTGCTCCCGCTTCCCCCCCCCCCCCCCCAGAGCTGGGCGAGCGCCTGCGAGGGGACCTTCCTCCAGCTCGGAAACGGGGCGGCGGCGAGGAGCCAGGAAGGCCTCGCCCGGGCCAGCATGCCCTCATGGCTCCCCGTGTCGTGCTCTCCCTTTCGGCGGGCGGTGTGGGGTCATCTTGGGCTTCTGCTGCAGCCCGGGCACGAGGAAGATGGCCATGGTCGTGTTCATCACCCAGTGTGGAGTTTGCGAACAGAAGCAACGTTTTTGCCAAACTTTCTGTCCACGAACCAAATTGTTCGTGAAGAGAAGCGTTCGTGAACCAAGGTATGACTGTACCTGGATGTGAATTGCCTGGCAACAGTGACCCACGTTCTGGTAACTTCCCAACTGGATTATTGTAATGCGCTCTGTGTGGGGTTGCCCTTGAAAATGATCGTGATACTTCAGTTGATTCAGAATAGAGATACCAGGATATTAACAGGGACTGGCAGGTATTCACATATAATGCTGGTCTTCTATTGTTTATGCTGGCTGCCAATTGAACTCCAGGCCCAATTTAAGGTGCTGGTGATGACCTATAAAGCCCTAAACGGCTTGGTCCTGGATACCTGAAGGAGCGCCTTCTTCCCTATGTGGCCTCCCACCCCTTGGGATCTGAGGCCCTCCTGTAGGAGCCCTCCTTGAAAGAGATCAGGAGGGCGATTACCTGGAGGACGGCCTTCTCTGTGGTGGCGCCCCAATTATGAAATACACTCCCCAGAGAGGTTCGCCTGGCGCCAATGCTTTTTTCTTTATGGCACCAGGCAAAACCCTTTTTATTCTCCCGTTATTTTAACGTTTAATTGGTTTTAATTGTGATTCTATTGTGAATTGCTGGATGCTGTGCCATTTTCTTATCTCTGCTTGTTGTAAACTGTCCCAAGATGCTAACAATAGAATGGTCTATAAAAGCTTTACATAATATGTGTGTGTGTGTGTGTGTGTTTGTGGGACGGGGGGAGAAAGTGCTGTTGTTTTATTGTTCTATAACGTTGTTTATGTGGCGTCTTTCTTTGCCCCCGTCTTTTCCTCTTCTGTGAACTGGAAGGATTGAGGGGAAAACTGACTGGTCCCCACTGTTCTTTTCTTTCCCCCCTCAGGTTTCGAAGTCTGGTGTGATTTCCTCCGAGCTCCTCCTGGCGCTTTCGTTCGTTTCCACACGTCTGGGAAGGAAGGTATGTATGCCAGTGGGTTGCAGGAGCCCAGGCAGTCTGTTCGCTGTATCACTGGCCTTTGCTCGAGGTGGGGAGAGAGACTTCTTGACGTACATGTTTTTCCTTCTCGGGCAACAGGGAATCTCCCGCAACTATCACTCTTCTCCTCTTGTGGTTGCAAAGTTTGCTATCCTTTTCAGGGTTCCTCGGGGTTTCGTGTGGTTCCACTGCAGCAGGTTTCTCACTCATCAGTTTCCTTGATGATTTTTATTTTATTTATTTATTAACATATTTGTATGCCGCCCCTTGCACACAAGCCTCAGGGCGGCTCACAACATGACAACTAAAATCAATACATAATATTAAAAACTGGCCTATGATAACCCATATCATAACATATCAACAAATTATATACTTAGAAAAAGGCTGAAGGTGCAATCTATGCATGTTAATGATAGAAAAATATTCTTCAAATCCCACCCCCCATTCTCCAACCTGTCAAATGCCTAATCACACACAAATTTTCATCCTTAGATAATAACATTAGATCTTATTTGTATATATGAGCTCACACAAACAGCTTTTTAGAAATCCTATTACAGCTTTAGACACGGAGGCAAAATCCCAAATTTGTAAGGCTATACTGTTTAGTTGTGTCATCACTAAGTCCTAACATTAATGATGATGGATACCTACTACTCAAGTGCTCTCACCTTTTCTTCCAACAGGGCTACTACCTTGTGCTTGTTGCACAGGTAGGCCATGTTGTCCTCAGGTAGGCAACCGAAAATTGCACAGATGTTGCAGGCCCCCGGCGGGACGGAGCCTTCCCGGTCCATTCTCCGTGCTAACTTTGGTCCTCGCCAGGGTAGCGCCAGTGTTTTGACAGACTTTGCACGAGCCACTCACCCCGGGCCGCTCAGCCTCCTTGCTCCCATGGGGCTGTCCTCACCGGGCAACCTCGCCCTGAGCCCCTTTCTATCACCGCTTCCACCATGACTGGAAGCAAGGGAGCGAGTACCTTTGCCGTGGCGTAAGCTGCCTGCCCTGTTATCCTGCACCATCGCAGGACCAGAGAAGGGCTGAAAGGGGCCGCAGGGCCATCGGATGCAGCCCTCTGCTCACAGTGGGACTCCCAGTGCCAGGATCCCTCTCAGATGGCTGTCCGGATGCATCTCAGGGTCACTGGTTTCGTTGCCGTGCTGCTCTGGCAGTCAGGAATTTTTCCCGGAGATCTTGCCAAACTCTGGCTTTCTTTGACTTGACCCCTTTATCCCGTATTCTGCACTCTGAGTTTGCCCCTTTGGCAGCACCAGCACATTCTTGACTCAGTATTTTCTATACTGTCCCATTACAGATGTCTTGGGACGGTTTACAGCAACGTTGATAAAACAGAATAAAAATAAAAATGAGAGTAAAAAAATATCACAGCACCCAGTAAGGTAAAGGCAAAGGTTTCCCCTTGATGTTCAGTCCAGCCAGATGACATGACTGGAAGATGACATGGGAGCAACAGCTCTAGCAGAGATTCCTCTCAGGATTACTGTCAATGACAGAACTCAGGGTTAAAGGGAAAGGGAAAGGTTTCCCCTTGGCATTAAAGTCCAGCCATGCCTGACTCTAGGGGGTGGTGCTCATCTCCGCTTCCTAGCCGAGGGAGCCAGCGTTTGTCCACAGACAGTCTCCGTGCTCATGTGGCCGGCATGACTAAACACCGAAGTGCACGGAGTGCTGTTACCTGCCCACCGAAGTGGTACCTTTTCATCTACCTGCCTTTGCATGCTTTCGAACTGCAAGGTTGGCAGGAGCTGGGACGGAGCACGGGAGCTCACACCATGTGCAGATTCGAACCGGCAACCTTTCGATCTACCAGCCCAGCAGCACAGCGGTTTAAACCACTGCGCCACCTGCAGTCCCTACAGCACCCAGTATTCGGCGTAAAACCACAAATTAAAACAATTTAATCATTACAATATTGGGAGAATAAAGATGTTTTCTCCTGGTGCCGAAAGGAAAGAAGTTGGCGCCAGGCGAGCCTCTCTGGGGGGTGTATTCCACAGTCAGGGCGCCACTGCAGGGATCCTTCCCACTGGCAGGCCAGGTGTTCCCCATCTTGTCAGGATGCATCTGGCTTCTCTTTCCTAGCTTCACAACTTGGCATTGGTCCCTGTTGAATTTCATCCTGTTGTTTCTGGCCCGGTGCCCCAACCAATCAAGTTCACTCCTTGGAAGGCCCTGGTGTTTAGGCTTCAGGGCCTTCCACCTTCCGGCAGACTGTGTTTTAGCTCCTTGGCCCGGAAGATGGACAAAGGGTAGACACAGGGTACCATGCACTGAAAGGATGTGCCTCTCGGGCTCGCGAATCAGCTTGCATTCCACCCTTGGCCGAGGCAATCCGACTGCAGCACAGACTTCTTGCTCCCATCCACTCCCATCCTTGGTCGGTCACTGTAGTCTGACATGACCTGGGCCATCGATTGGTCAAGTACTCTCAACAGCAGTGCTAGATTATGGTGAGGAAGAGCATTTTGCCAGTGGGGAGAGCTGGGCAGGATGTGACCCTGAAGCTAACGTAGCTGCCAAGCTCTCACCTGCACCCAGGTAGGCTTTCGGTGCAGCCAATGGGAGGCTTCTCTCTCTGTTCATTTGCTGAGTGATGTTCTGGTGTTCCTGAGTGGATTGCAAGTGCCTCAAGAGATCAGAACCCCTCCTTGCGAGTAAGTTTGGATCTTTCGTGTCCTTTCTTTGGGATCCCCGGCACCTTTGCGCCCCTGCAGGGGGCTACATCCTTGCTCGATTGCAGGCATCTCGTGGTGGGGCTGTAAAAATTCCTGCCTGGTTTCTGCTGGTTTGATTTCCCTCTGGGGAGCTGCTGCAGGAGAGAAGACCACAGACCGGATCATCTTTTTGCAATGGGCCTTGGAATTCCTTGTGTGTGCTTGCACATGCACACATTCCCTATGTTGTATCTCTTCGTGTTTGGTAAGAGTCACTTCAGATTGTAGGAACCCTCTATCTTTGATGTGTTTCGATCTCAAGTTTACTGTCAGTGCAACACCCTTGAAAATTAGCTTTCTTTTCTTACGGAAAATATTTCATTGCCTGGCTACCTAGACAGTACAGAGTTCATCAAAATCTCTGTATGCGATGTCTTCTCTGTAAAGGCAATCCTTAAGAAATTGAAGTTTCAGAAACATAGAAACAGAGCGAGTCAGAAGGGGCCTCCCGGGCCATCTAGTCTGATCTCTGGCACTAGCTGGCTCCGCTCACGACATGCCCACCATGTGCATGTCCAGCCTATCTTTGAACCCCCGCACCAATGGGGCCTCAACCACCTCCCATGGAAGCCCATTCCATACCCTTGGGGTCCTGTCAGGAAGTGCTTCCTGGCATCCAAATTGAACCTTGGTTCCCTGAGCTTTGCTCCGTTGGAGCGAATCCTGCCTTCCTCTGCAGGGGAGAACAGGCCTTTCCCCATCTCCATGTGACACCCCCTCACATACCTGTATGTTGCCTACAGATCCCCTCTGAGTCTCCTCTTCTCCAGGCTGAAGAGATCCAGTTCTCTCAGTCTCGCCTCATACCCCATCCCCTGCAAACCGGCCACCATCCTTGTGGCCCTACGCTGCACTGACTCTAACCTGGCTATATCCTTCCTGTAATGAGGGGCTCAAAACTGAGCACAATACTCCAGTTGTGGGTGCACCAGAGTTGTGTAGAGTGGTAGTAATACCTCTCTTGATCTAGAAGCCACACTTCTGGCTATGCAACCAAGGGTGGCGTTCGCCCTCTTGACCACTGCATCACACTGCTAACTCATGTTTAGCCTGCGGTCAACCAGTACCCCGAGGTCCCTTTCACAAGTGCTGCTCTCCAGCCACTTCTCCCCTAACCTGTACTTATGACACCTATTCCTATGCCCCAAGTGCAAGACCTTGCACTTATTCACATTGAAAGCCATCCTGTTGTCTCCTGTCCACTTCCACAGTCTGTCCAGATCCTTTTGATTCAGGAGTACCTGCTCCTCAGTTGTGGCCACTGCTCCAGTTTTAGTGTCGTCTGCGAATTTGATCAGCAGACTGTTCACCCTTTCTTCCATGTTGTTAATGAAAAAATTAAACAGGATCGGCCCCAGGACAGAGCCCTGGGGGACCCCGCTTGTCACTGGCTGCCATCCCGATGATTCCCCACTAATGGTTACCTTCTGCTTTCGGTCAGTCAACCATGCCCTAATCCACCGGGCAGTGCTTTGGTGTATCCCAAAACTCCTCAGTTTCTCCACCAGGATATCATGGGGCATGTTGTCAAAGACAATCTTCTCAATAAAGGCAATCCTTAAGAAATTGAGGTCTCAGAAGCATAGAAACAGAGTGAGTCAGAAGGGACCTCCCAGGCCATCTAGTCTGACCCCTGGCTCTGCTCATGAATACCTGCAGGGCATGCAAAGTGAAAAAGGGAGAATCCTGCAAATGCTAAAAGGAAAGGTGCCAACCTTTCCTTGAGCTGGAATGAATTCAGCTGTTTCAGCCTTCCACTCATACCAAGACTTTCATTCTCTCTTTTATCCCAAGCAGATGAAAGCCAAAACAGTATGGATCCCTGAGTCATATCATCAGAAACAAGTGAGCATGAAGTAAGAATAGAGACATTTCAAAATTAAACGGTATCCAAAAAGCAAAAGGAAAATCAAGTAAAGAACAAGAGGAAAATGTCCTGTTTCTCTCGGAGTATTGGAGACGATAACCCTTTATTCCAGAAGTTCAGAAAAGAAGGAGAAATGGTCTAGGGTGTGACAAATTGCCAAAAGATAGATGAAGAAATAAGCCCAAATTGTAGCAACTACAATACCAAATGAATGTGCAGAGTGTAGGAATGAAGAATCCTCGACTTAAAAGAACTCACATTGTGCAATACCCAAATGAACACGTGTGCTGCAGAAACAGCCTCAGAGAGAGCAGAGGTTTTAGTGAGCATCACAGATCCAACACTTAGGAAGCCATCTAGAAACATGGAATGTAGACCAAGCTTAAGTGCTGGTGGAAGGCAAACGAAAAACAAGAGAGTCCAGACTGGAGAGCAGCCATATAAATGCATAGAATATGCTAAGAACTTCAGTGATCCTGGAAATCTTTCTAGACATCCAAGGAAGGATAGAGCGGAGAGAACAAATAAATGTTTGGAATGTGGAAAGAGCTTCAGTCGGAGTGGAATTCTTACTAATCATCAAAGAATTCACACTGGGGAGAAGCCATACACATGCATGGAATGTGGAAAGAGCTTCACTCAAAGTGGAAGTCTTTTTCAACATCAAAGAAGCCACACTGGGGACAGGCCATACATATGTATGGAATGCGGCAAGAGCTTCAGTCAAAGTGGAAACCTTACAAGCCATCAACGAACCCACACTGGGGAGAAGCCATACAAATGCAAGGAATGTGGAAAGAGCTTCAGTGACAGTGGAAGTTGTACTAAACATCAGAGAAGACACACTGGGGAGAAGCCATACACTTGCATGGAATGTGGGAAGTGCTTCCATATAAGTGGTGGCCTTACTAAACATCAAAGAATGCACACTGGGGAAAGGCCATACATATGCGTGGAATGTGGAAAGAGCTTCCATGAAAGTGGGGGTCTTACTCAACATCAAAGAATCCACACTGGGGAGAAGCCATACACATGTGTGGAATGTGGAAAGAGCTTCAGTCAAAATGGAAGTCTTACTAAACATCAAAGAACGCACACTGGGGAGAAGCCATACACATGTATGGAATGTGGAAAGAGCTTCAGTGAAAGTGGAAGTCTTACTAAACATCAAAGAATCCATACTGGGGAGAAGCAATATACATGTATGGAATGTGGAAAGAGCTTCAGTGATAGTGGAAGTCTCACTAAACATCAAAGAACGCACACTGGGGAAAGGCCATACAAGTGCATGGAGTGTGGAAAGAGCTTCAGTCAGAGTGGAAGCCTTACTAAACATCAAAGAACGCACACTGGAGAGAGGCCATACACGTGTATGCAATGTGGAAAGAGCTTCAGTGGCAGTGGAAATCTTACTAAACATCAAAGAATCCACACTGGGAAGAGGTTGCACAAATGCATACAGTGAGCAAGAAAGGGATCTTGAGGTTGGAAGCATGATGAAAGTGCCAGCTCAGTGCACAGTTCCTGTGAGAAGGGCAAACTCCATGCTGGTCATAATTAGGAACAGAAAACAAATAGAATTGCCAAGTTCTGATGTACAAATACTTGGTGCCAGTGCAGTATTCTGTTCTGGTTGCCCCACCTAAAGGGCAGTGCTGAGTTGGAGAAAGTGCAGAGGACTATGAAAATGAGTGGGGGCTGGAGTGGCCCTCCTGTGAGGGCTGGAGTGGCCCTCCTACAAATTTTTAAATGAATGAATGAATGAATGAATAAAATGAGGAGTGGCTGCAAAACCGGGCCTCTACAGCTTAGAAAAAAGGCGAGTGCAGGGGGACATGACAGAAATCTTTGCAATTATGCATGGAGTTTGTAAAATGCAGGGGGAGACATTTTTCTTCCTCTCCCTTGACACTCAAATCTGGGGTCATGCCATGAAACTGATTAGTGGGATGCTTAGGACAGTTAAAGTTTCAGGACCGTGGGAAGAGCTTCAGCAATACTGGCTAGATCGCTGCTCCGTGCGGTGCAGGGCAGAGCTTTGGGTGCCTGGCCTGGATAAATTTCCAAAGCCAGGTCTATATGGGGTGTAAACTGGAGCACAGGGAGGTCCATTTGAGGTGCTTTAACAAAGGAACACAAGGTAGGAGCCTTGAAACATCATCACTTAAGATCTGTTCTGGATTTGACAGAAAGTGTTTTCTTTGCTGGGTATGGCAAATTTGGATTTCAGCAAAGTTTCTGAGAGAGTCCCCCATGATATTCTGCTCAGGAAACTGACCAAAACTGGGTTGGATGGAACCGTTCTCAGGTACATCCACAGTTGGATTCCAAATTGGACTTCTCAGTGGTGTCGTCTCAGGCTGGGGAGAGGGAATGAGCGGGCTCAGGACTCCGTCTGTGGCCCAAATGTCTTCCACAGGCTTCTTAATGGCCGGGACCAAGCGGTGCAGGGGATGGACTCAGACTTGCAGATGCTGCAAATATAGTGGGGTGGCTGATAACCGAGTCGAGAGAAGCAGAGTCCAAAGTGATCCTGATCGGCTGGAGTGCACGAATACCCGAGTGCAGAGAACAATGAAATTCAATAGGGACACGTGCCAAGAACGATCTCGCCACCGAGACCCACCTGAGGCCAACCTTACTATCTTTTCAGTGCCAGGTTGAGATTTCACTGCACAGCGTTTACTTAGTTGACTTTGTTACTTGTCTATTTGGACTCAAGCAGGTTTTATCTTGTTGAAGTTCTTTGAATTTTCGATTCTTTATGGCAACTTTCCCTCATTTTTCACAATGTGTTTGTTATGTGGTGTATTTTCGGTTGTGTTTTAATGGACTGTGGCATCTTTCCAAGAGCATAAGCTCTTGGGCTGTGCAGAAGTTAAAAATAAATACGTTCTACAGGTGGGAGATGCTTAAAAGGTAAAAGGTAAAGGTTTCCCCTTGATGTTACGTCCGGTCATGCCTGACTCTAGGGGGCGGTGCTCATCTCCGTTTCCTAGCCGAGGGAGCCAGCATTTGTCCGCGGACGGTCTCTGTGCTCATGTGGCCGGCATGACTAAACACCGCAGTGCACGGAGCGCTGTTACCTGCCCACCAAAGTGGTACCTATCTACCTGCCTTTGCATGCTTTCGAACTGCAAGGTTGGCAGGAGCTGGGATGGAGCAATGGGAGCTCACCCCGTGTGCAGATTCAAACCGGCGACCTTTCGATCAACCAGCCCAGCAGCACAGCGGTTTGAACCACTGCGCCACCTGCAGTCCCTGGGAGATGCTTGGCTCAGCCAAATTACAAGTGAGAAGAATCTTGGAATTGCTGTGGATCCAGAGCTGGATGTGAGTCAATAGTGTGATAGGGCTGTCAAGAGGGCAGAATCCTATGCATGTTTCAGCAGGGAAAAAACCTTGCCTCTTCCAGCCAGAAATTATCCTGGGACTTGGGATCTCCAAGCTCTAGTCCCTGCCTCGGCCATGAAGCTCAGAAGAACCTTGTGAGGTAGGTTAGCTTAAGGGAGGGAGATGACCGGGAGGTTGCCCAGCCAGCTTCATCAGAGCCGAGGTCTCTCCAGCCCGAGTACAGCGCTCCAACCCAGCTGTCCCCCAAGCTTGGGCTTCCAGGATGGTTTGGACAACAGCTCCCATCAGCCCCAGTCAGCACCCTAGGTGGCAGGCAAACCCATCATTGCTAAACTGCAGGGCAGACCATCCACCCAACGTGGCAGCTGGAGCTGTATTGTGTGGCACTGTCCTGATGGCTGGGCGTGTGGATGGGATTATGCCCCCATGGATGGATGGGGGCATGGGGGGGGTGGATGTCATTTGGCCGAGGAGATCCAGATGAAAGAATCATGAAAGAATGAAAGAAAGGTGCCCTGGGGCTGGAGGCCACCTGGGCTGCTTCCGGGCTCTGCTACTGCCTTCGAACTTGGGGAGGGGGTCATGTTTTCTTCCTTTTCAGGGATGAGAGCCCCTAAAACTGGCCAAGTTGTCATGTCAGCACCTGGTCCTATTTTGCTGGGTGAGTTTCAGCTGCTTTGGCCTGAGGATGTGGAACAGGGGCTTGGCTGGTTTGCACCCATGCCTGCGAACTCTGCCCTTGCCCATCTCGGCTTGCTGAGATGTAAGCAGGGGACACGCACCTGAGTGTTAGGCTAAATAGGAGACGACAATGCAATGCAGCCGCCAAAAGGGCAAATGCTATTTTGGGATACATTAACTTCCAAATCACAAGGACTAGTACTTCCTTGTACTAATAGCCACCTTGGATTGCACGGCAAAACGATTCTTCCCTGCAGTTTAATTAGTATAAATGAATAAAAGAGTGTAAAATACAGTTACACTGATGTGATCTGAACATTAAAATAACAAAAACGCATTAGGTGCGCAGGGAAAGAACTGCACACGGGGAAAGCTTCTTGTTCTCTCTCGGTTCACCTGCATTATGTTTCCAGTTTTGCCTCGCTTTGTCTTTGTCTTCATGCTCGGGGTGTATTTCCAATCGCTGCCTAACTGAGCGATCCAGAATCGATGGCTTTCATGCAACCTGCAGAGAAGTTGGGGAGCCTCCATGGCAGCCGCAACCCGGATCCCCAGGTTCAGTCAGGAAAGCCCCCTTTCGCCTTGAACCGCAGCAGTTTTGCTGAAAGATCACCCAGGAGCCCTGCAGCTACTCACAACAGCATTCAGCCAGGTAGTGGTTCCCAGGGCCAACTACAGCTTCGAGAACATACGCAGAGTGTTTTGCAGATTCTGAGTCACGTGGGCTCAGCAGCTGGGCAGTTCCCTCCCCGTTCACCCTTTGCAGTGGGCAGCTGACCTGTCAAGGAGACCTGAGCAACCTGAGGGGCTTCTTTCCTCTCCTCGAGGGGGAGATGCAACGGAGGGCGATTGCAAAGCCCTTCTCCACCTGGCAGCTTATCCGCTCTTGCAATCAGCAGAGCAGCGGCCCTGGCAGCTTCTTGGGAAGCCACCAGGCCCCACTCCTTCAAGTGGCAGCAAAGGCTAAACAGGAAGCTGGCCCGGAATTCTTGGGCGCCTCCGGAGAAAGGGGTGTCGGCAGTTTATGGCACAAAGGCAGAGACGCGACCTCCTTTGCCGGGATGGCTCTGCCTTCCCGGGAGGGACAAAGCCAGTCCCGCAGGAGGAGCCGCCAGGCCCAAAGGCTCCTCATCCGAGGCCCGAACCCGAAGGAGGCGCCGCGCGTGGAGCCGCAGTTGTCCGGATCTGCTCGCGCTCCGGTCGCGGCCGGTGCAGAGCAGCGTCGCTCCGGGGCTGCTCCCGCCACACGTCCTGGGGGCCGCAGCGCCCGGCTGCGAGTCCGGCCGGCTCTTCCCTCCTCCCTCCCTCCGGGCGCATTTCCGGGCGGCAGGAGGGGCTCCATCCGGAGGGGGCGCGGGCGCTTGGCGGGACCCCGGGCCGGGCCGCCGAGCAGGACGGGGGCAGGTAGGGCCGGGCCGGGCCTGGCGGGGAGGGAAGGGAAGGGAAGGGAAGCGCGGCGCTGGAGCCTCCGGGCAGCGGGCCTGGTGCGGCGGGCGAGCCTTGCGGGGGGCCGGGGGGGAAGGGGGGTCCCTTTCGCCCCCCCAGAAGGAAGGGGCGCCGCTTTTGCCCGCGCGGTGGTCGCGCCAAGAGCCCCTTTGGCGGCCACGCGCGGGAAGTGCCCGGCGCGGGACGGGGAGCGGCGCGGGCCCCGCAGAGCCGCGGCGAGGGCGCCCCGATCCGCCTTTCCTTCCCTCCGCCCGGGGGGCTCCTGGCGCTGCACGGCCCGCAGGCGATCGGCGGGGCGCGGAGGGCTCCAAACGTGGGCAGGGCGGGCCGGGGGGCAGGCGAGGCGAGGCGAGGGGAGGGCGGCCGGGAGGGGAGGGGCCCCTGCGGGCGAGGAGCCCCGGGGCCCCTGCAGCGCCGAGCGTATTCGGAGCAAGCCGTGATCCAGGTTGAGCGCGGCGCCTGTAGATCCTGCAAAGCCCGGCAAGGCAGGGGAGGACCCGGGCGAGGGAAAGGCTCGGATGGGGACCCAGCTGGTGAGACAAGTGGGTGCAGGTTGCTGGAGAGAAAAGTGAGATGCTGTTGTTCACTTTCAATGGAGAAGAAAAGGAGGGAATTGAGGATAAGTTTCAAATTTGGGCTATGTCAGTATTTCAAAAAATACCCTATGTCTGATCGGAATAATTCTGATATATTAAAATCTGAAATGAATGAGAACAAGTGGCAGTTTAGCAATGTTGGTGGTCTTGGTTTGGGAGAATAGCATTTCATAAAAGGAGCATTTTACTTGAGGTTAACTTGTTTGGGATATTGTCAGTTAACTCCCAAAAAGAGTAAGAAGAGTGGCAAAAACAGGTTAGTAAATTTTGTAATGGAGATAAGAAAGCAAAGTTGACTAGGAAATGATGGGATAACTCACAAAAAGAGAGCGGACTATGTATTCAGAATATTAAAGTATATTATGAAGCGAACCAGTGAAGATTTATGCCGAATAGCATTTGGAAGCCAGATGAAATACTAAGGGCAGGGATGGAACAGCAGGAACTTTTGAATCTTTCTTAAATATATTTTCAATGCAATGATAAGAGGATGATTAAATAGAAAATCCCATTTTGAAAAATTTGGGAGAAGTACAGGGAAGAATTTATGCCAATTTTCTGACCAGTGAGTCCAGTTACAGAGGTTAGAGTTTTTCCAGAAAATTTGAGGAAAATTTGAAACAGGTACTGAAAGAAAAGCAAATATTTGGAGAAAAGGATTGGATGGAGAAAATGGGAAACCAAGTGGCATTATCAGGAAAAGACAAATTAAGTTTTGGATGGCACTTTTAGATGGAAAAGGGGTTATTTATGAAAGAGTGGAAGAAGGAAAGGAAAACTAATACTCGGCTGCTATAGTCCCGGTGGAGGGGTGAATTTCCTTTACATTGTGTATTTTGTGTTTTTCCCCTTTATTTTATGATTTTTTGTGTTTGTGTTTTAAAAATTCCCAGCAAGGAAAAATAACCATATAAATGAGTACGTGGCAAAAGGAGGTTCACTGCTAGTGGAAGCCTTTTTCCACTTTGGGGACCCCCCACCCCCCAGGGGAGGAAGGTGCCAGGTCAGTGCATGGGATGTGAAGGGGCATCAGCTGGAAGCAGCGTCTTCATTTCCGGGAGGGAATCTTCCCTGGGGAGAAGCCGTAGCACTGCCTAGAGCATGCACAGAGTTTCCTTGCACACGGAGCTCTTGCGACTCCTCCAGGAATTCTCCCCGGAAGACCCCCTGCATGCGTGGAAGTGAGAGAACCGGATGCCCGGATCTTAGTTTTCTTAATGTTGAGTTTCAGGCCAACTTTTGCACTCTCCTCCTTCACCCGCATCAAGAGGCTCTTTAGTTCCTCTTCACTTTCTGCCATGAGAGTGCAGAAATCTGCATCTCTGAGGTTGTTGATATTTCTCCCAGCAATCTTGATTCCAACTGGTGATTCATCTAGGCCCGCCTTTCTCATGATGTGCTCTGCATATAAGTTCAATAGGCAGGGCGACAGTATACAGCCTTGCCGAACTCCTTTCTCAATTTTGAACCAATCAGTCCAGTTCTCATTGTTGTTTGACCTGCATAGAAGTTTCTCTAGACACAAATAAGATGGTCTGGTACTCCCATCACTTTAAGAACTTGCCACAGTTTGTTGTGATCCACACAATCAGAGGCTTGAGGATAGTCAATGAAGCAGAAGTAGATGTTTTCCTGGAACTCCCTAGCTTTCTCCATGATCCAGCATATGTTGGCATCTCTGTGTTGATCTCTCGTTCCTCTGCCTCTTCCGGATCCTGCCGTACTTCTGGTCGTTCTTGGTCCACATACTGCTGCAGCCTGGTTTGTAGGTTTTTCAGCAGGGCTCCTCAAACTTTTTCACCAGCGGGCCAATTAAAAGGTGCTGATGGTGCACGTGGGCCAGTGGGTGGCGAGGCAGGGCAGGCGCGGGCAAGCGAGGCAGTGAGTTGGCTGCTCAGAGATTGTTTTCGTGGCGAGGCAGCGGTGGGCACGCGCAGGGTGAGCCAGGCGGTGGAGGGCACGCGTGTGCGCGGTGAGTCCAGAACCGCGGAGGTGGGCCGGATAAATGGGGATGGCAGACCGGATCCGGCCCGCAGGCCCTACTTTGAGGACCCATGATTTTGAGCATAACTTTGCTAGCATGTGAAATGAGTGCAATGGCGTGGTAGTTTGAACATGTTTTGGCATTGCCCTTCTTTGGGATCCGAATGTAAACTGGCCTTTTCCAATCCGGTGCTTCTCCAGAGAAATTCCAACATCCTTCTGACTTGCAGTATCATTGGCCTAGTATTCCCCAACTTGGAACTCTGCATTAGGTTTCTTTTTCCGAGTTACTTGGGAAACCGGGCCTTACTCTTCCTGCTGTTTGCAGCCCGGGGCTCCGACACCTCCAGATCACCTTGGGTCTTCCGTCCGCCTCCCACGTTGCCAGTCACCCTGGCCACTTTGCTGCCCTCTGCAGGTGTGGTCCTTGTTCCCTGCACTTCCTCTTCGAGGTCATTAATACAGAGAGCTTGTGGGGGAGCCGTCTGTGGGGTTGGGTTTTCGGGGATGGGCTCAGAGCAGGGAGAGTCATGTGAGAGCTTCCATCTGGTACGGAGCGGGCTCAGTGCCAAAATGCACGGCTAGGAAGGCCCCAGTGTCTGACTCAGGGTCTTGCACCATCTGTCTGTCTGTCTGTCTGTCTGTCTCTTTTATAGCAATTTGGCTAGGAAGTCAGGCAAAGGACAGACAGGGAGCCCTGTGCACTGAAAAGGCTGGCTAACGAGCCTGCTTCTAGACGTGGGCCGGGGGACTCCGGCTGTGGCACAGGCTGTTCTCACTCCCACCCACCACGGTCAATGGGCAGAGCTGGGCAGGACGCAGCCCTTAGCCGACCCTGAAGGAGTCGGAGCCTGTGTGGCTGCAAATCCCTCACCTGCAGCAAGCAGCTGCTCGCTTCCCTGTCCATCCGTTGTGGGGGATGGGGCCTCGCTGAGTGACGGGAGCCGCTCTTGCGTACACTGTAAGTGCCTCAAGAACTCGCAAACTCTCCTCCTGAGCAGACCCGCATCGTGCCAATCATCCCTGTGGGATCCCCAGCACCCTTGCGCCCCTGCAGGGGGGCAGTGCCATGTTCCACGGCAGGGATCTCCTGGTGGCCTGCACACGTTCCTGCCTGGCAGTGTTGGTGTCTCAGAGACGGCCTGGTTCCTGTTTCTGCCCTGCAGGAGCTGCTGCAGGAGAACGGGTCGCGGCCCAGATTCTTCTTTGCACTGGTCCCTGCAATTCCTTGTGTGAGTCTCGTGTGCCTGCGCTCATGCTATATCTCCCTGTATTTGATCAGCGTTGCGTAAGATTGTGGCAACTCACCATCTCCGGTGCCTTTTGATCTCCACTTTTCCGGGCACTGTAACACCCTGAAACAGGAGATTTTCTTCCTTATTGGAGATATTAGAGCTGCCGGGACAGTACAGAGCCCATGCAAACCTCAGTGTATGCGATGCCTCCTCTGGGGAGAGAGTCCTTGAGAAATTGCGGTTTTGGCAATTTCTGGGTAGTGGGCAGGGAGACGGCTGAGGTGTTGCCCTGACTGGTGCCAGGCTGCTGTGCGCATCTGTATCGGCCTTTCTCCCCTACCAAGCTTTTCTTGTCTCTTTCCTCCCAAACAGATGAATGGTAGGAGAGGAGAATGATATGGATCCCTGCATCAAGTAAGCGGAAACCAGTGAGCATGAAGTGAGAAAAGAGGGAATTCCAAATTAAAGCATATCAAAAGAGCACAAGAAACCGAATATAGAACAAGAGGGAAACATCTGATATTTCTCAATGTCCTGTAAACACTCGCCTTTCATTCCTTTAAGTCCCGTAACGAGGAAGGGAAAAGAATCTTGTTTTGGACAAATTACCGAAAGATGGGTGAATGTGTGGATCCAAATTATAGAAAGGAATGAGGCCAAATGAACTTGCAGGACGCTGAAAGAGCATCGAACTTGGGATGAGAGTTCATCAACTCCCAGCGTGCAGAAGCCCTTTGAACCCGTGCAATGTGGAAAGAGGCTCAGAGATGGCCGAGGTGTAGTGAGCATCACTGATCCAGCACTTTGAGGAAGCCGCATCAAGTCATGGAAGGAAGGCTGAGCTTAAGGGCTGTCGGAAGACTTAGAAAAAGCGGACGGGTGCAGAGAGGAGAGCAGCGGTCTAAATGCACAGAATGTGGGATGAGCTTCAGTGGTGCTGGAAATCCTTCTGGGCAGCAAAGAAAGGATGTAGGGGAGGGACCAAACAAATGTATGGGATGCAGGAAGGGCCTCGATGAAAGTAGAGGGCTTACTATACATCAAGGATTCCGCACTGGAGATGAACCATATTCATGCGTGGAATGTGGCAAGAGCTTCAGTCGAAGAGGATATCTTACCATCCATCAAAGAACGCACTCTGGGGAGAAGACATACACATGCAAGGAATGTGGCAAGAGCTTCAGTCGAAATGGAAATCTTACCATCCATCAAAGAAAGCACTCTGGGGAGAGACCATACATATGTATGGAGTGTGGCAAGAGCTTCAGTCAAAGTGGACACCTTAAAATCCATCAAAGAATGCACTCTGGGCAGAAGCCATGCATGTGCATGGAATGTGGAAAGACCTTCAGCCACAGTAGTAATCTTACCATCCATCAAAGAATGCACACTGGAGAGAAGCCATACACATGCATGGAATGTGGCAAGAGCTTCAGTGTCAAAGGATATCTTAGAATCCATCAAAGAACGCACACTGGAGAGAAGCCTTATACATGCATGGAATGCGGAAAGAGCTTCATTGACAGAGGAATTCTGAAAGTCCATCGAAGAAAGCACACTGGGGAGAGGCCATACACATGTATGGAATGTGGAAAGAGCTTCAGTCAAAGTGGACATCTTACCATCCATCAAAGAACGCACTCTGGGGAGAAGCCATACACATGCATGCAATGTGGCAAGAGCTTCAGTGACAGAGGAATTCTTACAGTCCATCAACGAAAGCACACTGGGGAGAAGCCATACACATGTATGGAATGTGGAAAGAGCTTCAGTCAAAGTGGGCATCTTACCATCCATCAAAGAACGCACTCTGGGGAGAAGCCATACACATGCATGGAATGTGGAAAGGGCTTCAGCCGCAGTGGGCATCTTACCATCCATCAACGAATGCACACTGGGGAGAGGCCATACACATGCATGGAATGTGGAAAGTGCTTCACCCATGGAGGAAGTCTTAAAGTCCACCAAAGAACACACACTGGGGAAAAGCCATACACATGCATGGAATGTGGAAAGAGCTTCGGTGAAAGTGGTGATCTTACCATCCATCAAAGAACGCACTCTGGGGAGAAGCCATACACATGCATGGAATGTGGCAAGAGCTTCAGCTGTAGTGGACATCTTTCCATTCATCAAAGAACACACACAGGGGAGAGGCCATATGTATGCATGGAATGTGGAAGGTGCTTCATCCATGGAGGAAGTCTTACAGTCCATCAAAGAACGCACACTGGGGAGAAGCCATACACATGCATGGAATGTGGAAAGAGCTTCAGTGATGGTGGAAGTCTCACTAAACATCAAAGGACGCACACTGGGGAAAGGCCATACAAGTGCATGGAATGTGGAAAGAGCTTCAGTCAAAGTGGAAGACTTACCATCCATAAAAGAACACACACTGGGGAGAGGCCGTACACATGAATGGAATTTAGAGCGAGCTTCCATTGGAGGAGAGACCTTACTGAACATCGAAGAAAGAGATTTTTTAATTCTTTACTCAGTTTAAGTCAGGTTTTGTCTTGTAGAAGTTGTTGAAATTTTAAATCTGTTTTAAACGTGTTGTCAAAATGTTCCATGGCAAGCTTTTTCACATTGTTTGCTAATGTGTGGTGTATTTTCAATTGTGACAGTGTCTGGACAGCCATCTTGAGTGGGATGTTGTAACCAAGTGTCCTGCAATAGCAGGGCTTGGACGCGATGGCCTTCTGGCCCCATCCAACTTCCATGAATCGTTCTGTAGATAAGAGCTGCCTTAATGTGAGAAGTGCAGCTTCACCTCCCATTTTCCTGGGAACATCCCAGTGCCCATGTGCTGACAGCTTCAGGAATGAGCAGAGGAGGCCAATGAACTTTCTCCCATTGCCCAAATCCTTGGTGCATCTGCACTTGACGTTTTGTGTCCTTTTCTGGATGCCTCACCTGGACATGGACGTTGTTGACTTGGGGTAGGACAAGAAAGACGATTGGAAGGGCAGGGAAGGGGAGGCAGGGGCGGGAACATTTCTCCAACGAGGGCGACATCTGCGGGGAATTTTACTGTAGGGCATGTAATTAGTTTGCTATTGCTTTTTAATTATTTGCTCATTCTGGTCTTGTAGAAGTTATTTAAATTTTAAATCTGTTTTAAATGTGGTGTGTGGACAGCCATCTTGAGTGGGATGGTGTAAGTGCGTGTCTTGCAAAAGCAGGGCTTGAACACGATGGCCTTTGGGCCCCGTCCAACTTCCATGAATCATTCTGTGGATAAGAGCTGCCTTAATGTGAGAAGTGCAGCTTCACCTCCCATTTTCCTGGGAACATCCCAGTGCCCATGTGCTGACAGCTGCAGGAACGGGCAGAGGAGGCCAGTATCAGAATCCCCGGCAAGAGGAGTTGCCTTTCCCCCTGGGCTTCGGGGGGGAAGTGATGCGTCTCCTGCCCAGGCAGCTTTGGAGATTCACATGCAGGTTCATGGTCTGCAATCATTTTTGCTACTGAGTCCGGGGCAGGGGTAGGATTAGGCAACGCACTCCAAAAGACGGGGCGACCCCACTCAGGCCCCACAGAAAGGAACCAAGGAAGGTGGACTTGGCTTTGCCCCAGCTCAGCTTATACTCTGTCATTTACAGAGTATAAATGCCCCTACAGCCTTGTCCTCTACAGCCTTGTCCTCCTAGGATATTGTCAGAGAGCCTAGTCTGAAGAAATGCCTGGATTTCAGTCCCCTGCCCTGTATGGGGATTTCTCCCTCCAAGATGAAAACAGGCCCCCACAGTATCCAGGAATCTTCATAGGAAAAGTTCTGCAGGGCACCTTCCTTCCCCCAAACATGCCCAAAACAAAGGAACCAATGAAGGTTCTCTTGGTCTCCTTTTAAAGTGACGGTGCTGCGCAGAAGCCTCCACGAACCCATTGAAATCCATCCGGTGGAAGCTTTGCTTTTTTAAAATTTTGGAAGCAAACTGTTGCATTGCTAATGCATATCCTCTGATTCTGCAGAGCCTCAGGAAGGGGCAACCCTTAAAGTACCCGGCCTCACTGAGACTGAGAGCCTTCCTTCTGTAGACTGAAGCCCTCGGAGGAAGAAAGAGCTTTCCCGGGCAGCGTTTTCTTAGCCTGGGACGCTTGTCCGGGCTCAAAATGATGCCAAAGAGCAGGATGCGCCTGGCGTCTCTCCTCAAGGAGAAGATGCAGCTGTAGAGGATGGCATGGCCAGGAGGCTCCTTGGTGTTGACCCAGAGAGGGCTGGGGAGCGTGTGCAGCCCAGGGGAGCTCTCCGTCCTGTGCTTGGGGACGAGGAGAACAGGGATGGGCGGCAGGTCCAGGGCTAGAGGGGCCCTCGTGGGTCAAGGAAGATCTCTTGCACTATGGTGGATAGAAGCAATTTTTCCAATGCTACTGCAGTATTTGTTGAGGAAGGTGAGTCAGAGAGAGGGCTTGTATTAAGGGAACGGAGGGAACAGCCTGTGCAGCCACAGCCCTATTGGTGGACGTAGCCAGGAAGGAACATTTTGGGGGAGCTTTGCTGGTAACGGTGGCACACCAAGTGCCAGCTCTGTTGGCCACCAGGGCCAGCTGGAAAGTGGTTAAGTGACTCCTGACTTGTTAAGTATGAGGCTGTATTGGCCAATCCAGTGGATATGATTCTGAGCACTGGAGGAGCTGTGTCTCCTGTAATTTCTTGATAGGAGGCAGTGGCGACTTGGAGCAAGAGCCTGATTGTGTGGAATCCGTGGGTCTGGACACGAAGGGGAAGACTTCCTGGAAGCACCGTCAGAGGGAGGAGTTGATGCTTTCATAGATGGGTCATCCAGTGTGTGGGAAGGGGAAAGGCATGGTGGATGCGCAGTAATGGAAGGGAAGCCGGTGGGGGATAGTGGGAGACTGTCCTCCTCCTGGCCAGCCTAAACCTTTGTTGTTGTTGTTAGTTGCAAAGTCGTGTCCAGCCCATTGCGACCCCATGGACAACATTCCCCCAGGCCTTCCTGCCCTCCACCATCCCCCGGAGTCCATCTAAGCTCACACCAACTGCCTCAGTGACTCCATCCAGCCACCTCATCCTCTGCCATCTCCTTTTGCCGTCAATTGTTCCCAGCATTAGGCTCTTCTCCAGGGAGTCCTTCCTTCTCATTAGGTGGCCAAAGTATTTGGGTTTCATCTTCAGGATCTGGCCTTCTAAAGAGCAGCCAGGGTTGATCTCCTCTAGGACTGACCGGTTTGATCGCCTTGCGGTCCAAGGGACTTGCAGGAGTCTCCTCCAGCACCACAACTCAAAGGCCTCAATCCTTTTGCGCTCAGCCTTCCTTATGGTCCAGCTTTCACAGCCATACATTGCAACTGGGAAAACCATAGCCTTGACTATACGCACTTTTGTTGGCAGGGTGATGTCTCTGCTTTTTAGTATGCTGTCTAGATTTGCCATAGCTCTCCTCCCCAGGAGCAAGCGTCTTTTAATTTCTTGGCTGCAGTCCCCATCTGCGGTGATCTTGGAGCCCAGGAAAATAAAATCTGTCACTACCTCCATTTCTTCCCCATCTATTTGCCAGGAAGTGAGAGGACCGGATGCCATGATCTTAGTTTTCTTTTTCTTTTTTTCAAAATAAGTTTTATTTGATATTATAATCCTAAAAAAACAAAAAGAAAACTAGAAACAACATCCATCATCAAAAGCATCGAGCCTGCTGGATCAGCCTCCACATCCTTCTTTTTCCGTTTATAATAACATAAAAACATATTTAAATCTATGCAAAGTCCCGTTTCTCTAGCCAGTAATAAAAAAAGTCCTAGGTTTGATAGAAGTCAGTATCTTCCTTGTCCTTCAATGATAAAGTCAATCTATTCATTTCTGCACAGTCCAGGATCTTTTTTAGAATCAGTTCATCTGTGGGTAGTTCTTCACTTTTCCAGTGTTGAGCGAATGCAATCCTCGCCGCAGTGATTACATCTAAAATCAAACACATTTCTTGTTTACTAGTGTCCTCTGGTATAATGCCTAATAAAAAAACTTCAGGTTTAAAAGCTAAGGATTTTTGTAACATTTCATCGAGCCATTTATGTATTTTAATCCAATGCTTTTTCACGTTATCGCAAGTCCACCACATATGATAAAAAGTACCCAATTTATGTTTACATTTCCAACATCCATTTGACATATTTGGAAACATCTTAGCTAATCTGTTTGGCGACAGATAGCATACAGATAAAAAACATTTTATACAAGTTTTCTTTATACAAAGTTGCTAATGTTACCTTAATATTTCTCTCCCACAGCTTTTGCCACTTTTCTAATTCAATATTATATCCAAAATTTTGTGCCCACGTTGTCATAGCTTCCTTAACCTGTTCGTTTTCCATTTTCCTATCAAGTAAGAAGTCATATAATCTTTTAATCGTTTTCTTATCTGATTTAAGCATCACTTGATCAAATGCTGTTAAGTCCTTATAAAAACCCACGCTTTATAATCTTTAGCGTATCTCGATTGTGTCTGCACCTTATACCACCAAGAGATATTAGGTCCCTGTTCTTGTGTTTCTTGATTCAATTTCAGTCCTCCACCCTTATCCAAAATGTCATCATATCTTATAATCCCTTCAAAATTCAATGCATTTGGATACACAAACACTTCCATGGGTGAAAGCCATCTTGGTAATTTATTATACAATTTTATCTTTAACTTTTCCCACACCGACATTAATGATTTTCGCTAGTGACTTCCTTATGGTCCAGCTTTCATAGCCATACATTGCAACTGGGGAAACAGAAACATAGGAACAGAGTGAGTCAGAAGGGACCTCCCGGGCCATCTAGTCTGACCTCCGGCACCAGCCGGCTCCGCTTACGACATGCCCACCATGTGAACGTCCAGCCTATCCATGAACACCCGCACCGATAGGGCCTCAATGACCTCCCATGGAAGCCCATTCCACACCCTCGGGGTCCTCACTGTCAGGAAGTGTTTCCTGGCGTCTAAAGGGAATCTGGGTTCCCTGAGCTTTGCTCCTTTGGAGCGCGTCCTGCCTTCCTCTGCGGGGGGAGGTCTCTACCCATCTCCATGTGACATCCCCTCACATACCTGTATGTCGCCAACAGATCCCCTCTGAGTCTCCTCCAGGCTGAAGAGACCCAGTTCCCTCAGTCTTGCCTCATACGGCATCCCCTGCAAACCAGCCACCATCCTTGTGGCCCTACGCTGCACTGACTCCAACCTGGCTATATCCTTTTTGTAATGAGGGGCCCAAAACTGAACACAGTACTCCAGTTGCGGGCACACCAGAGTCCTGTAGAGTGGTAGTAATACCTCTCTTGATCTAGAAGCTATGCAACCAAGGGTGGCATTCGCCCTCTTGACCACCGCATCACACTGCTGACTCATGTTTAGCCTGCAGTCAACCAGCACCCGGGTCCCTTTCACAAGTGCTGCTCTCCAGGCACTTGTCACCTAACCGGTACTTATGACAGCTATTCCTATGCCCCAAGTGCAAGACCTTGCACTTATTCACATTGAAAGCCATCCTGTTGTCTCCTGCCCACTTCCATAGTCTGCCCAGATCCTTTTGGATCTGGAGCACCTGCTCCTCAGTTGTGGCCACTGCTCCAGTTTTAGTGTTGTCTGCGAATTTGATCAGCAGACTGTTCACCCCTTCTTCCATGTAGTTAATGAAAAGATTAAACAGGATCAGCCCCAGGACAGAGCCCTGGGGGACCCCGCTTGTCACTGGCCGCCATCCTGATGATTCCCCACTAATGGTTACCTTCTGCTTTCGGTCAGTCAGCCATGCCCTAATCCACCGGACAGTGCTTTGGTGTATCCCAAAACTCCTCAGTTTCTCCACCAGGATATCATGGGGCACTTTGTCAAAGGCCTTGCTGAAATCCAGGTATACCACATCCACTGCATCCCCTCCATCTAGCCATCTTGAAACCTTGTCATAGAGTTTCACAAGGTTTGTCTGGCAGGACCTGTTTTTGCGGAAGCCATGTTGTGTGGCTGTCAGCCTCCCTTCCCTATCTAGCATCACTAGTTCTCTCCCTATTATGAGCCTTTCCATTGTTTTTCCTACAATGTATGTAAGGCTAACTGGTCTATAATTCCCCGTGTCCTTCCTACTACCCTTTTTGAAAATTGGGACCACTGATGCCACCCTCCAGTCCTCTGGAACTTCACCCGTTCTCCACGAGGCCTCAAAAATGGAGGCCAGCGGGCGTGAGCGAACCCCTGCCAACTCTCTAAGTACTCTCGGGTGTAACCCGTCAGGGCCTGGCACCTTTGTAATGTCTAATGCCCTGAGGAGCCCCTCGACTTAAAGGGGGGTGACTCTAATCTGTGCCCCAAAGTCCCCAGCCTCATCTAATCTCCTATGCAGATATCCCCCGTCCTGCTTTGGGGAGAACACAGAGGCAAAATAGTCATTTAGCATCTGTGCCTGTTCCCTCATGTCAGTCACTGGATCTCCTTCCTCCTTATTTAGTGGTCCCACCACTTGTCTCCCCTTCCTATTTCTATTTACATGCTGAAAGAAGCCCTTTTTGTTGCTCTTGATATTCTTGTCAAGTCTCAGCTCGTAATCAGTCTTAGCCTTGGGAAGAATCCTTCTGCAATGGTCCTCCTTCTCCTTTTGTCTATTTCCCCCAGTACCCATTTCCTGTGGAGGCTCCTCTTTCGTCTAATCCCCCTAACCACCTCCTTTCGCATCCATGGCGGCACTCTCCTCCGCCTCCCCACCTTACTGACTAGAGGTATCGTCAGGGCTTGCGCCTGCAAAACCTCCCTTTTGAGTGCCATCCACCCCTCCTCAACTCGCTTACCTTCCAGTAACCTATCCCAGGAGACTTTCCCCAGTCTGGCCTTCAGTTGGCCAAAGTTGGCCCTCTTGAAGTCCCAGCTTCTAGTGCTCGCTCTGCTGCACGGCCCCAGTCCCCTGATCTCAAAGCAAAGGATGGAGTGATCACTCGCATCCAGAGCTCCCCTAATCTGTACTTCATCTATCAGCTCCTCCCTATTGGTCAAGACCAAGTCAAGGATGTTTCCCCCCCTCGTCGCCTCTCGGACCCTCTGTGTGAAAAACCCACCCTCTATAGCTTCTAGGAAGTGACGTGGCCTAGCTGTCACCGCCGAGTGAGTCTCCCAAGTAATATCAGGGAGATTGAAATCTCCCATAATTACTGTGTCTCTCCCCCAGAAATCCTTAGAATCTGGCCTGTCAGGACATCATCCAGGGTCTCAAGTTTATTGATTTATTTAATTTATTTATTAGACAAATTTCTATGCCGCCCCTTGCCAACTAGCCTCGGGGCGGCTTACAACAGATATAAAAACACAAACACAGACCAAAAATCCAAAACAATACACAATATACAATCTAAAATTATACAATCTAAATTGGCCATCTCAAAGTCACAATTTAAAACTATAAATAATCCTTATAAACAATTAAAATTTACAATTTAATTTAATTTACAATTTAATTTACAATTAAATTAATAAATTAACAATTAAAATATTTCTTAAATAAAAAGGTCTTCGCCTGGTGCTGAAAAGCAAATAATGACGGTGCCAGGCGAGCCTCTCTGGGGAGCACATTCCATAAGCGGGGTGCCACCGCAGAGAAAGCACTCCTCCGGGTGCTCACCCTGTTCACTTCCCTCACAGAGTGTTCTCGGAGGAGAGCATCTGCCGCGATCGTAAGGGGCGGGAGGGCATATATGGTCGCAGGCGCTCCTTTAGGTAACCAGTTGACCTGGAGGGCGATAACATACCCCCACTGTCAGGTCTCTTTCCCAGTCAAAACCCCAAGTTTCACCCAGACTGCCTCTGCCGAATCCCCATCTGTGCTGCATTCTGTCTCACTGCATCCTATCCCTTCCCTGACGTATAAAGCCACGCCCCCACCTCTCTTTCCCTTCCTGTCCTTTCTAAACAGGTGATACCCCTCTATGTTTACATTCCAGTCTTGCCTTTCATCCCACCAAGTTTCTGTGATTCCCACCAGATCGTACCCTCCTATTCCCAGGAGAGCTTCAAGCTCTTCCTGCTTATTATTTCAGCTGGGGTCCTCAAACTTTATCAACAGGGGCCAATGGAAAGGTGCTGGTGGTGCGCGCGGACCGGCGAGCGGGGGCAGGCGTGTGGGGCAGTGGCTTGGCCGCTTGGAGATTGTTTTCGTGGCGAGGCAGCGGTGGGCATGTGCAGGGTGAGCCAGGGGGTGGAGGGCACGCGTGTGCGCGATGAGTCCAGAACCGTGGAGGCGGGCCGGATAAATGGGAATGGTGAACTGGATCCGGCCCGCAGGCCCCACTCTGAGGACCCATGATTTTGAGCATAACTTTGCTAGCATGTGAAATGAGTGCAACGGCGTGGTAGAACATTTGAACATTTTTTGGCATTGCCTTTCTTTGGGATCCGAATGTAAACTGGCCTTTTCCAATCTGGTGCTTCTCCAGAGAAATTCCAAGATCCTTCTGACTTGCAGTATCATTGGCCTAGTATTCCGCAACTTGGAACTCTGCATTAGGTTTCTTTTTCCTGGTTCCTTGGGAAACCGGGCCTTGCCCTGTATTGAGGTTCTTCCTGCTGTTTGCAGCCCAGGGCTCCAACACCTCCAGATCACCTTGGGTCTTCCGTCCGCCTTCCACGTTATTTATTTATTTATTTATTAATTAAAACATTTCTGTGCCGCCCCATCGCAATAAAGCCTCGGGGTGGCTTACAACAATAAATTAAAACATATAAATTCATTTAAAACCTTCCTCCCCCGCCCCGGTGCATCTTGGCAAAAACCCTTTAAAATACAATCCAACTTCACAATTGTTAACAATAAACAAATTAACAGTTGAAATATGATTTAATTAAAAAGGTCTTTGCCTGGCGCCGAAAAACAAATAACGGCGCCAGGCGGACCTCTCCGGGGAGCGCGTTCCATAATTGGGGAACCACTGCCAAGAAAGTCCTCCTCCGGGTACTTACCCTCTTAATCTCCCTCACTGAGGGTTCCGGAGGAGGGCCTCTGCTGCTGATCTCAAGGGGCGGGAGGGCATATATGGGTGTAGGCGCTCCATTAGGTATTCCGGTGACGTTACCAGTCACCCTGGCCACTTTGCTGCCCTCTGCAGGTGTGGTCCTTGTTCCCTGCACTTCCTCTTCAAGGTCATTAATACAGAGAGCTTGTGAGGGAGCCGTGTGTGGGGTTGGGTTTTCGGGGATGGACTCAGAGCAGGGAGAGCCGTGTGGGAGCTTCCATCTGGTACGGAGCGGGCTCAGTGCCAAAATGCACGGCTAGGAAGGCCCCGAAGTCTCAGCCTCAGGGACTTGCACCGTCTGTCTGTCTGTTTTATAGCTATTTGGCAGGGAAGTTGGACAAAGGGCAGACACTGAGCCCTGTGCACTGAAAAGGCTGGCTAACGAGCCTGCTTCCAGACGGACCAGGGGACTCCGGCTGTGGCACAGGCTGTTCTCGCTCCCACCCACCACGGCCAATGGGCAGAGCTGGGCAGGACGCAGCCCTAAGCCGACCCTGAAGGAGTCGGAGCCTGTGTGGCTGCAAAGCCCTCACCTGCATCCAGGCAGGCGTCTGCGGCAAGCAGCTGCTCGCTTCCCTGTCCATCTGTTGTGGCTGATGGGGCCTCGCTGAGTGACGGGAGCTGCTCTTGCATACAGTCTAAGTGCCTCAAGAGCTCGCAAACTCTCCTGAGCAGACCCGCATCGTGCCAATCACCCCTCTGGGATCCCTGGCACATTTGCGCCCCTGCAGGGGGGCACAGCCATGTTCCACGGCAGGCATCTGCTGGTGGGCTGCACACATTCCTGCCTGGGAGTGTTGGTGTCTCAGAGACGGCCTGGTTCTGGTTTCTGCCCTACAGGAGCTGTTGCAGGAGAACGGGTCGCGGCCCAGATTCTTCTTTGCACTGGTCCCTGCAATTCCTTGTGTGAGTCTCGTGTGCCTGTGTGCATGCTATATCTCCCTGTATTTGATCAGCGTTGCGTAAGATTGTGGCGACTCACCATCTCTGGTGCCTTTTGATCTCAGCTTTTCCGAGCACTGTAACACCCTGAAACAGGAGATTTCCTTCCTTATTGGAGATATTAGAGCTGCCGGGACAGTACAGAGCCCATGCAAACCTCAGTGTATGCGATGTCACTCTGGGGAGAGAGTCCTTCAGAAATTGCGGTTTTGGCAGTGCGTGCGCAGTGGGCAGGGAGACGGCTGAGATGTTGACCAGATTTGCATCTGTGTGGGCCTTTCACCCCACCAAGGTTTTCTTGTCTCTTTCCTCCCAAACAGGTGAATGGTAGGAGAGGAGAATGATATGGATCCCTGCATCAAGTAAGCGGAAACCAGTGAGCATGAAGTGAGAAAAGAGGGAATTCCAAATTAAAAGATATCAAAAGAGCACAAGATGACCGAGTACAGAGCAAGACGGAAACATCTGATATTTCTCAGTGTCGTGCAAAAACTTGCCCTTCATTCCTTTAAGTCCAAGAAAGAGGAAGGGGAAAGGATCTTGTTTTTGACAAATTACCGAAAGATAGATGAATGTATGGATCCAAATTGTACCAAGGAATGAGGCCAAATGTAGAAAGAGGCTCAGAGATAGCCGAAGTTTAGTGAGCATCACTGATCCAGCACTTTGATGAAGCCACATCAAGTCATGGAAGGAAGGCTGAGCTTAAGTGCTGGCAGAAGGCTTGGAAAAAGCAGACGGGTGCAGAGTGCAGAGCAGCCGTCTAAATGCACAGAATGTGGGAAGAGCTTCAGTGGTGCAGGAAATCGTTCTGGGCAGCAAAGAAAGGATGTAGGGGAGGGACCAAACAGATGTATGGGATGCAGGAAGGGCCTCCATGAAAGTAGGGGTCTTACTATATGTCAAGGGTTCCACACTGGATTTGCACCATATTCATGCGTGGAATGTGGCAAGAGCTTCAGCCAAAGTGGCCAGCTTACCATCCATCAAAGAACGCACTCTGGAGAAACGCCATACACATGCATGGAATGTGGCAAAAGCTTCATTCAAAGTGGTACTCTTAACGAACATCAAAGAATTCACTCTGGAGAGAAGCCATACACATGCATGGAATGTGGCAAGAGCTTCAGTCAAAGTGGACATCTTACCATCCATCACAGAATGCACACTGGGGAGAAGCCATACATGTGCATGGAATGTGGAAAGAGCTTCAGCCACAGTGGTACTCTTAAGAAACATCAAAGAACACACACTGGGGAAAAGCCATACACATGCATGGAATGTGAAAAGAGCTTCAGTGTCAGAGGAAATCTTACTAAACATCAAAGAACGCACTCTGGGGAGAAGCCATACATGTGCATGGAATGTGGCAAGAGCTTCAGCCAGAGTGGTACTCTTAACAAACATCAAAGGACGCACACTGGGGAGAAGCCATACACATGCATGGAATGTGGCAAGAGCTTCAGTGAAAATTTCACTCTTAACGAACATCAAAGAATGCACTCTGGGCAGAAGCCATACACATGCATGGAATGTGGCAAGAGCTTCAGGCAGGGTAGCAATCTTGCCTCACATCAAAGAACGCACTCTGGGGAGAAACCATACACTTGCATGGAATGTGGAAAAAGCTTCAGCCACAGTGGTACTCTTAAGAAACATCAAAGAACGCACACTGGGGAGAAGCCATACACATGCATGGAATGTGAAAAGAACTTCAGTGTCAGAGGAAATCTTACGAAACATCAAAGAACGCACTCAGGGGAGAAGCCATACATGTGCATGGAATGTGGCAAGAGCTTCAGCCAGAGTGGTACTCTTAAGAAACATCAAAGAACGCATACTGGGGAGAAGCCATACACATGCATGGAATGTGAAAAGAGCTTCAGTGTCAGAGGAAATCTTACCAAACATCAAAGAACGCACTCTGGGGAAAAGCCATACACATGCATGGAATGTGGCAAGAGCTTCAGCCACGGTAGCAATCTTACTACACATCAAAGAACGCACACTGGGGAGAAGCCATACATGTGCATGGAGTGGGGAAAGAGCTTCAGAGACAGAGAAAATCTTACACGCCATTAAAGAATGCACACTGGGGAGAAGCCATAGATATGCATTGAATGTGGCAAGAGTTTCAGTCAAAGTGCACATCTTACAATCCAGCATAGAACCCACACTGCGGAGAGGCCGTACACATGAATGCAATTTAGAAAGGGCTTCTGTTGGAGGTGAGACCTTACTAAAATATCAAAAAACCCACACCAGAGATGCAACTTTCAAATGCGTTCAGTGAACAACGAAGGGATCTTGTGTGCAGAATTCACGGTAAAGATTTTATCCCAGTCCATGGTTACTGGGAATGGCAAACTCCATGCTGGAGAACAGAAAATAAACTTTCTAGGAACTTTCTCCTATTGCCCAAATGCTTGGTGCATTTCACTTGATGTTTTGTGTCCTTTTCTGGATGCTTCACCTGAACAAGGATGTTTTGACTTGGGGAAGGACAAAAAGATGATTGAAAGGGCAGGAAAGGTGAGGCAGGGGCTGGAAGATCTCTCCAATGAGGCTGACATTTCCGGGGAATTTACTGTAGGATATGTAATTACTCTACTTGTGCTTTTTAATTACTTGGTCATTCTGGTCTTGTGGAAGTTATTTAAATTTTAAATCTGTTTTAAATGTGGTGTTTGGACAGCCATCTTGAGTGGGATGGTGTAACGGAGTGTCCTGCAAAAGCAGGGCTTGAACGTGATGGCCTTCGGGCCCCGTCCAACTTCCATGAATCATTCTGTGGATAAGAGCTGCCTTAATGTGAGAAGTGCAGCTTCACCTCCCATTTTCCTGGGAACATCCCAGTGCCCATGTGCTGACAGCTGCAGGAACGGGCAGAGGAGGCCAGTATCAGAATCCCCAGCAAGAGGAGTTGCCTTTCCCCCTGGGCTTCGGGGGGGAAGTGATGTGTCACCTGCCCAGGCAGCTTTGGAGATGGTCTGCAATCATTTTTGCTACTGAATTCAGGATAGGGGTAGGATTGGGCAAACATTCCAAAAGTCAGGACGACCCCACTCAGGCCCCACGGAAAGGAACCAAGGAAGGTAGACTTGGCTTTGCCCCAGCTCAGCTTATGCTGTATAATTTACCCCTGAATCACCCTATAGCCTTGTCTTCCTAGGATATTGTCAGAGAGCCTAGTCTGGAGAAATGCCTGGATTTCAGTCCCTGCCCTGTATGGGGATTTCTCCCTCCAAGGTGAAAACAGGCCCCCACAGTATCCAGGAATCTCCATAGGAAAAGTCCTGCAGGGCACCTTCCTTCCCCCAAACATGCCCCAAACAAGGAACCAATGAAGGTTCTCTTGGTCTCCTTTTAAAGTGACGGTGCTGCGCAGAAGCCTCCACGAAACCCAACTGAAATTCATCCGGTGGAAGCTTTTTTTTTAATTTTGTAAACAAACTGTTGCATTGCTAATGCATATCCTCTGATTCTGCAGAGCCTCAGGAAGGGGCAACCCTTAAAGTACCCGGCCTCGCTGAGACGGAGAGCCTTCCTTCTGTAGACTGAAGCCCTGGGAGGAAGAAAGAGCTTTCCATGGCAGCGTTGTCTTAGCCTGGGACGCTTGTCCGGGCTCAAAATGATGCCAAAGAGCAGGATGCGCCTGGCGTCTCTCCTCAAGGAGAAGATGCAGCTGTAGAGGATGGCATGGCCAGGAGGCCCCTTGGTGTTGACCCCGAGGGGGCTGGGGGAGCGTGTGCAGCCCAGGGGAGCTCTCCGTCCTGTGCTTGGGGACGAGGAGAACAGGGAGGGCGGCAGGTCCAGGGCTAGAGAGGCGGCTGCATGAGGGCCCTCGTGGGCCAAGGGAAGGCCAGGCCGGGAGAAGCCTCCTGGCAAAGGGCAGTGGAAGGCCAGCGGGTTCAGGAGCAGCGGGTGACACACAGAGGGGAGGTCGTGGAGGCCAAGCCAGAAGGACGCCCTGATTGGAGCCAGTTCAGTGCAGTGTCACAAGGATGGGAGCCAGATTTCGGCCTGGGGATGGCAGATGAGGGGAGGCCGAGGGAGCTGGACCTTTTCAGGAGGAGAGGAGACTCGGGGGGAACCTTGCAGTGGCATGTGAGTGTGTGAAGGGGTGCCACGCGGAGAGCGTCATGACCTCTTCTCCCCTGCAGCGGAGGAGAGGATGTGGTCCCTCAAGGAACTGGGTCTCGGGTTGGATGCCAGGAAGTGCTTCCTGTTGGTGAGGAGCCCTAGGAGATGGAATGGGCTTTCCGGGAAGGTGGCTGAGGCCCCTCAAGGAGGGTGTTCAAGGAAAGGTCAGACAACCCCGTCTTGGGGATTGCATGAGTGCATCTGGCCCGAGCCGGGGTCAGACTAAATGGCCCGGGAGGCCCCTCCTGCCGTGGGATGTTCCATGCAGTGCTTCCCGCCCCCGTTCACTCGCCTTCTGGGATTGCCTGAGCCAGAGCATTGCATCTGCTGTTCCTTGCTCTTTTCACGGCCTGTATGTTGATGTTGCGTTTTTAATTTTAACTAAAATTGCATTGCATTTGAGTGTTATGCCTGCATTTCTACTGCACCGTTTCACTGAACTGATTTGTTAAATAAAGCAATGAAAATGGAATGAAGAGAATGAAAGACATTAAAAAATGTGGATTTCCTCTTGTGGTTTTGCTTATTTGCATCCATGTTTTCAGTACTGCAATCTGCCTTTTCATGGATGCACCCATTTTATTCCTAAAATAGAAATACTGAGTGAGATACATAGTAAAGTGATTTGGAAGGACACTCTCAAATTGTATGCTGTGCATTCGCCTTGCGGAGCGTCCTTCACACGTGCTGGATGTGTGTTCCCCAACCTCTTCTGCTTCCCAGGACTCTGCTCTCACTGCTCCATTGACGGGGGTTTGGAATCTGATGAGGTTTTACTTCTGGTGCTGGAATACTCTGGCACACCCATGTCTGTCGTTCTCTATTACATTTCGTGCCACCCAAGAGCCAATGGTCTCCAGACAGTTCACAACATTAGAACCAAAGAATTCAACACAATGAGATACAAAAGAGGTTCACAACTACAGTGTGTAAGAACGACGACCTCCAGAATGAAGCCCAGTCACAGTGCAGATTTAAAATGCAGAAGAGGTTTAAAGCAGCAGAAGCTGAAAGACCAAAACGCCTGGGGAAACAGGAGAATAACTGCGCTGTACTCTGAAAATCCACAGTGTAGGATTGAATCCAAACTGCATGGGGTCCCTTCGTCTCATGGAAGGCGAATGGTGGATCTTCTCGCAGTTGTTGGAATTCGCACATGTCTCTGGGATTTCTGTAGGCACATGGGAAGACTCACCCAAGGCGGGGCCCCAGGAAGCACACAAGGCCAGCTGGAGGGCTGCATGGGGCCCACGGAGGGCCCGATTTGTCCTGAGGGTCCACAGCTCCACACCCCTGCCCTGCCCTCCAGCTGAAAGCTTCCGTGGGTGTGCATCCCCAGCCTGTGGAACTCGCCATCATCGGATGCGTGGTCCTCCGAATGTCGTTAGACTACAGGCCCCACAATCCCTGGTTGTTGACTGTTCTGTCTGGGACTGAAGGGGGTTGGAGTCCCACATTACTGGCTGTCCACCACGAATCTGCACTACCTGGGTATCCTTCCTCCAAGGAGCTCAGGCCACAGCTGCTGGCTCCCACCCCCTTATCTCACAACAATCCTGTGAGGTAGGCTGTGACTTCCCGGAAGGGACCCGGTGGGGCTCGTGGCTGAGCAGAGACTGAAACTCACATTTCCCCACGATCAGCCCATCATCCTCACGCAAAGCTCCGCGGTTTTCCCCCTCTGTTGGGGGGAATGATGGATCCTGGATGGTCTTTGCATGTTTCCGGTGGGTAAAGGCCGCTTGGGCATCGGAGAGGGAGGGGAAATGCCTCGGACCCTTTGCAGAGGGCGGAAGCGGGCGCCTCGGTGTGGGCAGCCGGAGGGGCTCCCACCAGTGCCCAGCGCTCCTGCCGCCGCCCCCCGGAGGACCCCTTTCCCCGCCCCAGCCAGCCCGTTCTGCACATGGTGCTTCTCTTTGTGGGGAGGCCTTTCCAGATTGGCCAGAGATTCACGACCGTCGTTCCCGTCTCGGGGCTCGAGTCGCGCATCTTTGGGCAGCCCGGACGAGCCCTTGCCCGCCACCCGGACGGCTCGGCATCAGCGCCGCCGCTCGGTGCGGGTACTGCAAGGGTTAACGCCGGGAGGCCACGCGGAAGTGTGTGCCCGGTGTGCGAGTCGGACACTGGAATTTAGGGTCTTTCCATAGATGCCTGGGAAGCAGATTTAGCAGGATGGACAAGGCAGAGTAATCTCTTTATCTGCCTCATAATTACGAGGAGTCTTCAAACAATTTTGCACATTCTTATTTTGTAGAAATACTTTATATATGTATTGCTGCTGGCATTAAAAAGTTGGTATGACGCTGGGAAAAAAGCATCAAGAAGGAAGGTGACTATGTGGAAAAGCGATGTTACTTGTTTTTGAAATTCTTAGTAGAGTCTCAGAAAGTGTGGAATTTTTTGAAGTGCTGTCGTATGTTGGCAAGGTTGAAGGGTCCGGGCGAAAATCGATGCACGTTTAGCCAGAATGATGGGGATTGTAGGACTGCTCTTTTGCCTGAACATGCTTCAGTGTTCGCCCTCATAGTACTGTTCCTCTTTCGGAAAGGAGCCTCTCTGGTGATGGCGGGAGTGGCAAAACACCCCCTTGGAGAGTCTGCTGGGAGTGCGGAGAGAAAAGGAAAGGGAGGACTTGAAGCAGTGGCTGATGGATTTTAACTCCCACACCTGGAATAGACAACGGGCCAATTCTGGTGCTCACGTGCTGCATGCAGATGCATGTAGTGAGATGAGATGGGGGAAGTGAAGCAGGCGGGCGGAGCGGGTGCAGCCCCCTAGTCCCTCGCCCACTGAGGTAAAAGGGGGGCTGTGGCGGACGGGTTGGGGGCAAAGAGGAGCTGCTGCGTGTGTGTCCCTGGGAGAGATTCGGATGGAGCGGGCCCTGCCCTGATTGCCATAAACAAGGGAACCGCCTCACCCTCTGGCAGCCTTGGGCACTTCACTGGAGCAGAAGTCCTGCCCGGGTTTGTGTTTTTGCGTTTGTTTGATGACCATGTGCCAGCTCTGAATTGTGTCATTAGGAGAATCAGAATCCTGGTTTTTCCAGGGGCTTCTGAAGAGGAGATCCGCTTGTTTCACAGCACTAATTGGACTAATGGCAGGAGGGCAGGCTGCCTTCCAATGAAACAAAGCTCCAGGAACTAGGTTTCAGGTTGCGTGTCAGAAGATCCTGTCTGAGGGTCAGGAACCCCTAGAAAATGGGCTGGGTTTCCTAGGGGGTGGTTGAGGCCCATCAGTAAAGGAGTTTGGAAAACCACCTGTTGGGAATCATAGGAGCAGAGTTTGCCGAAACCAGGGGTCAGACTAGATGACCGGGGGAGGACCCCTTTCTGACTTACCTTGTTTCTGTGTATTTTCCCTTTCCCCTTAGGTTCTTGCGCACAGCCTTACTCTTAATTCGGCCTGACCTTAGATCAGGCATTGGAATCTCGCCTTCCTGCCCAGAGGCCTCCTTTGGAGATTCCTGAGCACAAAGTCCGGCCAGGACAGCAGCTGCCGGTCCAGGCTTGGAGGGAGGGGCCATGGACAGGGAAGTCTTTTCCCAGTGCTCCTCACCGCGGAGACTGCTGCCTGCATGGCTGGTGGGGGGGCTGGGCCTGGCCCCCCCCCCCGCTGCAAAAGGGTGCTCCCCACACACACGGGAGGGGAAGGGGAACGGGGAGGAGGAGGGAGCCTCCCGAAGCTGCTACTCACCTGTCTCTGCGTACGCCTGTTAGTTGTGTTACCCCCTCCTACATCACATGTCCTTGCAGAAAGAAAGGAGCGGAATGCCCCCTTGGGGAGCTTTTCCATTGTACATCCTCATTACAGGGATAGTAGTAACAGGAATCACTTGCTGTATGTATGCAGTGGTTCCCAGTGGCTTGCAGTGCTGCAAAGCTATGCTTTCCCAACCTAATACTCAGAAAAAGGTATGATTCATATTCGCTAGGTGGGACCACCAAAGAAAGAGTGGAGCAATTTTTCTCACATCAAGGTTCTACAAAAATCAAAGAAAAGAAAAGAAAAAAGAAAAGGGAGGAGTTGAAGGCAGTAACCGTTGCCAGGGGAGACACGGGCCGCACGACCCCGCCGATTCTCCCGGACCTCTCGGTGGCTTTCCATGCCACTGACCATGGTGTCCTTCTGGAGAGGGTGGCCAGACTGGGAGCTGCTGGCCCTGCTTTGTGTTGGCTCTGCTCCTCCCCAGTGGACCTTCTCCAGATGGTGGTGCTGGTGGGTGGTTGCTCTGTGCCATGGCACTTGCCACATGGATTTCTGCAGGGCGCCATTTTGTCCTGCAGCTTCTCCATGGGGCTGCTGGGTGAGGTCATCCGGAGTTTTGGGCTGAAGTGGCACCATGTGCAGCTGGCACCCAGCTCCCCCCCTCCTGGTCCCCTAATGCAGGGAGGCTCTCACCGTCCTTATCCAGTGCCAGGACTCGGCAATGGACTGGATGAGGGGCCCTCAGCTGAAGCAGGATCCAGGCAAGATGGCGCCGCTCCTGGTGGGCAGCCCATCCGCCTGTCCGGGAGAATTTCAACCTGACCTGGATGGGTTGCGCTCCCCCAAGAGGACACGGTCCTTAGCTTGGGGGTGCTCCTGGTCCCCGAATTGTCTTTTGTCTCCCGGGAGCTCCATCTCTCGGCTCAGGCTGATTTCACAGCTGCATTCTGACTTGGACAGGCGAATGTCGCCGCAGCCATCCATGCGCTGAAGGGGCGCTCAGGGCTGTCCTGGAAGAGGGCCTGGGGGCTCCACCTGGTCCCAACGGCGCTGCGGCTCTTGCCGAGGACGGGGCGTCGCGGGCGCATTCGCCAGGCCTGCGCTGGCTGCACTGCCCCCCGAGTGCCAAGTCCTCCATCTTGGAAAACAAACCAAAGGGGTCAATACAGGAGGGGAAATGCACAGCTCAACAGAACTGAACAAGAAAAAGATCTCGGAGGAAATGTGGACAAAGGCTGACTAGGAGGCAACAATGTGATGCAGCAGCCAAAGGGCACGTGCTATTTTGGGATGCATTAACAGAACTAGTACTTCCAATCGCGAGGAGGAGTACTTCCTCTGTACTCCTCACCAGTCAGACCTCATCTGGAATACTGTCCCATTCTGGGCACCAGGAGTTGGGAAAGATGCAGGAAAATTTGAACGGGTCCAGCGGATATCTGGGCAGTCTTAGGGGCTTCTTTCCTCTCCTAAAGCGGGAGAAGCCCAGGAAAGAGCACAAAGTTTCCCTCTGAAAAGTTCAGAAGAGCAAGGGGAGAGCGGGGATGAGGTGGGAGGGGGGCAAAACGGGAGAAAGTCTGTCTGGTGTTTCCCTTTCCCCCCTGGAGCGTCACATCTCCGCCCGCTCTCGGGAAGGTTTCCACTGAGGCTTCCCTTTCCCTGCCAGGCTGGCAGCTCCCCAGGATTCCCAACATCTCCCCTTTGCCGGGATGGCTCTGCCTTCCCGGGAGGGACAAAGCCAGTCCCGCAGGAGGAGCCGCCAGGCCCAAAGGCTCCTCATCCGAGGCCCGAACCCGAAGGAGGCGCCGCGCGTGGAGCCGCAGTTGTCCGGATCTGCTCGCGCTCCGGTCGCGGCCGGTGCAGAGCAGCGTCGCTCCGGGGCTGCTCCCGCCACACGTCCTGGGGGCCGCAGCGCCCGGCTGCGAGTCCGGCCGGCTCTTCCCTCCCCGTCCGGCCCTCCCTCCGGGCGCATTTCCGGGCGGCAGGAGGGGCTCCATCCGGAGGGGGCGCGGGCGCTTGGCGGGACCCGGGCCGGGCCGCCGAGCAGGACGGGGCAGGTAGGGCCGGGCCGGGCGGGCCTGGCGGGGAGGGAAGGGAAGGGAAGGGAAGCGCGGCGCCGGAGCCTCCGGGCAGCGGGCCTGGTGCGGCGGGCGAGCCTTGCGGGGGGCCGGGGAGGGGGCGGGGTCCCTTTCGCCCCCCCAGAAGGAAGGGGCGCCGCTCGCACGACCTTCTGCCCGCTCGGAGCTCCCTGCAGGCTCGGCGGTCGTGGGGACGCGCTTGGCGGCGGCCTTTGTCCTCGCCATCGTCGCGCCAAGAGCCCCTTTGGCGGCCACGCGCGGGAAGTGCCCGGCGCGGGACGGGGAGCGGCGCGGGCCCCGCAGAGCCGCGGCGAGGGCGCCCCGATCCGCCTTTCCTTCCCTCCGCCCGGGGGGCTCCTGGCGCTGCACGGCCCGCGGGCGATCGGCGAGCGCGGAGGGACCCCAAACGTGGGCAGGGCGGGCCGGGGGGCCGGGAGGGGAGGGGCCCCTGCGGGCGAGGAGCCCCGGGGCCCCTGCAGCGCCGAGCGTATTCGGAGCAAGCCGTGATCCAGGTTGAGCGCGGCGCCTGTAGATCCTGCAAAGCCCGGCAAGGCAGGGGAGGACCCGGGCGAGGAAAAGGCTCGGATGGGAACCCCAGCTGGTGAGACAAGTGGGTGCAGGTTGCTGGAGAGAAAATTGATATGATGTTGTTCAATTTCCATGGAGAAGAAAAGGAGAGAATTGAGGATAAGTTTCAAATTTGGGCTATGTCAGTACTTCAAAAAATACTCTGTGTCTTATCAGAATAATTCTGATTTATTAAAATCGGAAATGAATGAGAAAAAGCAGCAATTTAGGAAATTGCATGGTCTTAGTTTGGGAGAATAGTATTTCAAAAAAGGAGAATTTTACTTCAGGTTAACTTGTTTGGGATGTTGTCAGTTAGGATAGTGGGGAAAGTAAGAAGAGTGGCAAAAACAGGTTAGTAAATTTTGTAATGGAGATAAGAAAGCAAAGATGACTTGGAAATGATGGGATAACTCACAAAAAGGGAGCGGACCACGTCCTCAGAATATTAAAGTATATTATGAAGGGAACCAGTGAAGCTTTATGCCGAATATTATTTTGAAGCCAGATGAAATACTAAGGGCAGGGATGCAGCAACAGGAACTTTTGGAATGTTTCTTAAATATTTTATTCAATGCGACTATAAGAAGATGATTAAAAGAATAGAAAATCCCTTTTTGAAAAATTTGGGAGAAGTACAGGGAAGAATTTATGCCAATTTTCTGACCAGTGAGTCCAGTTACAGAGGTTAGAGTTTTTCCAGAAAATTTGAGGAAAATTTGAAACAGGTACTGAAAGAAAAGCAAATATTTAGAGGAAAGGATTGGATGGAGAAAATGGGAAACCAAGTGGCATTATCAGGAAAAGACAAATTAAGTTTTGGATGGCACTTTTGGATGGAAGGGGTTATTTATGAAGGAGTGGAAGAGGGAAAGAAAAACTAATACTAGGGAGGTATGGTCCCGGTGGAGGGGTGCCCTGCGGGTGAATTTCCTTTACACTGTGTATTTTTTCCATCTATTTTATGATTTTTTGTATTTGTATTTTAAAATTCCCAGCAAGGAAAAATAAGCATATAAATGAGTACATGGCAAAAGGAGGTTCACTGCTAGCGGAAGCCTTTCTCCACTTTGGGGACCCCCCACCCCCCAGATGAGGAAGGTGCCAGGTCAGTGCGTGGGATGTGAAGGGGCCTCGGCTGGAAGCAGCGTCTTCATTTCCGGGAGAGACTCTCCCCTGGGGAGAAGCCGTAGCAATGTCTAGAGCATGCACAGAGTTCCCGTGCATACAGAGCTCTTGCGACTCCTCCAGGAATTCTCCCCATTGAACCCCCCTGCATGGGTGGAATGAGAGGACCTGGTGCCTGGATCTTAGTTGTCTTCATGTTGAGTTTCAAGCCAACTTTTGCGCTCTCCTCCTTCACCCTCATCAAGAGGCTCTTTAGTTCCTCTTCACTTTCTGCCATGAGAGTGGTATCATCTGCATATCTGAGGTTGTTGGTATTTCTCCCAGCAATCCTAATACCAACTGGTGATTCATTTAGCCCTGCCTTTCTCATGATGTGCTCTGCATACAAGTTAAATAGGCAGGGCGACAGTATACAGCCTTGCCAAACTCCTTTCTCAATTTTGAACCAATCAGTTGTTCCGTATCCAGTTCTCACTGTTGTTTGACTCTCGTAGAAGTTTCTCTAGACACAAATAAGATGGTCTGGTGCTCCCATCACTTTAAGAACTTGCCACAATTTGTAGTGATCCACACAATCAGAGGCTTGAGCATAGTCAATGAAGCAGAAGTAGATGTTTTTCTGGAACTCCCTAGCTTTCTCCATGATCCAGTGTATGTTGGCATCTCTATGTTGATCTCTTGTTCCTCTGCCTCGTCGAGATCCTGCCGTACTTCTGGTCGTTCTTGGTCCACATACTGCTGCAGCCTGGTTTGTAGGATTTTGAGCAGGGCTCCTCAAACTTTATCAACAGGGGGCCGAGGGAAAGGTGCTGATGGCGCGGGCGGGCGGCGAGAGGGGGCAGGTGTTGGGGGCAGGGGCTTGGCCCCTCGGAGATTGTTTTCATGGCGAGGCAGCAGTGGGCACGGGCAGGTTGAGCCAGGGGGTGGAGGGCACAGGTATGCACGGTGAGTCCAGGAGCTCTGAGGTGGGCCAGATAAATGGGAATGGCGGACTGTGCTCATGCTATATCTCCCTGTATTTGATCAGCGTTGCGTAAGATTGTGGCGACTCACCATCTCCGGTGCCTTTTGATCTCCACTTTTCCGGGCAGTGCAGCGCCCTGAAACAGGAGATTTCCTTCCTTACTGGCGATATTAGAGCTGCCGGACAGTACAGAGCCCATGCAAACCTCAGTGTATGCGATGTCACTCTGGGGAGAGAGTCCTTGAGAAATTGCGGTTTTGGCAATTTCTGGGGAGTGGGCAGGGAGACGGCTGAGGTGTTGCCCTGACTGGTGCCAGGCTGCTGTGCGCTCGACTGAGTGCATCTGTGTCGGCCTTTCACCCCTACCAAGCGTTTCTTGTCTCTTTCCTCCCAAACAGGTGAGTGGTAGGAGATGAAAATGATATGGATCCCTGCATCAAGCAAGCGGAAACCAGTGAGCATGAAGTGAGAAAAGAGGGAATTCCAAATTAAAGGTTTTCAAAGGAGCAACAGAAAACCGAATACAGAACAAGAGGGAAACATCTGATATTTCTGAATGTCCTGCAAACACTCACCTTTAATTCCTTGAAGTCCAGGAAGGAGGAAGGGGAAAGCCTCTTGTTTTTGGCAAATTACTGAAAGATAGATGAATGTATGAATCCAAATTGTAGCAAGGAGTGAGGCCAAATGTGGAAAGAGGCTCAGAGATGGCCGAGGTTTAGTGAGCATCACTGATCCAGCACTGAGGAAGCCACATCAAGTCATGGAAGGAAGGCTGAGCTTAAGGGCTGTCGGAAGACTTAGAAAAAGCGGAAGGGTGCAGAGTGAAGAGCAGCTGTCTAAATGCGCAGAATGTGGGAAGAGCTTCAGTGGTGCTAGAAATAACCCTGGGCAGGAAAGAAACGATGTAGGGGAGAGACCAAACAAATGTATGGGATGCAGGAAGGGCCTCGATGAAAGTAGAGGGCTTATTATACATCAAGGATTCCGCACTGGAGATGAACCATATTCATGCGTGGAATGTGGCAAGAGCTTCAGTGATAGTGGGAATCTTAAAAATCATGAAAGAATCCACAGTGAAGAGAAGCCATACACATCCATGGAATGTGGCAAGAACTTCAGTGAAAGTTTTATTCTTAACAAACATCAAAGAATGCACTCTGGGGAGAAGCCATACACATGCATGGAATGTGGCAAGAGCTTCAATCAAAGTAGAAATCTTACCAGACATCAAAAAACGCACACCGGAGAGAAGCCATACACATGCATGGAATGTGGCAAGAGATTCAGCGATAGTGGGAATCTTAAAAATCATGAAAGAATCCACAGTGGAGAGAAGCCATACAAGTGCATGGAATGCGGCAAGAGTTTCAGTCAAAGTGGGGCCCGGACCATCCATCAAAGAACGCACTCTGGGGAGAAGCCATATCCATGCATGGAATGTGGCAAGAGCTTCAGCTGTAGTAGTACTCTTACCATCCATCACAGAATGCACACTGGAGAGAAGCCATACACATGCATGGAATGTGGCAAGAGCTTCCGTCAAAGTGGGATGCTTACCACACATCAAAGAACGCACTCTGGGGAGAAGCCATACACATGCATGGAATGTGGCAAGAGCTTCAGCTTTCGTAGTAATCTTACCGTCCATCACAGAACGCACTCTGGGAAGAAGCCATACCCATGCATGGAATGTGAAAAGAGCTTCAGTGTCAGAAGTGTTCTTACCAACCATCAAAGAACGCACACTGGGGAGAAGCCATACATGTGCATGGAATGTGGCAAGAGCTTCAGCCGGAGTGGTTCTCTTAACGAACATCAAAAAATGCACTCTGGGGAGAAGCCATACACATGCATGGAATGTGGCAAGAGCTTCAGCTGTAGTAGCACTCTTAACATCCATCACAGAATGCACACTGGAGAGAAGCCATACACATGCATGGAATGTGGCAAGAGCTTCCGTCAAAGTGGGATGCTTACCACACATCAAAGAACGCACTCTGGGGAGAAGCCATACACATGCATGGAATGTGGCAAGAGCTTCAGCTCTCCTAGTAATCTTATCGTTCATCACAGAACACACTCTGGGGAGAAGCCATACACATGCATGGAATGTGGCAAGAGCTTCAGCTGCAATGGTACTCTTAAGCAACATCAAAGAATGCACACTAGGGAGCAGCCATACCCATGCATGGAATGTGAAAAGAGCTTCAGTGTCAGAGGAGCTCTTACCATCCATCACAGAATGCACTCTGGGGAGAAGCCATACACATGCATGGAATGTGGCAAGAGCTTTAGTGGAAGTGGATACTTAACCATCCATCAAAGAACGCACTCTGGGGAGAAGCCATTCCCATGCATGGAATGTGAAAAGAGCTTCAGTTACAGAGAAAATCTTACCAGACATCAAAAAAGGCACACTGGAGAGAAGATATACACATGCATGGAATGTGGCAAGAGCTTTAGTGGGAGTGGATCTTTAACCATCCATCAAAGAATGCACTCTGGGGAGAAGCCATACACATGCATGGAATGTGGCAAGAGCTTCAAGTGCAGTAGCAATCTTACCACACATCAAAAAACGCACACTGGAGAGAAGCCATACACATGCATGGAATGTGAAAAGAGCTTCAATTTCAGAGGAAATCTTACCAGACATCAAAAAACGCACACTGGAGAGAAGCCATACACATGCATGGAATGTGGCAAGAGTTTTAGTGGAAGTGGATATTTAACCATTCATCAAAGAACGCACACTGGGGAGAAGCCGTACACATGCATGGAATGTGACAAGAGCTTCAGGTGCAGTAGCAATCTTACCAGACATCAAAAAACGCACACTGGAGAGAAGCCATTCATATGCATGGAATGTGGCAAGAGCTTCAGAGGAAGAGGAAATCTTACCAGACATCAAAAAACGCACATTGGAGAGAAGCCATTCACGTGCATGGAATGTGGCAAGAGCTTCAGTCAAAGTGGGATACTTTCCACACATCAAAGAACGCACACTGGGGAGAAGCCGTACACATGCATGGAATGTGGTAAGAGCTTCCGTCAAAGTGGGATGCTTACCACACATCAAAGAACGCACACGGGAGAGAAGCCATACAGGTGCATGGAATGTGGCAAGAGCTTCAGGTGCAGTAGCAATCTTACCAGACATCAAAAAATGCACACTGGAGAGAAGCCATACACATGAATGTAATTTAGAAAGCGCTTCAGTTGGAGGGGAGACCTTACTGAACATCAAAGAACTAAAACCAGAGATACGGCTTTCAAATGCATTCAATGAACAATAAAGGGATCTTGTGTGCAGAATGCATGGTAAAGGTTTTATCCCAGTCCATGGTCACTGGGAATGGCAAACTCCATGCTGGTTCTTGCAGAATGGAAAATAAACTTGCCATGAACTTTCTCCCTTTGCCCAAATCCTTGGAGCATCTGCACTTGACGTTTTGTTTCCTTTTCTGGATGCCTCACCTGGACATGGACGTTGTTGACTTGAGGTAGGAGAAGAAAGATGATTGGAAGGGCAGGCAAGGGGAGGCAGGGGCGGGAATTTCTCCAATGAGGGTGACATCTGCGGGGAATTTTACTGTAGGGCATGTAATTAGTCTACTATTGCTTTTTAATTATTTGCTCATTCTGGTCTTGTAGAAGTTATTTAAATTTTAAATCTGTTTTAAATATGGTGTTTGGACAGCCATCTTGAGTGGGATGTTGTAACTGAGTGTCCTGCAAAAGCAGGGCTTGGACCCGATGGCCTTCTGACCCCATCCAACTTCCATGAATCGTTCTGTAGATAAGAGCTGCCTTAATGTGAGAAGTGCAGCTTCACCTCCCATTTTCCTGGGAACATCCCAGTGCCCATGTGCTGACAGCTTCAGGAATGAGCAGAGGAGGCCAATGAACTTTCTCCCATTGCCCAAATCCTTGGTGCATCTGCACTTTACATGTTGTGTCCCTTTCTGGATGCCTCACCTGGACATGGGCGTTGTTGACTTGGGGTAGGACAAGAAAGACGATTGGAAGGGCAGGGAAGGTGAGGCAGGGGCTGGAAGATCTCTCCAATGAGGCTGACATTTCCGGGGAATTTTACTGTAGGGCATGTAATTAGTTTGCTATTGCTTTTTAATTATTTGCTCATTCTGGTCTTGTAGAAGTTATTTAAATTTTAAATGTGTTTTAAATGTGGTGTGTGGACAGCCATCTTGAGTGGGATGGTGTAAGTGCGTGTCCTGCAAAAGCAGGGCTTGAACGTGATGGCCTTCTGGCCCCATCCAACTTCCATGAATCATTCTGCAGATTAGAGCTGCCTTAATGTGAGAAGTGCAGCTTCACCTCCCATTTTCCTGGGAACATCCCAGTGCCCATGTGCTGACAGCTGCAGGAACGGGCAGAGGAGGCCAGTATCAGAATCCCCGGCAAGAGGAGTTGCCTTTCCCCTGGGCTTCGGGAGGGAAGTGATGCGTCTCCTGCCCAGGCAGCTTTGGAGATTCACATGCAGGTTCATGGTCTGCAATCATTTTTGCTACTGAGTTCGGGGCAGGGGTAGGATTAGGCAACGCACTCCAAAAGACGGGGCGACCCCACTCAGGCCCCACAGAAAGGAACCAAGGAAGGTGGACTTGGCTTTGCCCCAGCTCAGCTTATGTTCTGTAATTTATCCCCTAGTCACCCTACAGCCTTGTCCTCCTGGGATATTGTCGGAGAGCCTAGTCTGAAGAAATGCCTGGATTTCAGTCCCCTGCCCTGTATGGGGATTTCTCCCTCCAAGATGAAAACAGGCCCCCACAGTATCCATGAGTCTCCATAGGAAAAGTTCTGCAGGGCACCTTCCTTCCCCCAAACATGCCCCAAAAAAGGAACCGATGAAGGTTCTCTTGGTCTCCTTTTAAAGTGACGGTGCTGCGCAGAAGCCTCCACGAACCCATTGAAATCCGTCCGGTGGAAGCTCTGCTTTTTTTAAATTTTGTAAGCAAACTGTTGCATTGCTAATGCATATCCTCTGATTCTGCAGAGCCTCCGGAAGGGGTCACCATTAAAGTACCCGGCCTCGCTGAGACGGAGAGCCTTCCTTCTGTAGACTGAAGCCTTCTGAGGGGAACATCAGGCGGAAGGAGGAGCTTTCCCACGCAGCGTTTTTAATTGCTGCTGGCATTAAAAAGTTGGTATGACACTGGGAAAAAAGCATCAAGAAGGAAGGTGACTATGTGGAAAAGTGATGTTACTTGTTTTTGAAATTCTTAGTAGAGTCTCAGAAAGTGTGGAATTTTTTGAAGTGCTGTCGTATGTTGGGAAAGCTGAAGGGTCCGGGCGAAAATCGATGCATGTTTAGCCAGAATGATGGGGATTGTAGGACTGCTCTTCTGCCTGAACATGCTTCAGTGTTCGCCCTCATAGTACTGTTCCTCTTTCGGAAAGGAGCCACTCTGGTGATGGCGGGAGTGGCAAAACACCCCCTTAGAGTGTCTGCTGGGAGTGCGGAGAGAAAAGGAAAGGGAGGACTTGAAGCAGTGGCTGATGGATGTTAACTCCCACACCTGGAATAGACAACGGGCCAATTCTAGTGCTCACGTGCTGCATGCAGATGCATGTAGTGGGATGAGATGGGGGAAGTGAAGCAGGCGGGCGGAGAGGCTGCAGCCCCCTAGTCCCTCGCCCACTGAGGTAAAAGGGGGGCTGTGACGGACGGGTTGGGGGCAAAGAGGAGCTGCTGTGTGTGTGTCCCTGGGAGAGATTCGGATAGAGTGGGCCCTGCCCTGATTGCCATAAACAAGGGAACCGCCTCACCCTCTGGCAGCCTTGGGCACTTCACTGGAGCAGAAGTATGTCCGCAGCCTCTTGCATCACAGACTCATCCCATAATCACAGAACAGGCGAGTAGGAAGGGGCCAGAAGGCCATCGGAGCCAAACAGCCAAGCTTGTTTGAAATTTGGTGTGAAAGCTGAATCTTGGCCAGTCTGCACCCCGCCCTGTGCACTCGGCCCTTGCCCATCATGGCTCATTGAGAACTGTGAGCGGGGGACACGCCCCGAGTCCAGGGGGGTGTGACGGACCCTGCGAGAGAGAGCGGGGTCCCGCTCCCCCAAAGCCACCCTGAAGAGCCTGACGTGGATCCAGGGGAGGTGGGTAAGCACAGCCTCCCTGCCCACTTCCCCTTCTCAGGCAGGGGGTTGAGCGGGCGCTGGCTGACGAGTCCAGGCCCTCTGGGAAGAAATAGACTGTTGGGATCGAATCCAGTCCGCTTTAGGCCCGGCTTAGGAATGGAAACTGATTTGGTCCCCCTGCAAGAGGACCATTGCCAGGGGAGGCACGGGCCGCACGACCCCCCCGATTCTCCCGGACCTCGCGGTGGCTTTCCATGCCACTGACCATGGAGAGGGTGGCCAGGCTGGGAGCTGCTGGCACTGCTTTGGGTTGGCTCTGCTCCTCCAAGTGGACCTTCTCCAGATGGTGGTGCTGGTGGGTGGTTGCTCCGTGCGATGGCACTTGCCACGTGGATTCCTGCAGGACGCCACTGTGTCCGCCACACTTTTCAGCTTCTCCATGGGGCTGCTGGGTGAGGTCATCCGGAGGTTTGGGCTGAAGTGGCACCAATGTGCAGATGGCACCCAGCTCCCCCTCTCCTGGTCCCCTAATCCAGGGGAGGCTCTCTCCATCTTTATCCAGTGCCAGGACTCGGCAATGGACTGGATGAGGGGCCCTCAGCTGAAGCAGGATCCAGGCAAGATGGCGCCGCTCCTGGTGGGCAGCCCGTCTGCCTATCCGGGAGAATTTCAACCTGACCTGGATGGGTTGCGCTCCCCAAAGAGGACACGGTCCTTAGCTTGGGGGTGCTCCTGGTCCCCGAATTGTCTTTTGTCTCCCGGGAGCTCCATCTCTCGGCTCAGGCTGATTTCACAGCTACATTCCGACTTGCACAGGCGAATGTCGCCGCAGCCATCCATGCGCTGCTCACGGCCACCTGAAGGGGCTCTTGGGGCTGTCCTGGAAGAGGGCCTGGGCGCTCCACCTGGTCCCAAAGGCGCTGTGGCTCTTGCTGAGGACGGGGCGTCGCGAGCGCATTCACCAGTCCTGCGCTGGCTGCACTGCCCCCTGAGTGCTGAGTGCAGCTCCCCAGGATTCCCGATATCTCCCCTCTTCGGTGTGGAGATGCCATTTTGGCCAGATAATAGTGAACCCTTAAGAGAAAGGGGGTCACCCTGAGAAGACCGAAGGCGCATCCAAGGGCTGCTGAGCCTTCCCGGGGAGCAACCGGCTGACCACGTGCTCAGCAGGTTTTGGCCCTGGACCTCATCCTCTGGAGGGGAGGGTTCCTCGGAGAGTAAGGGCAGGGTTTCAAAGATTACGTAAGCCATCTTGGGTCGCATGCCAAAACGATTCTTCCCTGCAGTTCAATTTGTATAAATGAATAAAACAGTGTAAAATACAGTTGCAGTGATGTGATCTGAACCTCAAAAATAACGAAAATGAATTAGGTTGTCACACCGATCTGCAATATAGGCTCAAAATCAGTTTCTTGTCAGGGCAAACATGTTTATTTACAATTGAATGCATGGATCCATGGTGCCCAAAATAGGAACACCTCATGTTAACTTCCTTAGAGTTATATAGAATACAAAAGGGTTATATACAAAAGGGAAGCGAATACAATACACAGGAAGGTGATTGGATCCTTTCATATGGACAGGAAAGTGATTGGGTACAGCACCATGTGTTGTAAGCCCCCCCAAGGCTTTACTGCGATGGGGAGGCATAGAAATGTTTTAAATAAGTAAGTAAGTAAGAATAAAGAAAAGTTACATTTCACTCTAATTAGAGGCCTATGACAAGCTTTCTAAATTAAAGTTACCTTGAACAGGCCTGCCAGAAAAGGTAACATGCGTGAACTTTATAGGGTCAAGGAGGCACTTTGGCAAACCCATGAAATACAAAGATAGCAATTGACAGGTACCCACTGATGGAGTGGGGTCATTTGGTCTTCACCACCTGACACTGAGGCAACCTTTGTGATCCGTTCATGGCAAGGCAGCGAGGCGGGATGATATACCTTGTTATTCTGTGTACAGCTTTCCCCTTTTTATTATCCTGCCAAACTGCTGGGTGAAACATAACTCTGCGCTCATCTGAGTTAGGACACTCTGGCTGTTCTACGAGTTGGGAAATATCCTGTGTAAGTGGCTTTATGACCATGATCTGGCCCATTGAAGACTCCTGGGGTGAGGCATCCACCGGGGTGGCCACATTTTGAGTACCTTGTGTAACTGATGGAATAAGCTTGATAAAGCATGGTATACAACAGGGTAAGATGAGAATAGCTCCTAATACACAACTCATGACAACAGCATCTTTTTCCACCATGTCTTACCAAAAATGCTCTCTCACCAGTGCATATATATAACTGGTGTTTTTACTATGTGGCCTCCCTCTGGCTAACCATTCCTGAGGTATTTTGGGGTGCCGCAATTGGCTACAGCTTCTAGCAAAAGACAGAGTCCTCCTGACTGCCTGCGCAGGTGAGGGCAATTCGGATAAACACAGAAGCACAAGAGCAGAGTGATTCCAAAGGGACCCCCTGGGGCAACCAGTCCAACCCTCGGCTCCAGCCAGCTCTGTTCATGACATGCCTACCTTATGCATGTCTGAGAAAGACTAGAATAACTGTTGGCAAGCTCTGCCAGTAACAGCCTCAGTTGGAGGACCAAGAAAGCAATCATTCCAAGCCCTTTTACCAGAATGAAATGTAGAGCAGCTTATAAAGCATTGAGCTTTTAAATGTGATGCGCCAAAGAAACAGTTTTGTCTTCCACAAGTGTTGCAAACCCTGTCCTGGCTTGCCAGCAATGCAGTGTCCAGCACCTTCGCATGGCAAGTTGCTGTAGTTGAGCTTTGTCTGTCTGAAATGGCATCAGCTGTTTCACTACAAACATTGAATGCACTAATTGAATGCACTAATGCACTAAAAACTAGCACGCTAATGTCATGGTGATTTGGGAAAACTCCAAATGGTGGAAGGATGGCACAGAGAAATGAATAACGTACCCCCCTTTTGACAATGTCTTCCACCACTGCTTGAACTGCTTCTCTGCAGTTAGGGCAAGAGTCCCTGGGGAATTCTGTAATAATTCAGAGATCGGGGACAAGGTATCCAGCGCCCTATCCTTCTGTAGGGAAAGCCATGAAAGCCTTCTGGCTACTAGCCCTATAAGTCCCATGGGTGATTTCCATGGTTAGAAAGCAAATCCATCTTGTGAAACAGTCCAGAGATCCCCTGCAGAGGGTTTTCTCCTGTGGAGTTTTGTATTTGCCAATGTGAGCCACTGAGCTAGGCCTGCTTGCTGACCTCCATCTTTTGGCCAGCTCCAAGTTGTCTTGTACCCACAGTGTGTATTCCAGGCTGTACCAAGTTGCACTTACCAGCCCCATTTATGTGAATAATGCGTGGCAGTCAGCATCCGCACGTGGTTGCCCATCCGGCTGCAGGCCAGGGCCTTTCCAGCTTAGCAAAAACAAAGCCCCATGCTACCCACCGCACCAAATCCTCTCTCACACACAGGGAGCCTATTCCAGCATGTGCCACTTGGCTGTAAGGATGTTGCTAGTCCACCACCATCACCCCAACTGGTAAAGTGCTTTCAGTGGTCCTTACCTGTAGCGACTTCACATGGAAATTCTTTTCCCCAGGGACCTGAGAAATCTTTTTTTTTTAAACAAATATGCTTGCTTTCCTTTTACTCTCCTTTAGCTGATCTGGGACAGCATGTGCTTGCCCTTCTGTAATCTGCATGTCTGTTTTACCTGGTCCTTGGCGGGAATCCAGACATATAACATGTTCCAGGTGTAAGAAATCCATGCTGGGTTTTCACCAGTTCTACTAAAAGCATAAACATTCTATCACACACTGAACCAGTATTGTAAAACTGAAAACTTAGAAATTAGGAAGTCCACTGTTTTTTCCCTACAAGGACATATAGTATAGAAGGGAGTAATGAAATTAACAGAAGTACACAGAGACAGTCAGAGTAACAACTGCGAGAAACTTCCCCTCTTTCCTTCCACATCATCTAGGCTACTTAGCATTAGGCAGCTGCTAGTCTCTTTGATCCAAGTCTTCAGCCCGGAACCCGATCCTGGTCCCGGATAGGCTGCTTTTCTTCGGGGCTCTTCTCCCTTGCCCCCGCCAGTTGTGGGCCCTTGGCTGACCCTGATGTCTGCTTCTTCTCATCCTGGCCTGTTATGCTGCTGGTCCTCCCTTGCTGGGTTGGTGTTTGAGCAGGAACTTCAGGTCCTCCATGAATTCCACGGTCCTCTGGTCTCCCTGTGGTGTTTGGAGCTTTTCTCAGCCTGGTGTAACGTTCCCACGTAGGCACTTCCTCCGATCTCACTGCTGTGTGTGGCAAGGGGCACCTGGGCCCGGTCCTCCCACCGCATCAATGATCTCCAGGAGGTCCAGTCTCAGGCGAGTCAGCTGGCGTAAGACAGCAGCCCCCCTTCCCTTGTGCCATCGCAAGCCGTGGGCAGCAACCAGCCAGTGGCCACAGCTTCTCACACTGCAGGCAGGCAGTTGATCAGGCACGGCTGCGTTGGCCTTGCCAGGCAGCCAGGTGGCCACTCTGGGCTCGGAGAAGGAGCGATGCCGGCCAGCTAGCCATTGCCGCAGTAGGACGGGAAGAAATGCCAGCCGAGTCCCGTGCTGGAGAGGCAGCAACAGACTTTATTTTCCTGGGCTCCAAGATCACTGCAGACGGGGACTTCAACCAAGAAATTAAATGACGGTTGCTCCTTGGAAGTAAAGCTATAGCAAATCTAGACAGCATACTAAAGAGCAGAGACATCACCCTGCCAACAAAAGTTCATATAGTCAGGGCCATGATTTTTCCAGTTGAAAGGTATGGCTGTGAAAGCTGGACCATAAGGAAAGCGCCTAAGAATGGAGGCCTTTGAATTGTGGTGCTAGAGAAGATTCCTGCGAGTCCCATGGACTGCAAGGAGATCAAACCAGTCAGTCTTAGAGGAGATCAACCTGAATGCCCTTTAAAAAGCCAGATCCTGAAGATGAAACTCAAGTACTTTAGTCATCCAAGGACTCACTGGAGAAGAGTCTAATGCTGGGAACAATTCACAAACCGGTTTCTCTGCCCTGGCCTCCAATCACACTTCGTGCACACAGTACAACAGTCGCTGCGAGGCTGGGTTTCTCAGTCCAGTCTCACGCCCTTGCCTTCGACCTTTGGGAGTTTCCGGAGGATCGGTGCGGCTGCGCAAGAATCGGTTGAGAGGAACCCTGGGATTCTCCGGGGATGAATAAGGGTCACACCGGCCAGACCCATACCCAAAAAGACCTGATCAGATACTTACATTCTGGAATCCAGTAACACCAGCCAAATGGGGTTCCCCTTAGACAATTGCCTACCAGAAACCGTTGCCTTGCAGGAGTCGAAGGCTTCCTTTCAAAGCCGGTATCTTGGCAGGACACCCAAAGATGCTCTACGCTAAAAAGAGCGTGTGCCAGCTAGAGAGGATCAAAGGGTCCCGCCTCACGGTTGTCGCTTGTGTGGAAGCACAGTGTCTCCCCGATTCTGCCCTGTCGGCTGTGACCCCGGGATCAGAAGGAGGACTCGTGTCCCTTCTCCCCGCCTTCTCCACCAGAAAGCTGCCACACCGATCCGCAAAACAATGGCCTGGAATCAGTTTCTTGTCAGGGCAAACAGGTTTATTTACAATTGAATGCATGGATCCATGGGTGCCTAAGATAGGAACACCCGGCATGTTAATTTCCTTAGGGTTATAGAGAACACACAAAAGGGGAGTGAATACAATACACAGGTAGGCGATTGGATCCTTTGGTATGGCTAGGAAAGTGATTGAATACACGTCACAGCACCATAAAGAAAAGTTACATTTCACTCTTGAACAGGCTGGCCAGGTTAAGTAAACAAAAAGGTTACATGTGTGAACTTAGAGGGTTAGGGAGGCACTTTAGCAAGCCTATAAAACAGAGATTACACTTTGACAGGTACCCACTGATGGAGTGGGGTCATTTGGTCTTCACCACCGGACACTGAGGCAACCTTTGGGATCTGTTTATGGCAAGGCAGTGAGGCGGGATGATATACCTTGTTTTTCTGTGTACAGGACAAAATCGGAGAAAGTCTGCCTGATGTTTCCCTTTCTCGGGAAGGTTTCCACTGAGGTTTCCCTTTCCCTGCCAGGCTGGCAGCTCCCCAGGACTCCCAACATCTCCCCTTTGCCGGGATGGCTCTGCCTTCCCGGGAGGGACAAAGCCAGTCCCGCAGGAGGAGCCGCGCAGCCCCAAAGGCTCCTCATCCGAGGCCCGAACCCGAAGGAGGCGCCGCGCGTGGAGCCGCAGTTGTCCGGATCTGCTCGCGCTCCGGTCGCGGCCGGTGCAGAGCAGCGTCGCTCCGGGGCTGCTCCCGCCACACGTCCTGGGGGCCGCAGCGCCCGGCTGCGAGTCCGGCCGGCTCTTCCCTCCTCCCTCCCTCCGGGCGCATTTCCGGGCGGCAGGAGGGGCTCCATCCGGAGGGGGCCGAGCGGGGGGCGCAGCCGGACGGGCGGGCGTTGGGGCGCGGGTGCTTCTCCAGGAGCTTCTCCGTGGAAGAGGAAGGGGGCAGGTAGGGCCGGGCCGGGCTCCGGCGGGGCGGGAGGGGGCCGGGCCTGGCAGGGAGGGAAGCGCGGCGCCGGAGCCTCCGGGCAACGGGCCTGGTGCGGCGGGCGAGCCTTGCGGGGGGCCGGGGAGGGGGGGTCCCTTTGGCCCCCCCAGAAGGAAGGGGCGCCGCTTTTGCCCGCGCGGTAGTCGCGCCAAGAGCCCCTTTGGCGGCCACGCGCGGGAAGTACCCGGCGCGGGACGGGGAGCGGCGCGGGCCCCGCAGAGCCGCGGCGAGGGCGCCCCGATCCGCCTTTCCTTCCCTCCGCCCGGGGGGCTCCTGGCGCTGCACGGCCCGCAGGCGATCGGCGGGGCGCGGAGGGACCCCAAACGTGGGCAGGGCGGGCCGGGGGGCAGGCGAGGGGAGGCGAGGGGGGCCGGGAGGGGAGGGGCCCCTGCGGGCGAGGAGCCCCGGGGCCCCTGCAGCGCCGAGCGTATTCGGAGCAAGCCGTGATCCAGGTTGAGCGCGGCGCCTGTAGATCCTGCAAAGCCCGGCAAGGCAGGGGAGGACCCGGGCGAGGGAAAGGCTCGGATGGGGACCCAGCTGGTGAGACAAGTGGGTACAGGTTGCTGGAGAGAAAATTGATATGATGTTGTTCAATTTCCATGGAGAAGAAAAGGAGAGAATTGAGGATAAGTTTCAAATTTGGGCTATGTCAGTATTTCAAAAAATACTCTATGTCTGATCGGAATAATTCTGATATATTAAAATCTGAAATGAATGAGAACAAGTGGCAGTTTAGCAATGTTGGTGGTCTTGGTTTGGGAGAATAGCATTTCATAAAAGGGGAATTTTACTTCAGGTAAACTTGTTTGGGATATTGTCAGTTAACTCCCAAAAAGAGTAAGAAGAGTGGCAAAAACAGATTAATAAATTTTGTAATGGAGATAAGAAAGCAAAGATGACTTGGAAATGATGGGATAACTCACAAAAAGGGAGCGGACCACGTCCTCAGAATATTAAAGTATATTATGAAGGGAACCAGTGAAGCTTTATGCCGAATATTATTTTGAAGCCAGATGAAATACTAAGGGCAGGGATGCAGCAACAGGAACTTTTGGAATGTTTCTTAAATATTTTTTCAATGCGACGATAAGAAGATGATTAAAAGAATAGAAAATCCCTTTTTGAAAAATTGGGAGAAGTACAGGGAAGAATTTATGCCAATTTTCTGACCAGTGAGTCCAGTTACAGAGGTTAGAGTTTTCCAGAAAATTTGAGGAAAATTTGAAACAGGTACTGAAAGAAAAGCAAATATTTAGAGGAAAGGATTGGATGGAGAAAATGGGAAACCAAGTGGCATTATCAGGAAAAGACAAATTAGTTTTGGATGGCACTTTTGGATGGAAGGGGTTATTTATGAAGGAGTGGAAGAGGGAAAGAAAAACTAATACTCCTATGGTCCCAGTGGAGGGGTGCCCTAGGGGTGAATTTCCTTTACATTGTCTATTTTGTGTTTTTCCCCTTTATTTTATGATTATTTGTATTTTAAAAATTCCCAGCAAGGAAAAATAACCATATAAATGAGTGCGTGGCAAAAGGAGGCTCACTGCTAGCGGAAGCCTTACTCCACTTTAGAGACCCCCCACCCCCTAGGTGAGGAAGGTGCCAGGTCAGTGCGTGGGATGTGAAGGGGCCTCGGCTGGAAGCAGCGTCTTCATTTCCGGGAGAGACTCTCCCCTGGGGAGAAGCCGTAGCAATGCGTGGGCAGGTTTCCGTGCACACGGAGCTCTTGCGACTCCTCCAGGAATTCTCCCCATTGAACCCCCTGCATGGGTGGGAGAGAGAGGACCGGATGCCAGGATCTTAGTTGTCTTAATTTTGAGTTTCAAGCCAACTTTTGCGCTCTCCCCCTTCACCCGCATCAAGAGGCTCTTTAGTTCCTCTTCACTTTCTGCCATGAGAGTGGTATCATCTGCATATCTGAGGTTGTTGATATTTCTCCCAGCAATCTTGATTCCAACTGGTGATTCATCTAGCCCTGCCTTTCTCATGACGTGCTCTGCATATAAGTTAAATAGGCAGGGTGACAGTATACAGCCTTGCCGAACTCCTTTCTCAATTTTGAACCAATCAGTGGTTCCGTGTCCAGTTCTCACTGTTGCTTCTTGACCTGCATATAGGTTTCTCAAGAGACAAATAAGATGGTCAGGTACTCCCATCTCTTTAAGAACTTGCCACAATTTGTTGTGATCCACACAATCAAAGGCTTTAGCGTAGTCAATGAAGCAGAAGTAGATCTTTTTCTGGAACTCCCTGGCTTTCTCCATGATCCAGCGTATGTTGACATCTCTATGTTGATCTCTCGTTCCTCTGCCTCTTCGGGATCCTGCCGTACTTCTGGTCGTTCTTGGTCCACATACTGCTGCAGCCTGGTTTGTAGTATTTTCAGCAGGGCTCCTCAAACTTTATCAACAGGGGGCCGAGGGAAAGGTGCTGATGGCGCGTGCGGACCGGCGAGGGGGGGCAAGCGTGTGGGGCAGTGGCTTGGCCCCTCGGAGATTGTTTTCATGGCGAGGCAGCAGTGGGCACGGGCAGGTTGAGCCAGGGGGTGGAGGGCACAGGTATGCACGGTGAGTCCAGAAATTCTGAGGTGGGCCGGATAAATGGGGATGGCAGACCGGATCCGGCCCGCAGACCCAACTTTGAGGACCCATGATTTTGAGGATAACTTTGCTAGCATGTGAAATGAGTGCAATGGCGCGGTAGTTTGAACATTTTTTGGCATTGCCCTTCTTTGGGATCCTAATGTAAACTGGCCTTTTCCAATCCGGTGCTTCTCCAGAAAAATTCCAAGATCCTTCTGACTTGCAGTATCATTGACCTATTATTCCGCAACTTGGAACTCTGCATTAGGTTTCTTTTTCCGGGTTACTTGGGAAACCGGGCCTTACTCTTCCTGCTGTTTTCAGCCCGGGGCTCTGACACCTCCAGATCACCTTGGGTCTTCCGTCCGCCTCCCACGTTGCCAGTCACCCTGGCCACTTTGCTGCCCTCTGCAGGTGTGGTCCTTGTTCCCTGCACTTCCTCTTCGAGGTCATTAATACAGAGAGCTTGTGAGGGAGCCGTCTGTGGGGTTGGGTTTTCGGGGATGGACTCAGAGCAGGGAGAGCCGTGTGGGAGCTTCCGTCTGGTACAGAGCGGGCTCGGTGCCAAAATGCACGGCTAGGAAGGCCCCAGTGTCTGACTCAGGGTCTTGCACCATCTGTCTGTCTGTCTGTCTGTCTGTCTGTCTGTCTGTCTGTCTGTTTTATAGCTATTTGGCTGGGCAGTCAGGCAAAGGACAGACAGGGAGCCCTGTGCACTGAAAAGGGTGGCTAACGAGCCTGCTTCCAGACGGACCAGGGGACTCCGGCTGTGGCACAGGCTGTTCTCGCTCCCACCCACCACGGCCAATGGGCAGAGCTGGGCAGGATGCAACCCAAAAGCCGACCCTGAAGGAGTCGGAGCCTGTGTGGCTGCAAAGCCCTCACCTGCATCCAGGCAGGCGTCTGCGGCAAGCAGCTGCTCGCTTCCCTGTCCATCCGTTGCGGGGGATGGGGCCTCGCTGAGTGTCGGAAGCTGCTCTTGCGTACAGTGTAAGTGCCTCAAGAGCTCGCAAACTCTCCTCCTGAGCAGACCCGGATCGTGCCAATCCTCCCTGTGGGATCCCACCGCCCCTGCAGGGAGGCACAGCCATGTTCCACGGCAGACATCTGCTGGTGGGCTGCACACATTCCTGCCTGGGAGTGTTGGTGTCTCAGAGACGGCCTGGTTCCGGTTTCTGCCCTGCAGGAGCTGCTGCAGGAGAACGGTTCGCGGCCCAGATTCTTCTTTGCACTGGTCCCTGCAATTCCTTGTGTGAGTCTCGTGTGCCTGTGCTCATGCTATATCTCCCTGTATTTGATCAGCGTTGCGCAAGATTGTGGCAACTCACCATCTCCGGTGCCTTTTGATCTCCACTTTTCCGGGCAGTGCAGCACCCTGAAACAGGAGATTTCCTTCCTTATTGGAGATATTAGAGCTGCCGGAACAGTACAGAGCCCATGCAAACCTCAGTGTATGCGATGCCTCCTCTGGGGAGAGAGTCCTTGAGAAATCGTGGTGTTGGAGGGGATTCCAAGATGGCATTGGAACGAGACGGACGTGATTAACTACCTCTGTTAACACGCTGGTATTACTCAGTAGTGAGTCGTGGGAGACTCAGCTAAGTCCTGTCGGGGTGAAGACTGATTACCTGGGCATGTTTTTTGGCTGGATATGGGATGGCGATTCCATATCTGCTAAGAACAATTCAGGTATTTCTCAACTGAGTAACACAGGGGGTGGCTGCAGCCCCTTCAAGTTTCTCTCCTACGTTTCTGGGACCAATGCCAAAGTATTTGGCAGCCTGCCAACCTTTTGACTGCTAGTATTATTAGAACTATGCCAACAATTGAAAAGTATCTCAGCAATTAATCGATATCAGATTTCAGAACATCTCAAGAAATGATTTTGATAAAACAGGAAACTTTCCTAATTGAACAGAAAAAGAGCTTTGATACAATTGACGCTTCTTTTTTTTAAAATGGGGGTCATTGTTCAAACCAAAACAGAACAGAGTATACAGGAAATATAACAAGTATATGGAAAATTTGAAATATTTGAAACTGTAGATAAAGAAACAAAACTAGCAAAACCAATAAATAAGCTATCATGGAATCTATTTGCTATGTTAGAGAAAGAGAGACAATTTTGGCCACTAAAAGAAGGAGGGTTTTTTTTTTTTTCTCTGATGGATGGATGGACTCTGAATTAATCATAATTGACTCCGAGGAAGAAGAAGTAAAGGTTGATTTACAGCAAGAAATACAGCCATTACGAATGATTAATAACCTACAACAAATGCTACGATTACTGAAGATAAAGCAGGAAATGGTGAAGATTGAAATACAGACTTTGAAGTGGGTTGATTGTCAACAAGTATCACTAAGACCAGAAAGATGGAGTGGCAGGGGGGTAAAGAAGAAATTATTGTCTTCATAAGGAATGGTATACATGGGCTGACATGTTTGTTGTGGTATGGAAAGGCTAAGATATGTGATTTTAATTGTGGAAGCTTCTCTATATTTAAATGCGTGGAATTATGAAGAGATGTAGGTGGTATAAGGGAAAATGAAGGATTCTTTTCTTCTTTTTTTCTTTCTTTTTTTTTTACCTTATCTTAAATTTTAAAGATGAATGACCAAAAGCTGCATGACTCTCCTGTTTTTGAATTGCTATAATATAAAATGACTGTTATGGGAGTAAGAGGAGCTGTACTAAACAGAGTTTTTTCTTTTTCTTTTCTTTTTTTGTTATAAGCGAGATATATTAAAGATTATGGAGCTGGACTCATATTAAGGAAGTAATTGCATGTGATTAAGTGAGGTTAACCTAGATGAAACTTTAACAAATTAGCTTAAAGAAAATGTGTTTAAAAGATAACATAGATAATTGCTGTTGTCAAATAGGCTAGATAGGATTTCCTTAAAGATGATAAATGGATTTTAGACATGTGAATATGAACTTTCCTTCTCTTTCACTTTCCTTTTTAGTAGATATTAGATTGGAATATTTGTAAGCAAAAAATGTATTTGATCGTAGTTGTAATTATTATAAGGAGGAGTTTATCTGCTCAATACTAGAAAAATGAAAAGATTTGGAATTGTGTAGAGTTGGTCAGGTTGAAACTTCTACCAAAAAAGAAAGAAGATACTGACTTTTACAGAACTTAGAGAGTCTTTCTCTAATATTGGTCAAGGAAAAACAGGACTTTGTAAGAAATGGACGAACTGATCTTATCGCAGAAGGAGAAAGAAGATAGTGACTTCTATCAAATTTGCAACCTTTGTTTGTTATTGGCTGGAGAAACGGGACTTGGTCTAGATCTACAAAGGGTTTTTAAGATTTTTTAAATGGATTTGAAATGATCACAGAATGTTAAAAGATATGTAATAAGGGGATGACTCAGTACTTTCGATGTTTGTGATGATGGATGTTTTAGTATTGTTTTGAAAATTAATAAAAAGTTGCATTAAAAAAAAGAAAGAAATTGCGGTTTTGGCAGTGTGTGCGCAGTGGGCAGGGAGACGGCTGAGGTGTTGCCCTGACTGGTGCCAGGGTTGCTGTGCGCTCGATTGAGTGCCTCTGTGTCGGCCTTTCACCCCTGCCAAGCGTTTCCTGTCTCTTTCCTCCCAAACAGGTGAACGGTAGGAGAGGAAAGTGATATGGATCCCTGCATCGAGTAAGCAGAAACCAGTGAGCATGAAGTGAGAAAAGAGGGAATTCCAAGTTAAAGGATATCAAAGGAGCAACAGAAAACCGAATACCGAACAAGAGGGAAACATCTGATATTTCTGAATGTCCTGCAAACAGTCGCCCTCCATTCCTTTAAGTCCCGAAAAGAGGAAGGGGAAAGAGTATTGTTTTTGACAAATTACCAAAGGAGAGGTGAATGTATGGATCCAAATTGTAGCAAGGAGTGAGGCCAAATGTGGAAAGCGGCTCAGAGATGGCCGAGGTGTAGTGAGCATCACTGATCCAGCACTGAGGAAGCCACATCAAGTCATGGAAGGAAGGCTGAGCTTAAGTGCTGTCAGAAGACTTAGAAAAAATGGACAGGTGCAGAGTGGAGAGCAGCTGTCTAAATGCGCAGAATGTGGGAAGAGCTTCAGTGGGGCTGGAAAGCCTTCTGGGCAGCAAAGAAAGGAGGTAGGGGAGGGACCAAACAAATGTATGGGATGCAGGAAGGGCCTCGATGAAAGTAGAGGGCTTACTATACATCAAGGATTCCGCACTGGAGATGAACCATATTCATGCGTGGAATGTGGCAAGAGCTTCAGTGATAGTGCGAATCTTAAAAATCATGAAAGAATCCACAGTGGAGAGAAGCCATACACATCCATGGAATGTGGCAAGAGCTTCAGTGAAAGTTTTATTCTTAACAAACATCAAAGAATGCACTCTGGGGAGAAGCCATACACATGCATGGAATGTGGCAAGAGCTTCAATCAAAGTGGAAATCTTACCAGACATCAAAAAAGGCACACTGGAGAGAAGCCATACACATGCATGGAATGCGGCAAGAGCTTTAGTGGAAGTGACTCTTTAACCATCCATCAAAGAATGCACACAGGAGAGAAGCCATACACATGCATGGAATGTGGCAAGAGCTTCAATCAAAGTGGAAATCTTACCAGACATCAAAAAGCGCACACCGGAGAGAAGCCATACACATGCATGGAATGTGGCAAGAGCTTTAGTGGAAGTGGCTCTTTAACCATCCATCAAAGAACGCATTCTGGGGAAAAGCCATACACATGCATGGAATGTGGCAAGAGCTTTAATGGAAGTGGATCTTTAACCATCCATCAAAGAATGCACTCTGGGGAGAAGCCATACACATGCATGGAATGTAGCAAGAGCTTCAGGTGCAATAGCAATCTTACCAGACATCAAAAAACGCACACTGGAGAGAAGCCATACACATGCATGGAATGTGGCAAGAGCTTTAGTGGGAGTGGATCTTTAACCATCCATCAAAGAATGCACTCTGGGGAGAAGCCATACACATGCATGGAATGTGGCAAGAGCTTCAGTCAAAGTGGGATGCTTACCACACATCAAAAAACGCACACTGGAGAGAAGCCATACACATGCATGGAATGTGGCAAGAGCTTTAGTGGAAGTGGATCTTTAACCATCCATCAAAGAACGCACTCTGGGGAGAAGCCATACACATGCATGGAATGTGGCAAGAGCTTTAGTGGAAGTGGATCTTTAACCATTCATCAAAAAACACACACTGGAGAGAAACCATACATATGCATGGAATGCGGCAAGAGCTTTAGTGGAAGTGGTTCTTTAACCATCCATCAAAGAACGCACTCTGGGGAGAAGCCATACACATGCATGGAATGTGGCAAGAGCTTTAGTGGAAGTGGTTCTTTAACCATCCATCAAAGAACGCACTCTGGGGAGAAGCCATACACATGCATGGAATGTGGCAAGAGCTTCACGTGCAGTAGCAATCTTACCAGACATCAAAAAATGCACACTGGAGAGAAGCCATACACATGCATGGAATGTGGCAAGAGGTTTAGTGGAAATGAATCTTTAACCATCCATCACAGAACGCACCTTGGGGAGAAGCCATGCACATGCATGGAATGTGGCAAGAGCTTCAGGTTCAGTGGCAATCTTACCAGACATCAAGAAATGCACACCGGAGAGAAGGCATACACGTGCATGGAATGTGGCAAGAGGTTCTGTGAAAGTGCACATCTTGCAGTCCATCAAAGAATGCACACTGGGGAGAAGCCATACACATGCATGGAATGTGGCAAGAGCTTCAGTCGAAGTGCACATCTTACAGTCCATCAAAGAACACACTTTGGGGAGAAGCCATACACATGCATGGAATGTGGCAGGAGCTTCAGTCAAAGTGCACATCTTACAGTCCATCAAAGAACGCACTCTGATGAGAAACCATACACATGCATGGAATGTGGCAGGAGCTTCAGGTGCAGGAGCAATCTTACCAGACATCAAAAAACGCACACTGGAGAGAAACTATACACATGCATGGAATGTGGCAAGAGCTTCAGTCGAAGTGGGATGCTTACCAGACATCAAAAGTCGTGCACCGGAGAGAAGCCATACACATGCATGGAATGTGGCAAGAGCTTCAGAGGCAGAGGAAATCTTACACACCATCATAGAAGCCACACTGGGGAGAGGCCGTACACAGGAATATAATTTAGAAAGGGCTTCTGTTGGAGGTCAGACCTTACTGAACATCAAAGAACCCACACCAGAGATACGACTTTCAAATGCGTTCAGTGAACAATGACAGAATCTTCTGTGCAGCATGCATTGTAAAGATTTTATCCCAGTCCATGGTCACTGGGAATGGCAAACTCCATGCTGGTTATAGCAGAATGGAAAATAAACTTGCCATGAAGTTTCTCCCTTTGCCCAAATCCTTGGTGCATCTGCACTTTACATGTTGTGTCCCTTTCTGGATGCCTCACCTGGACATGGACGTTGTTGACTTGGGGTAGGACAAGAAAGACGATTGGAAGGGCAGGGAAGGGGAGGCAGGGGCGGGAACATTTCTCCAATGAGGGTGACATCTGCGGGGAATTTTACTGTAGGGCATGTAATTAGTCTACTATTGCTTTTTAATTATTTGCTCATTCTGGTCTTGTAGAAGTTATTTAAATTTTAAATCTGTTTTAAATATGGTGTTTGGACAGCCATCATGAGTGGGATGTTGTAACCGAGTGTCCTGCAAAAGCAGGGCTTGGACCCGATGGCCTTCTGACCCCATCCAACTTCCATGAATCGTTCTGTAGATAAGAGCTGCCTTAATGTGTGAAGTGCAGCTTCACCTCCCATTTTCCTGGGAACATCCCAGTGCCCATGTGCTGACAGCTGCAGGAACGGGCAGAGGAGGCCAGTATCAGAATCCCCGGCAAGAGGAGTTGCCTTTCCCCCTGGGCTTCGGGAGGGAAGTGATGCGTCTCCTGCCCAGGCAGCTTTGGAGATTCACATGCAGGTTCATGGTCTGCAATCATTTTTGCTACCGAGTTCGGGGCAGGGGTAGAATTGGGCAACGCACTCCAAAAGTCGGGGCAACCCCACTCAGACCCCATGGAAAGGAACCAAGGAAGGTTGACTTGGCATTGCCCCAGCTCAGCTCATGCTCTGCAATTTACCCTTGAGTCACCCTACAGCCGTCCTTTGCTTGGGGACGAGGAGAACAGGGATGGGCGGCAGGTCCAGGGCTAGAGGGGCGGCTGCATGAGGGCCCTCGTGGGCCAAGGGAAGGCCAGGCTGGGAGAAGCTTCCTGGCAAAGGGCAGTGGAAGGCCAGCGGGTTCAGGAGCAGCGGGTGACACACAGAGGGGAGGTCGTGGAGGCCAAGCCAGAAGGACGCCCTGATTGGAGCCAGTCCAGTGTAGGGTCCCAAGGATGGGAGCCGGATTTGGGCCTGGGGATGGCAGATGAGGGGAGGCCGAGGGAGCTGGACCTTTTCAGCCGGGAGGAGACTCGGGGGGAACCTTGCAGTGGCATGCAAGTGTGTGAAGGGGTGCCACGCGGAGAGCGTCATGACCTCTTCTCCCCTGCAGCGGAGGAGAGGATGTGGTCCCTCAAGGAACTGGGTCTCGGGTTGGATGCCAGGAAGTGCTTCCTGTTGGTGAGGAGCCCTAGGAGATGGAATGGGCTTTCCGGGAAGGTGGCTGAGGCCCCTCAAGGAGGGTGTTCAAGGAAAGGTCAGACAACCCCGTCTTGGGGATTGCATGAGTGCATCGGGCCCGAGCCGGGGTCAGACTAGATGGCCCGGGAGGCCCCTCCTGCCGTGGGATGTTCCATGCAGTGCTTCCCGCCCCCGTTCACTCGGCTTCTGGGATTGCCTGAGCCAGAGCATTGCATCTGCTGTTCCTTGCTTTTTTTCAAGGCCTATATGTTGATACTGCATTTTTAATTTTAATTAAATTTGCATTGCATTTGAGTGTTATGCCTGCATTTGTACTACACCGTTTCACTGAATTCATTTGTTAAATAAAGCAATCAAAATGGAATGAAGAGAATGGAAGATATTAAAAAATGTGGATTGCCTCTTGTGGTTTTGCTTATTTGCATCCACGTTTTCAGTGCTACAATCTGCCTTTTCATGGATGCACCTATTTTATTCCTAAAATAGAAATACTGAGTGAGATACATAGTAAAGTGATTTGGAAGGACACTCTCAAATTGTATGCTGTGCATTCGCCTGGCCTTGCGGAGCTTCCTTCGCACGTGCTGGATGCGTGTTCCCCAACTTCCTCTGCTTCCCAGGACTCTGCTCTCACTGCTCCATTGATGGGGGTTTGGAATCGGATGAGGTTTTACGTCTGGTGCTGGAATACTCTGGCACACCCATGTCTGTCGTTCTCTATTACATTTCGTGCCACCCAAGAGCCAATGGTCTCTAGACAGTTCACAACATTAGAACCAAAGACACAATGAGATACAAAAAGAGGTTCACAACTACAGTGTGCAAGAGCAACGACCTCCAGAATGAAGCCCAGTCACAGTGCAAAGATTTAAAATGCAGAAGAGGTTTAAAGCAGCAGAAGCTGAAAGACCAGAACGCCTGGGGAGAATAACTGCGCTGTACTCTGAAACTCCACAGTGTTCGCCCTCATAGTACTGTTCCTCTTTCGGAAAGGAGCCACTCTGGTGATGGCGGGAGTGGCAAAACACCCCCTTGGAGAGTCTGCTGGGAGTGTAAAGAGAAAAGGAAAGGGAGGACTTGAAGCAGTGGCTGATGGATTTTAACTCCCACACCTGTGATAGACAACGGGCCAATTCTAGTGCTCACGTGCTGCATGCAGATGCATGTAGTGGGATGAGATGGGGGACATGAAGCAGGCGGGCGGAGCGGGTGCAGCCCCTAGTGCCTCGCCCACTGAGGGAAAAGGGGGGCTGTGGCGGACGGGTTGGGGGCGAAGGGGAGCTGCTGTGTGCGTGTCCCTGGGAGAGATTCGGATGGAGCGGGCCCTGCCCTGATTGCCATAAACGAGGGAACCGCCTCACCCTCTGGCAGCCTTGGGCACTTCACTGGAGCAGAAGTATGTCCGCAGCTCTTTGCATCACAGACTCATCCCATAATCACAGAACAGGCGAGTAGGAAGGGGCCAGAAGGCCATCGGGGCCAAACGGCCAAGCTTGTTTGAAATTTGGTGTTAAAACTGAATCTTGGCCAGTCTGCACCCCACCCTGTGCACTCTGCCCTTGCCCATCGCGGCTCATTGAGAACTGTGAGCGGGGGACACGCCCCGAGTCCAGGAGGGCGAGACGGACCCTGCGAGAGAGAGTGGGGTCCCACTCCCGCAAAGCCACCCCTGAAGAGCCTGATGTGGATTCAGGGGAGGTGGGTAAGCATAGCCTCACCGAATATGTCAAATAAGTGTTGGGATTGCAAACAAAAACCTGGTACTTTTTACCACATGTGGTGGACTTCCGATAAAGCAAGATAATACTGGGTCAAAATCCATAGAGGGCTCGGGAAAATGTTGCAAAGACCTGTAAAGCTTAAACCAGGAATGTTTTTGTTAGGCATTCTCCCCAACGATTTTTGCAAACAAAGTATATATTTGACTTTGCAGTAATTAAAGCAGTGAGAATTGTATTTGCACCATGTTGGAGGAATGAAGAGTTACTGACTGAGGACTCGATCTTAAACAAGATATTGGGCTGTGCAGAAGTGGACAGATGGACATTATCCCTGAAGAGAAGAGAAGATACAGGTTACTGCCAAACATGGGACTTTTTCTACCATTGGCTAGAGAATGGGAATTTTAATTAGGGCTGAAATGCATAGCAATTGTAGAGAGAAATAAGACTTTGTACCCAGCAAGTTTGAAATTTTTGGAATAACTATTTGTTTAGTGAGTAGAAAACAATGGCTGCCAAAGTGCAATCTAGATGCACACGAGGCAGCAAAATGCCCCACAGCCTCTCCTGTTCCCCGGCCAGCTCGGATGTGGGGGCTTGGAGCTGTGGGGCTTTCTTTCTCAACCTGCTGGGTGTCTGGACCGAGGGACCCCTCAGACTGGGAACTGGCACAGTCCTTCTCACGATGTAATTTCCACTGCCGTGTGAATTATTTCCATGGTGTGGTGCACAAGTGACAATCCTCTCCCCGCATGATGCTTTCCCACTGCGCTCTGTGCTGAAAAACACTGTTACACCAAAAAAACCCGCAAAATATTTCCCCTCAAGTTAAATAACTAAGACTACCATCAGAGTGAGGCGATTCCTTCATTTATTGCAATAGACGGGGAGAGCCCGCTCTGCCAGAATCTCTCCAAAGCACGAACACCCAAATCTTCTCCTTTGTGCCCTAACTCGGCCGCCATAGCCCTCCCCAATACCCTCATTGGACGAGGTACTAAGGGGGTACAGTCTTTCCGTCCGCCTATGTCATATCCCCCGTCTCATCCCACTACATACATCTACATACATCACATGGGCATCATAAGTAGCCCACTGTCTATTCAAGGTATGTGAGTTAATATTCATCAACCTATTACACCTGTGTGTTCATAACTACAAGTTCACTAGTTCACTCTTTTCTGGCTTCACCATGCCCTACAACCCCCTGTCTCATAAAACTACTGGGAGTATGAGATGGAAGGTAGCCTTCTTTCTTCAACCCAATTCTCTTTTTCTCCCCTCCACATTCCTTCAGACAGGCTTCATGGCTTGGTTGTTTTCCTCACTGTTTCTCAGTCACTGAGTTACTTCCTTCAAAACAATCCTCTGAGCATGTGCAGGAGGAATGGCCCAGGTCGCAGGACATGGAGTTTGGTCCTGTGCTCAGATATAGACTGGTCAACCTCCAGTCCAACATGAAAAATCAGGCCTTGGCTGCTCCAAGCTTCCTTTCAGGCAGGATTTCCCCGGTGCTCCTCATCCTGGCTTCCCGCAGGTGACATGTGGCAGGACGAGGAGAAAGGGGAGCAGTTGGGGGGCAGGTGCCACCTCCCGGAAGAATCAGCCAGAACAAGACTGGACGAGAGAAGCAGGAGGTAAGCCCAACTGTGGCATGGAAGGGAGCAGCCAACCCAGGACACCTCCGTATGGGGCCAAATTCACGAAGGAGCCACGTGCTCTGAGGGGGTGGGCGTGGGGTCTGTGTGTTCCCACCAGGTTCCCTTCCCCAGAGCAAACGAGTGTCAGTCGCATGGTCTAAGGGGGCAGTTCCGCAGGGCAGGACCAGCAAGGGCCACCCTCCCAAAGCAGCATCCTCCGGCTGGAGGGTCCACCGCAGCCAGGAGGTCCGGACGGGGAGACAGACAAGGGGAGGTGCACCAGTGCCAAGCCGGGCAGTGCCAGCCCTGCTCCGCCAGCCTGCCTGCTCCTCTTTGGCCTGACAAAACACTGGAACAGGGGGTTCTGGCTCAGGTTTCAGGTGATGGAAGATTCCCACCTTCCCCAAGCATCCCTGGGGAAGACTGGCAGGAAGTGGGAGAAGCGGAGTCAGTATTAGTATTAATTGCTCCACCCACTCTCCACCCGCTGCCAAGATCTAAATGTTCAGAATTTCCTTTTATCTATTGGAAACCTACCATCCACAGGTTCCCTGGCTTGACCCCCAATTGAGTGTTTTGGGAGAGGATGAAAAGTGCCTGCCTCTCCATTTTATCCCATGTGCCTGATCTTAGAAACCCCTATATGGTCCCCCCTTACTCGCCTCTCTTCTCAATTCAACAGTCCCAACTTTGAACCCTCTATTTGTAGTGAAGAAGCTCCAGCTCCTTCATCATTTTGTTACTCTTCCCTGTAATTTCCCGATGCAAAAATGTCAGTCTTTACCTGGGTCAACCAGAACGGGAGACAATTCTCTAGTGCAGTTTCAGCAGAGTTTTCTGCAAAGGTAATAAGATCCTGAAATTCTATCCTCAATTCCACTCCTAACTATGACCAGAATGGAACTGGCCTTTTTCACACTGAAGGTGCAAAGGGCTGGAATTTTCATCAGTTTCCATCCTCAAGATACCTCCCTAGTTTGTGTTCCTTGATGGCTCCGAATATGAATTTTCAGATGGCTCCGTAAACCTTGACTCTGACTGAAGCTCTTTCCACATTCCATGCATGTGTATGGCTTCTCCCCAGTGTGGATTCTTGTATGTTTTTTAAGACTTCCACCATCACTGAAGCTCTTTCCGCATTCCATGCATGTGTATGGCTTCTCCCCAGTGTGGATTCTTGTATGTTTTTTAAGACTTCCACCATCACTGAAGCTCTTTCCGCATTCCATGCATGTGTATGGCTTCTCCCCAGTGTGGATTCTTGTATGTTTTTTAAGACTTCCACCATCACTGAAGCTCTTTCCACATTCCATGCATATGTATGGCTTCTCCCCAGTGTGGATTCTTGTATGTTTTTTAAGACTTCCACCATCACTGAAGCTCTTTCCGCATTCCATGCATGTGTATGGCTTCTCCCCAGTGTGGATTCTTGTATGTTTTTTAAGACTTCCACCATCACTGAAGCTCTTTCCGCATTCCATGCATGTGTATGGCTTCTCCCCAGTGTGGATTCTTGTATGTTTTTAAGACTTCCACCATCACTGAAGCTCTTTCCACATTCCATGCATGTGTATGGCTTCTCCCCAGTGTGGATTCTTGTATGTTTTTTAAGACTTCCACCATCACTGAAGCTCTTTCCGCATTCCATTCATCTGTATGGCTTCTCCCGTGTGGATTCTTTGATGCTGAGTAAGATGTCCACCATCATTGAAGCACATCTCGCATTCCATACACTTGTATGGCTTTTCCCCAGTGTGTGTTCTTCGATGGACTGTAAGACTTCCTCTGTAACTGAAGCTCTTTCCACATTCCATGCATATGTAGGGCTTCTCCCCAGTGTGTGTTCTTCGATGCCCTCTAAGACCTCCTCTGTCACTGAAGCTCTTGCCACATTCCATACATGTATAAGTCTTCTCCCCAGTATGGGTTCTTTGATGGATGGTTAAGAGGAAAGAGTCTATGCCTGGCCTTTCCCGTGGGGATTCTTCCACGGAGCTGAAGGTGCTGGTTCTAGCTGATGCCCCTCCACATTCAATGAATTTCCAGAGCATTTGGGGCTCTCCAATTTGGAGTCAGCCTTCCACGTGCAGCGAACCTCCTCGCCGCCCTCCTCTTCGTCCTCCTGCCCCACGCGAGGCTCGCCTCGCTGCACCGGGGCTGAACTCCTCTCCGGGATCGGCTCCCAAGAGGGGATCCCGCCATGGGAACCTCGCCGTGCTTTGCACCTTGGGAGCTGCGATCAGATCCTGCAGGCGGCCTCTCTATTCCAGTGCCGGGGGGGCGGCTGACGACCCCCCACTCTTCCCTCCCGCAGGCGCCATGCTCGGCCTCCTCCTGCCCCCATGCCCGCCCTGCCCCTGCCCCTTCCCTCTCACCCGCACCAGTCGCCTTCCCTCCAGGCCGCGGATCCCACCAGGCCGACCGTCCTGCCGGCACCCCAGGGAGGCGTCCACGCAGCTTTCCGCTCGCCCGTTTCCTGCCCCGAAGAAGCTCCTCCCGGACCCCCCTGCCCGCCCCCTTGGAGCCGCCACCGCGGGGAGAAAAGGAAAAGGCGGATCGCGGGATTTGCTCCAGTGTCGCTTCTTCCGGGACCATCCGAGCCCCATCCAGCCCAGCGTCCTCCGGCGGCAGCGCCACAGAGCCTGCGGCTGCTCCGGGTTGCTGCGCACTGCGAGGCCCACGAGTGGGGTTTGGGGGGGGGATCCTGCTTCAACACTCAGGGGGTTCAGGCCAGCGAAAGGGGGGTGCGCGGCTCCAGGGCAAAGCGGCGCAGCGAGCGGCAGGGTCCCCCCCGGGCTGCGTGCGCGGCCCTTGCGCCGCCCCGTTGGCCGAGGACTCCGGAGCAGCCGCGCAACCCTCCTGCACAGCTCCGTATGCTCCGCACGGCGACCGGCCTGGAGGGGTTCCCGGGCGGGGGGGGGAGCCGGCTTCATGGGGGTGGGGGAGGGCAGGGCAGGGAAGGCCCCATGAGTGCGGGATGGGGGGGGCAAACATGGGGGGGTGGAGGGAAAAGGGAACCTGAGGGGCCGCTTGTAGGATCTGCTCCCAGGTCCTCCCATCCGGAGCCCTCCCGGAGAGGAATTCAGCCTCTGGTAATGATTGTGATGTGAGCCACCCAGAGAGCCTTCTGGCCATGGCGTGGCATTCAAGTGCCAGCAATTAACAAACCAGTAAATATACTTTTTTCACTCAGCATACAGTAGAACTGCCGGATATGCTGCCATGGGTTGTAGTTGTGGCCACAAATTGTAATGGTTTAACAAGGGATAGAAACAGAGAAACAGAGTGAGTCAGAAGGGGTCTCCCGGGCCATCTAGTCTGACCTCCGGCACCAGCCGGCTCTGCTCACGACATGCCCACCATGTGCATGTCCAGCCTGTCTTTGAACACCCTCACCGATGGGGCCTCAACGACCTCCTGTGGAAACCCATTCCACGCCCTCGGGGTCCTAACTGTCAGGAAGTGCTTCCTGGCATCCAAATTGAACCTTGGCTCCCTGAGCTTTGCTCCATTGGAGCGCGTCTTGCTTTCCTCTGCAGGGGAGAACAGGCCTCTCCCCATCTCCGTGTGACACCCCCTCACATACCTGTATGTTGCCAACATATCCCCTCTGAGTCTCCTCTTCTCCAAGCTGAAGAGACCCAGTTCCCTCAGTCTTGCCTCATACGGCATCCCCTGCAAACCAGCCACCATCCTTGGGGCCCTACGCTGCACTGACTCCAACCTGGCTATATCCTTTCTGTAATGATGGGCCCAAAACTGAACACAATACTCCAGTTGCGGGTGCACCAGAGTCATATAGAGTGATAGTAATGCCTCTCTCGATCTAGAAGCCACACTTCTGGCTATGCAACCAAGGGTGGCGTTCGCCCTCTTGACCACCGCATCACACTGCTGACTCATGTTTGGCCTGCGGTCAACCAGCACCCCAAGGTCCCTTTCACAAGTGCTGCTCTCCAGCCACTTGTCACCTAACCTGTACTTATGACACCTATTCCTATGCCCCAAGTGCAAAACCTTGCACTTATCCACACTGAACGCCATCCTGTTGTCTCCTGCCCACTTCTATAGTCTGCCCAGATCCTTTTGGATCTGGTGTATCTGCTCCTCAGTTGTGGCCACTGCTCCAGTTTTAGTGTTGTCTGCGAATTTGATCAGCAGACCATTCACCCCTTCTTCCATGTAGTTAATGAAAAGATTAAACAGGATCAGCCCCAGGACAGAGCCCTGGGGGACCCCACTTGTCACTGGCTGCCATCCCGACGATTTCCTGCTAATGGTTACCTTCTGCTTTCGGTCAGTCAACCATGACCTAATCCACCGGACAGTGCTTTGGTGTATCCCAAAACTCCTCAGTTTCTCCACCAGGATATCATGGGGCACTTTGTCAAAGGCCTTGCTGAAATCCAGGTATACCACATCCACTGCATCCCCTCCATCTAGCCATCTTGAAACCTTGTCATAGAATTCCACAAGGTTTGTCTGGCAGAACCTGTTTTTGCGGAAGCCGTGTTGTGTGGCTGTCAGCCTCCCTTCCCTATCTAGCATCGCTAGATCTCTATTATGAGCCTTTCCCTTGTTTTTCCTACAATGGACGCAAGGCTAACTGGTCTATAATTCCCCTTCCTACTACCCTTTTTAGATAGAAGAGGTTCAGGGCAGTGCAGGCTATCTGTGGCTGTGAGCTTCACTGATGAAGGGAGTTTGTGCCTGCACGGATCAGTTGTGGAGGAGCTGGGCAGGCAGAGCCCATGTGTCCTTGGACATGAAGGAACCCTCACTGGAGAGAAGCCACATAAATGCCTGCAATGTGCCAAGCCCTTCAGCGACATGGGAAGCCTTAGGAAGCCTCAAAGCATTCAAACCAGGAGGGGGTATCACAGAATGTCAGAATGTCGGAAGAGCGTCAGCTGCTTGGGGACTGTGCTAACCATCAAAGAACACACCCAGAAGGGAATTCAGGAATGTGTGGACTTTGGGAGGAGCTGCAGGAGTCCTGCTGAATGCAGGAGTGCCCTGCTCCCCGTGGTGCTGGGACAGCCCTGGGTGCTCGGCCTGCATGGATTTCAGGGTGAAATGGGCCTCGGGGAGACCCATCATTGCTGGTTTGAGAAAGAAGCATGAGGCAGGAGTCTTAGGATGTGTCCTGGATTTGACAGGAAGCCCCTCGAGTGAAGCATGTCCTTTGCAGAGTGTGCCAAGTGTTGATGTCAGCAAAGCCTTTGATAAAGTGCCCCATGATATTCTGCTCGGGAAACCAGCTAAAAGTGGGTGAGAGGGAACCACTCTGCCCCGAGGGGGGCAGGATCCACAGGTGCCAGCAGAGCTGGACTCGGGGCTTCTGATGGGCATCATCTCAGGCTGTGGAGCCGCCACAAGTGGGCTCCAGGCTTTGTCGTTCGCCCAGCGATCCTCCACATGCATATGAATGACTGAGACCAAGCGGTGCAGGGCAGCCCTGTCTGAGTTGCAGGTGACACATACCTGGAAGTGTAGCGAACACCTGAGTGGGAAGTGGCCAAATGCAAGGTGATCTGGGGTGGAAGTAAGAGGGAAATGCATCCAGGGCAGATGCCAAGAATGACCTCCCCACAGAGGCCCACCTGGTGCCCACCTTGCTGTCTTTGCAGCAGCACGTTAAGATGAGACTCCAGGGAATTTAATTTATTTACTGCTGCTTGGCTGTTCCTTGCTCAAACTCTATCAGGTTCTATCTCCTTAATTCTGCAGTTACTGGAATTTCAAATCTGTTTCCAATGCAGTTATACATTTTTCTATCGCAAATTTCCCCTCATTTTTCACAATATTTTTATAGTGTGGTGTCTCTTTCAGAGTGTTTTCATGGATTGCCTCAAGTTGCCCCAAGGGCAAGCGCAATTGGGTTCTATGGAAGTTAAAGAAAGCCGTTCTGCAGCCAGGAGATTCTTGGCTCAAGGATATTAAAAATGAAAAGGATCGTGGATTGTGAGCAATGCAGAACAATGAAGAAAACTTAAGAACGATGGGTTGTGCCTCCATCCTGATCCCTTTCCTGTATGCACCCAAATTCCTTTGCATGCAATAGAAATCTCAGAGGAGCCGATCACCAATCTCCACAGGATGGTCTGCATATTTGTAGGGGCTGGAAAACGTGTGCTTGTTGCAAGATAGTTGCATATGTGGGGCAAAATGTGTCACAGACCTTTCTTACCTGTGAGAGCAACGTGTTTCCCAAGGTTGCTCTCCAGGGGGGCAATGCCACTCCAGGGGGGCAGCGGGAACGTCCGGAGAGGAAATGGGCAAAGGGGGCCAGTCCTGCGGCAGCCCAGCTTCCCCAGGTGAGCCGCGGCAAGTCCCGCCTGCCTGAGGAGCCGCAGGGGCTGAGGAGGTGCGGGTGGGCTTCCTGTGTCGGGCGGGTCCAGGGAGGAGAGCGGGATGGGCAGACGGGGCTTTGACTCCGCTCTCCTGAAAAGGGCTCGGCTGCATGACCTCTTCCTCCGATGGGCGCCCCTTGGTGCTGCCCGCAGGTGGCCCGTGGCAGGGCGAGGAGGAAGGCGAACCGGGTGGGAGCGGGGATGGGCCGGGCGCCACCTGCCGCGAGAAACAGCCAGGGACCGGACCGGACCGTCCGAGGCAGCATCCTCCGCCTGGAGGGTCCGTCGCAGCCAGGAGGTCCGGCCCGGGAGAGGGACAAGGGAGGCGCGCCCGGGCCAGGCCGGCCAGAGCCAGCCCGGCCCCGCCAGGCAGCCTGCTCCAACTCGGCCTCTCGGAGGGACGGGACATGGGTCCCTGGCTCGGGTTTCAGCCGCCAGAAGACTCCGGGGTTGGATTCACTGGGCAGCCCCTGGAGGACCAGCAGCAATGCCACTGGGAGAACTGGAGGAAGTATTAGTCATACCTTCCCTGCCCCACCCCCTGCCAGGAGCCAAACCTCTTTAGGGAAACTTTATAATTTGCAACTCTAATCATACTTACTGGGGAATGAACTGCATTGAGCCTGCCAAGGGTCGACCCTGAGCGCGCTTGCGCACACGTGTCCTCGGGGCCAGTTCCGGGATTTGAGCCTCTGCTTGACTTCGCCTGTAGCAACCGATCGCCAGCAGCGCCTGAAAACTGATTGGGTGGCCGGGAGGGGCGGGAGACAGGAGGGAGCCAATGAGAAAAGGAGTTTCGTCTTGCTCCTCCGGCAACCAGGAGCGCGCGGTGCGGCCGAGGAGGAACCTGCAGGCCGGAATCCCTCAAAATGGCCGCCAAGGTGCCATTTCCTGCCTCCATACACACGCGAGGCAGCAAAACGCCCCACAGCTTTCTCGACTTGCCTGCGATTGTGCCAAAAGACTTGCTCTCGCGTCTGTGCTCAGCACAATGGAAACTTCCAGTTTTCCCTTTCTGCAAATGCAAAAGGACCTGCTGCGTGTCTAGACAGAGGGACCCTCAGGCCAGTAACTGACGCAGGCCTTCTCACTAGGTCCTTTCTACTGCCGTGCATATTATTTTGATGGTGTGGTGCACAAGTGACAATTCTCTCACTGCGTGATGCTTTCCCACTGCACTTTGTGCTGAAAGAAAATCACTTCTCTGAGCATCTACGAGGAGAAATGGCACAGGTTCCAGGACATGGGGTTCAGTCCTGTGCTCAGAGGCAGACTGGTCAACCATGCAAGTCCTCCAGACCTACATGAAAATCGGGCCTTGGCTGCTCCAACCATCCTTCATTTCAGGCAGAATTTGCAGCCAGTGCTCCTCGTTCTTGCTTCCCGCAGGTGATATGTCGCAGAACAAAGAGAAAGGGGAACAGCTGGGAGGCAGGTGCCACCTGCCAGAAGAAACAGCCACAACAAGACTGGATGAGAGAAGCAGGAGGTAGGCCCAACCACTGCATGGAAGGGAGCAGCCAACCCCAGGACACCTCCGTACGGGGCCAAATTCACGAAGGAGCCACATGCTCTGAGGGGGAGGTGTGGGGTCTGTGTGTTCCCCACCAGGTTCCCTTCCTCAGAGCAAATGAGCTGCCGGTCACATGGTCAAACAGGGACAGTCCTGCAGGGCAGAACCAACAAGGGTCACTGTCCAAAGCAGCATCCTCCGGCTGGAGGGTCCATTGCAGCCAGGCGGTCCGGCCCAGGAGACAGTCAAGGGGAGACGCACCAGGGGAAGCCGAGCAGTGCCAGCCCTGACCCGCCAACCTGCCTGCTCCTCTTTGGCCTGACAAAGTACTGGAACAGGTGGTCCTGCCTTGGGTTTCAGCCAACTGAAGACTTGCACATTCCCCAGGAACCCTAGGGAAGAATGGCAGGAAGTGGGAGAAGCAGAGCCAGTGTTAGTATTAATTGCCCACTTTAATCTAGTTTCCTGATTGCAATATCATGGGGCACTTCATCAAAAGCTTTGCTGAGATCAAAATGTGCCACACTGTGCAAAGCAAATGCTGCACTCAATGGGCTTCCTGTCAAGTCAGGAACAGGTCTCAGGTCTCCTGCCTCATGCGTCCTTCCTAGTCCAGCTCCAGTGGATCTGCCTGTAGCCGGCTTTGCCCTGAGATTCATCCAGGCCAGGCACCCAGGGCTCTGCCCCAGCCCCATGGGGAGCAGCGCACAATCCAGGATTGCTGACCCCCCCCCCCCCGCATCCTGAAATTCTGCGATACCCATCCCGGGCTGAGTGCTGTGAGGCTTCCTATGGTGCCCCTGTCCCTGAAGGGCTTGGCACATTGCAGGCATTTATGTGGCTTCCTGCAGTGAGGGTTCCTTCATGTCCAAGGACACATGGGCTCTGCCTGCCCAGCTCCTCCAGAACTGATCCGTGCAGGCACAAACTGCCTTCATCAGAGATGCGCACAGCCACAGATCGCCTGCACTGCCCTGAACCTCTTCTACCCCTTGTTAAAGCCTTTGCAATTGGTGGCCACGACTACATCCCATGGCAGCGTATCCGGCAGTTCCACTGTATGCTGAGTGAAAAATATATATTTAGTGGTTTGTTAATTGCTGGCACTTGAATGCCACCCCATGGCCAGACGGCTCTCTGGGTGGCTCACATCACAATCATTAGAAGGATACAGCTGAAAATAGGTATCAATAATAGCTAAAAGTTTCTTACATGATCCAAAAAAGGCAATACAAAATGCAACAGGATAAGCACAGGATACTCAATGAGACAGGGAAACAATGAATTGGGCAACGGGTTCAGTAAATCATAATTCGGTAACAAATGCTAAATTTCCAGAATTTCCTTTTATCTCTAACTGTTCTTTTCATATTCCATGCATGTGTATGGCTTCTCCACTGTGGGGATGCTTTGATGCTGAATAAGACTTCCTCTGTCATTAAAGCTCTTTCCACATTGCATGCATGTGTATGTCTTCTCCCCAGTGTGTGTTCGTTGATGCTGAGAAAGATGTCCACTCTGATTGAAGCATTTTCCACATTCCATGCATGTGTATGGCCTCTCCCCAGTGTGGGTTCTTTTATGCCGAATAAGACTTGCTCTGTAACTGAAGCTCTTTCCACATTCCTGGCATCTGTATGGCTTCTCGCCAGTGTGTGTTCTTCGGTGGACTGTAAGAATTTCACTGTCACTGAAGCTCTTTCCACATTCCATGCATGTGTATAGCTTCTCCCCAGTGTGGGTTCGTTGATGCCGAGTAAGATTTCCACTCTGATTGAAGCTCTTTCCACATTCCATGCATCTGTATGGTTTCTCCCCAGTGTGGGTTCTTTGATGCAAAGTAAGACTTCCTCTGGCACTGAAGCTCTTTCCACATTCCATGCATCTGTATGGCTTCTCCCCAGTGTGAGTTCTTTGATGCAAAGTAAGACTTCCTCTGGCACTGAAGCTCTTTCCACATTCCATGCATCTGTATGGCTTCTCCCCAGTGTGCGTTCTTCGGTGCACTGTAAGATTTCCACTGTCACTGAAGTTCTTTCCACATTCCATGCATGTGTATGGCTTCTCCCCAGTGTGGGTTCTTCGATGCCGAGTAAGACTTTGACTCTTATTGAAGCATTTTCCACATTCCATGCATGCACATGGTTTCTCCCCAGTGTGGGTTCTTTGATGCAAAGTAAGATTTCCACTCTGATTGAAGCTCTTTCCGCATTCCATGCATCTGTATGGCTTCGCCCCAGTGTGCATTCTTTCATGCTGAATAAGACTTCCTCTGTAACTGAAGCCCTTTCCACATTCCATGCATCTGTATGGTTTCTCCCCAGTGTGCATTCTTCGGTGGACTGTAAGACTTCCACTCTGATTGAAGCATTTTCCACATTCCATGCATGTGTATGGCCTCTCCCAAGTGTGGGTTCTTTTATGCTGAATAAGGCTTGTTCTATAACTGAAGCCCTTTCCACATTCCATGCATCTGTATGGTTTTTCCCCAGTGTGCGTTCTTCGGTGGACTGTAAGACTTCCACTGTATGGCTTCTCCCCCATGTGCATTCTTAGATGCTTAGTCAAATGTCCACTCTGACTTAAGCTTTTTCCACATTCCATGCCTTTATTTGGTATATACCCTTCATGCATTTTTTGATGTCTAGAAAGATCGTCTGGATCATTGAAGCTCTTACCATATTTTATGAATTTACATAGCTCCTCTCCAGCCTGGACTCTTCCATCTGTTGTAAGCCTTCCTCCAGCACTTAAACTCTGCCTGCATTCCATGATTCCACACAGCTGACAAAGTTGTCGGATCACTCTCTCTCACTAAGATGATTTAGTTTTTCATCCAAATTTTTCTTTTGTTTTGAAAAATTTTTACACAAATTTTGAAAAATATAATAATTCATGTTATGTTTCCAACCGTTTATCCTTCTTCTTTTTTGACCTTCTGGAAAGAAGGCATGTGGTCTCCAATACTCAGAGAAATACAGAATTATTCAATCCTTTTCATGCTTTCATTATGCTTTTTGGATCCAGTTTGATTTGGAGATGCCTCTTTTCTCACTTCATCCTCACATGTCCCTGATGATATTGTGCAGGGATCCATTCACTGCTTTGCAATTTATCTGCTTGAGAAGAAAGAGAAAATGAAAACCTTGGTATGAGTTAAAGGCTGAAACAGCTGAATTCATTGAAGCTCAAGACAAAGGTAGCATCTCTCATACCTTACCTCTCCAATATTCTTCCTTTTTCACGTCGTATGCCAGATGGAAATCTCACTTTCTCAAGGACTGCCTTAAAGAGAAGACATGAGATACATCGAACTTCAATGAACTCTGTACTGTCTAGGCAGCCAGGCAAAGAAATTTTTCCAGTATGTGAGAAGTAGAAAATTGCTGTGACAAACAGACTAGAACAGTTAAGGCTATAAATCACTTAGTGGTTAATAATGAAACTAGTGCTAACACAAACTAATAGACTACAAGATGTAATCGGTAGATTTGGCATTAAACTTTTGAACTTAGAATCCAAAGTATGGCTGCATAATTAGCTAATGCATATTGATGGTACCTCCTAGTATGACTCAGAGTTATTAACATGAACATGTGATGTATGGGCAGGAGGGGGTAACATACCATGGAGCAGTATGATGAAGGCGGGTGGAGAAGATTGCGAACTCTTCGTACCTCAGCCAGTGGGAGAAAGGAGGCAGGACTTTGCGCGAGAAGCAGGGAGTAAAGGGCTTTGTAAACGGCTCTTCCAGAGCACGACCTTCGGCGTGAGGGCCCGGTCTGGCCAGAACATATTAAACTGTTGCTGCTCAGTACTCTGCATCTCGTCTCATAGGGGAAACTTTGTTCCCCAGAAGTAGGAGGGGAAAACTAATTTTCCAGGGTGCTGCACTGACAGTAAGGTTGAGATCAAAAGACATCTCACATCTCTCCGAATTCTTAATATTATTTTATGCCTGATAAACTTTCTTGTGAGCCGCCCCGAGGCTTCGACGATGGGTGCGGCATAGAAATGTTATAAATAAATAAACAAACAAACTTTTATCAAATACAAAGAGAAATCGTATAAAAAGCAGGCACACAGGCCAAGAATTGTAAGGACCACTGCAAAGAAAAGATCCAGGCCACGGACAGCTCTTCTGCAGCACCTCCCTGTAGGGCGGGAGCCAGGGTGAGAAGCAGGGCCCCTCTTGGACGCCGACATTTCCAGGCAGGAATTCTTGCAGCCCCTCCAGGAATGCTGCAATTGGACATGGGTGGGGTCCCTACATGGGGCTGAGAGGTTCTGGGACCCCACAGAGAGGATATGCAAGATCCAGGTTTGCCCACAAGGAGGGTCTTTGATCACCTGAAGTATCTACTATGCAGGCAGAACAGTAACCGTCACTCAGTCAGTGAGGCTCCGAGCAGCTGGAACGGGCGGAGAGCAAAGCCAGCTGTCCTTTGCAGCAAAAGCCCACCTGGATGCAGGTGGGAGCTCTGAGGTTACCCAGATTAGAACTACATCCGCTTTAGGGTCACATCCTGCCCAGCTCTGCGCACTGGCAAAATGCTTTCCGCACCACACGCCAGCACTGCTACTGCTAGCAATCGACCGATAGATGACCAAGGTTGAGCGGCGGTGACTGAGGAAGGTTCTGCCGTGGTGGATGGGCGGGAGAACAGCCTGTGTCGCATCGGACTAACTCGGACCCAGCATGGAATGAAGGTCAGCAGCGAGCCTCTAAGCGCATCCTTTGCATTGCTGGTTCCTTGTGCCTGTCCTGTGTCCACCTTCCGTGCCAAGAGGCCGAACTGCAGGCTTGCCTGCCGGGCAAGGCGCTAGGAGGTGGGCTAACAGAAGGCAGAAGACCCTGAGGGGCCCTCCAAGGCCTGTGCTCCATCAATGAGCCACCTGCATAGAAGGGCAGAGGTCTGAGACGGGGTTTCTATGGGGTGAACCCAAGCAGGCAAAAGAAACAGGCTCTCACATGACTCTTCTCTACTGGTGATTTGGATAAAGAAATGCAGGGAACAATTGGCACATTTGCAGGTGACCCAAAGCTGTGTGGGGCAGCTCATGTCCTGGGAGACAGAAAGAAGATTCAAAGGGATCTGGAGAGGTTGGAAAAATTTCCTGACCGTTAGAGCTGTACGGCAAGGGACCAGTTTCCTGGGAGTTTGTGGGCTCTGCCACACCAGAGGCATTCAAGATGCAACTCGACAGCCATCTGATATGGGCGGTTTGACTTGGGGTCCTGCACTGAGCAAGTGGGTTGGACCTGATGGCCCTCCAGTGCATCCCAGCCCTGCTATTCCAGCATACTCTCTTGCTGGGCTGCCCTGGAATCACAGAGGAGTGGAGTCACAGGAGTCCTGTGTGGCCAAGGAGTCCAATGTCTGGCTCCAGGCAGGACTCCAGCGAAAGCTTTTGTGACAGGTGACTGTCCACATGCCTCAAAAACACCTCCAGTGGCAGGACGGCAGCGGGTGGAGGGAGGAAGGCAGGTGCCAGGCAGGCACAAGAAGAGCAGGAAAAACATGGCCTTCCGCTGCCTCTTCTGCAAAGTAGAGATAATACACGCATGGGGATTTGCTTTCTCCGGCTCCAGGGGAGCAGGGCAAGCCATTTAGTTAGCCCAGGCCTTGCCGTGAACCTCGTCCTTGGAAGGCAAAGAAGAGCTCAGACACGGGCCATGCTCCCCCTCGCCCTGTCCCCCTCCTGCGCAGCACAAGAGAAGCAGAGCAGCCCTGTGGCTTCTCCACCGGGGGCGGGGCGGGGCTCTTTCCTGGGAAGGAAGGCTTCCGCCATCACGACAGCGCTTCCCCCCACCATGCTTGGATGTGGCTCCTCTCTGGGGTGACTTCTCTGAGGTGTCCTAAGAGCTCCACGTGCGTGGAAAGAGTCTAAGCCTGGCCTTTCCCGTGGGGATTCTTCCACGGAGCTGAAGGAGGTGGTTCTAGCTGACGCCCCTCCACATTCAATGAATTGCCAGAGCATTTGGGGCTCTCCAATTTGGAGTCAGCCTTCCACGTGCAGCGAACCTCCTCGCCACCCTCCTCTTCGTCCTCCTGCCCCACGCGAGGCTCGTGAACTCCTCCCCGGGATCGGCTCCCAAGAGGGGATCCCGCCATGGGAACCTCGCCGCGCTTTGCACCTCGAGAGCTGCGATCGGACCCTGCAGGCGGCCCCTCCATTCCAGTGCTAGGGGGCGGCTGACGACCCCCCACTCTTCCCTCCCGCAGGCGCGATGCTCGCCCTCCTCCTGCCCCCACGCCCGCCCTGCCTTCTTACCCGCACAAGTCGCCTTCCCTCCAGGCCGCGGATCCCCCCAGGCCGACCGTCCTGCCGGCTCCCCAGGGAGGCGTCCACGCTGCCTCCCGCTCGCCCGTTTCCTGCCCCGAAGAAGCTCCTCCCGGACCTTCCGGGGCGCAGCGCGGGAAGCGACCGTCTCCGGCCCGCCCCTTCGGAGCCGCCTCCGCGGGCAGAAAAGGAAAAGGCGGATCGCGGGATCGCAGCTGGTGCTCCGCGTGTCGCAGCTGCAGTGCCTCGCCGAGGAGCTGCGCGCAGCGTGGGCGCGCCCCCTTTCGCTTGCTTGGGCCGCTTGGTGTTTCTGCGCCAGGGAGGAAGTTCAAAATGGATGAAAAATTTGGATGAAAAAGTAAATCCAAACAGTAGAAACTGCAAAGACTGAATGAATATGCAGAATGTTGAAAGGACATCTCTGCGAGCACGAGAGATCCTCACCTTCAAAGAACAAACACTGTGCAGAATCCAAATGAACATGAGTTTTGTGGAAGGAGCCTCAGCGAGGGAGACTCTTAGAGTGATCCGCAAACTGAGGAAGCCATAGAGAATGAAGGAGTGTAAGCAGAGCTTAAGGGCTGGTGGAAGAGAACAGACTGGAGAGCAACCGTATAAATGCAAAGCATATGGTAAGAGCTTTAGTGATCCGGAAAATCTTTCTGGACATCAAAAATGCATGAAGGAGACATCCCAAATAAAGGCATGGAATGCAGAAAGAGATTCAGAGGGGACATCTTACTAGGCATCGAAGAACTCACACTGGGGAGAAGCCATACTCATGCATGGAATGTGGAAAGAGTCAAGCCATCTGAGAATTCATCTTCGGAGCCATCAAGGAACACAATCTGGGGAGGTATTGTGAGGATAGAAACTGTGATGAAAATCCCAGTCCTTTCCATCTTCAGTATTGTTACTGGACTCAGCCAGTCAACAGCTGGGGCAAACCCGGGTGGACCCCAGACCGGAGCCAAACAGAGCCTGAGATGAGACTTAGAGCCAAAACAGCTTTATTCTAGTGCACTATAGAATAAAGGGAGACAAAAGGGGACATTCAGCCCAAAGCAGTGTCTCAAATGTTGCACCCCGGTACATACATTTTATACCCTAGGTAACCAATTAGGTCACCTAATACACATCTAATGCATGGATACATCAATTATGCACCCATCCCGTGCTGGAGAAAGAGTCCTTTCTTCTGTCAGGGGCCAGACATTTCCCATGTCTATTTCTTATCTGCTCAAGATTCACACAGGCTTGTCATGCTCCTACTCCCTGCACATTGGCAACTTTCATGGCAGCTAAAACGAATTTCCACTGTCCCTTTGATTACTGTACTCGAGGTCAGGCTAGCATGTTAGCTGTGGGTTACACAAAGTTCATTTTGTTCTCCTCTGCCCTCCCTTCCGGGACAGTATAACAGTGGTGTTTTTACTATGTGGTCTTCCTCTGGCCAACTACTTTTGGGGCCTTTCTCTGGCCAATTACTTTTGGGGTGTTTAGGGGTGCTGCAATTGGCAACAGTTTGATAAAGGCCAATTCCATTCCAGTCAAAGTTAGGAGTGGAATCGAGGATGGAATTTCAGGATCTTGTTCGCTTTGCAGAAATCTCTGGTGCAACTGCTCTAGAAGAATTGTCTCCCGTTCTGGTAGACCCGGCTAAAGACTGACATGTTTGAGTTAGTGAAACTACAGGGAAGAGTAACGAAATGATGAAGGTGCTGGAGCTTCCCACTGCAAGTGCTGGGGGACCAGATAGCAGTTCCTAAGATCAGGCACACAGGGGCTACAAAGGAAAGGAAGGGATTTCTCATCCTCTGCCGTAACACTCAACCGCGGGTCAACCCAAGGAACCTGTTGGTGGGATATTTACAGCAGATAAAAGTAAATTCTGAAATTTTAGCATTTGTTGTAAGATCATGATTCACTGAACTCACTGCCGGATGGATTGTTATATTGCATGGGTCCTCAAACTACGGCCCGCGGGACGGATCTGGCCCACCATGGCCATCCCTCTGGCCTACGCTGCCATTCACCGCCCGTGCGCTTGCTTGCTCACTCAGATGGTTTCCAAGCGACAAGCCACTGCACCTACCTGCTTCCCATATGCGTGCGCTCGCTGCTTCCTCGGAGCCCGGGGAGGGAGGTGGTGCCTTGTTCGCTTGGAGATGGTTTTGTACTCGCTGGAAGATCCCTGAGTGAGCAAGCCACCAGCACGCATGCCCGACGTCCCACTGCCCCACACCCCCAGGCACCCCCACCTCACCAGCCCGTGACATTCACCGAAGCCTTTTAACTAGCCCCCTATTGAAAAAGTTTGCGGACCGCAGTTTTTTTGTCTCATTGACTATACTGTGCTTATCCTCCTGTTCCATTTTATATTGTTGGGTTTTTTTGTTGATGTAATAAGCTTTTAGCTATTATTGTTACCTATTTTCAGCTGTATCATTGTAATGATTGGGTTGTGAACCACCCAGAGAGGCTTATGGCGATGGGGTGGCATTCAAGTGCCAGCAATTAACAAACCACTATATAAATATTTTTCCCACAGCACATAGGTCAACTGCAGGATTGGCTGCCATGGGAGGCATTGATGGCCACCACTTTCGATGGCTATAACAAGGGACAGAACAGGCTCAGGGTAGTGCAGGCAATCTGTGGCTGTGAGCATCACTGATGAAGGGAGTGTGTGCCTGCACGGATCAGTTGCAGAGAAGCTGGGCAGGCAGAGCCCATGTGTCCTTGAGCATGAAAGAAGCCGCACTGGGGAGAAGCCACAGGAATGCCTGCAATGTGCAAAGCCCTTCAGGGACAGGGGAAATTTAGAGAGCCTCAAAGCACTGATCTGGGGAAGGGGGTGGTGGTAACACTAAAATGTCAGACCGTGAGAAGAGCTTCGGCTATCCTGGATCGGGCGCTGCTCCCCGTGGTGCTGGGGCAGAGCCCTGGGTGCCTGGCCTGGACGAATCTCAGGGCAAAGTCGGCTACAGGCAGATCCACTGGAGCTGGACTAGGAAGGACGCATGAGGCAGGAGTCCTGAGACCTGTTCTCGATTTGACACGAAGCCCATCGGGTGCAGCATTTGCTTTGCACAGTGTTGTGGGTCTTGATTTCAGCAAGGCTTTTGATGGAGTGCCCCATGACATTTCGATCAGGAAACAAACGTGGGGGAGATGGAAGGACTCTCAGATGATCCAGAGTTGGACTCAGAGAGCTTCTCCTTGTCTCGGGAGTTTTCCCAGGTGGGTTCTGGGCTCAGTTGTGGGCCCAGAGTTCTTCCACATGCGTGTTACTGACTGACACCAAGCCGTGCAAGGAATGTATGTGAAAGTTGCCGAAGGCGCAAAACTGCATGGGATAGGGAATACCCAAGTGGAAAGAAGCAAATTCAAGGGGGTCTTGACAGGCTGCGGTGCTGGAGGGAAAGCAGCAGAACGAAATTCAAGGGGGCAGATGCCACGAACGATCTCCCCACAGAGGCCCACCTGATGCCAAACTTGCTGTACTTTCAGTGCCAGGACAAGCTTTCTCCGCAAGTCATTTAATTCATTTTCTGGGGCTTGTTCTGCTCTTTACTTGGGTTCTATCAGGTTTTGCCCTGTTGAAATTATATTGGAATTTCAAATCTGTTTCCAATTTGATTTTGAATTTTTCTGTGGCAACTTTTCCTCACCTTTCACAATGTTTTTATGCTGGGGTGCATTTTTTGATCGTGTTTTAATGGATTGCCTTAAAGAGCTCCATGAAGTGGAAAACATGAGTTCTGCAGATGGGACATGTTGGCTCAGCAAGACTGCAAGTGAGAAGCATCTTGGAATTGCTGTGCGTCACACGCTGCCTGTGAGCCAACCATGTGATGCAGCTGCATTAAGGGGAGGGCCTCTTGCAGACCATGTGAGGAGCTGGTTCTCCCCAAGCAGCATTCGTGAGGCCCCGTCTTGGGTATCATGCCTGGTTCTGGGCACCACACCTCAAGAAAGGTCCTGCCTACCTGGAAGTTAAGAGGAGGGTAGCAAAGTTGATTCTGTGCCTGGAAACCAGGCCATACGAGGGACTGAAGAACTGGGCAAGTTGAGCCTTGCAAAGAGAAGACTGAGGGGAGGTGGGATAGCTCTTTGCAGATACTGGAGACTCTGTTGCGCAGGGAGGGCCACGATCCCTTCATGATCATCCCAGAGTGCAGAGCATGGAATAACAGGCTCAAGTTGCAGGAAGCCCAGTTCCGGCTAGAAACCAGTCAGAATGTCTCGACTCTCGGCAGGGTACGACAGTGGGACCGATGCCCTCGTGCGGTTGTGGGCTCTGCCACATGGGGGGCATTGAAGTGGCAACTGGACATCACCTGAGAGGGGTACTCCATCTTGGAGGAAGTCTCTATGTTGCCCCTGACAAACGAAACCGGCTGCTCCAGGAGAAGCCAACCATGGGCATAGTCACACGGTCCAGTAAGCCAGGATTGCAGAGAATTACGCAACACAAACTGGAATGGAAGGACAGTAGCGTTGCAAGGAGCCAGTAGGCCACTGCATCCCACCTTCTCCACCCAGGACTTCCAGGTTGCACCATCCCTCTGGGACGGCTGCCCAGTTCGACTTGAATCCCCCAGTGTGGGAGAGCCCTCCACTCCCCCAGGATCCCGTGCTGTCAGTCACAAGCCTTGTGCAACGCACACCGTCAGATCACTCGTTGGATGGTGAAGGTCTTTCCGAGGGACTTAGCAGGTCATCCGATCCGAGGATCCTGGTTTCTTGCTCCCTAACCTAAAGAATGTGATTCTTGACATTGAAGTCCTGGCTGATTTCAGAGCGACAAGCCAGGTTCCCCATTCGGACAGCACACTTACTTTCTGCATTCAGGGTGAGCTGCACCTTCTGCAGGAAGGAATGAGCTGCAGGCCCCGACACCCCACCAGTGTGCCAGCATGAGGCGCATTTGCTTTCAAGCAGGATCCTGCAGCATCGGGGCTTCCTGCACCTCTTGCGCTGTGTGAATGCCATGAACTCCGGCCTTGGAGGGCTTCCGCGACCTGGAGGGCCTGGCTGTCTGCATGCTGCCAAGCAGACCATTTCCCTTCCATCCTTGGCTTGCTTTGTGCCCCATTTTCCAAGCATCTCCTTCAGCTTCCTTTGTTTTTCTTGAAAGGGCCAGTGCAAACCTGATCATACTTGCTGGGGAGTGAACGGCACTGAGCTTGCTAAGGCTCGATTCTGAGTCGCTTGCACACGAGTCTACGCAATGTCAGTGTCGGAGGATTTGATCGTGCAGCTTAATTTAGCATGTAGCAACCAATTGCTAGCAGTGCCTGAAAATTTACCGAGTGTGATCAATTAATTTTACAATCAGATGAAAAAATGATTAAAATGATTTTCCAAGATGGCGTCGGAACGAGATGATTAGCTATCTCTGCTAACACACCGGTATTACTCAGTAGTGAGTCGTGGGAGACTCAGCTAAGTCCTGTCAGGGTGAAGACGGATTAGCTGAGCATGTTTTTGGCTGGATATGGGATGGCGATTCCATATCAGCTACGAACAATTCAGGTGTTCTCAACTGAGTAACACAGGAGGTGTTTAGCCTCTGCCAGTTCTCGGCATCTTAAAGATTAGTGTAGAATTTTTATAAGCCATATAAGCATTGAAACTGCTGAGTAAATATTTTTTATTTTATCATTCTTCTGCAAAAATATCCGTGGGAAAGCTCGGTTTGTTTATCATTTGACACGAAGAAATGGAGAACCCTCTGGATCGCTAGGTGGCGGCTGAGATCAGAGAGAGTTTGTGACTCTTGTGTAAGTTGAAATTAAGCACTTTCACGAACGTCTCTAGGGTTTAATTTTATCAAATCTATACGGTGCAACTAGATAGAAGCATGAAACTTTGATCGAGAAGAAGGGGAATTTGTATAAATGAATAAAACACTGTAATATAGTTACACTGATGTGCTCTAAACATTAAAATAACAAAAACGCATTAGATGTGCAGGGGAAGAATTGCACACGGGGAAAGCTTCTTGTTCTCTCTCAGTTTACCTGCATTGTTTCCAGTTCTGCCTCACTTTGTCTTTGTCTTCATGCTCGGCGTGTATTTCCAATCGCTGTCTAACTGAGTGATCCAGAATCGATGGCTCTCATGCAACCCGCAGAGAAGTTGGGGAGCCTCCATGGCAGCCGCAACCCGGATCCCCAGGTTCAGTCAGGAAAGCCCCCTTTCGCCTTGAACCGCAGCAGTTTTGCTGAAAGATCACCCAGGAGCCCTGCAGCTACTCACAACAGCATGCGGCCAGGTAGTGGTTCCCAGGGCCAACTACAGCTTCGAGAACATAAGCAGAGTGTTTTGCAGATTCTGAGTCACTGGGCTCAGCAGCTGGGCAGTTCCCTCCCCGTTCACCCTTTGCAGTGGGCAGCTGACCTGTCAAGGAGACCTGGGCAACCTGAGGGGCTTCTTTCCTCTCCTCGAGGGGGAGATGCAACGGAGGGCGATTGCAAAGCCCTTCTCCACCTGGCAGCTTATCCGCTCTTGCAATCAGCAGAGCAGCGGCCCTGGCAGCTTCTTGGGAAGCCACCAGGCCCCACTCCTTCAAGTGGCAGCAAAGGCTAAACAGGAAGCTGGCCCGGAATTCTTGGGCGCCTCCGGAGAAAGGGGTGTCGGCAGTTTATGGCACAAAGGCAGAGACGCGACCTCCTTTGCCGGGATGGCTCTGCCTTCCCGGGAGGGACAAAGCCAGTCCCGCAGGAGGAGCCGCCAGGCCCAAAGGCTCCTCATCCGAGGCCCGAACCCGAAGGAGGCGCCGCGCGTGGAGCCGCAGTTGTCCGGATCTGCTCGCGCTCCGGTCGCGGCCGGTGCAGAGCAGCGTCGCTCCGGGGCTGCTCCCGCCACACGTCCTGGGGGCCGCAGCGCCCGGCTGCGAGTCCGGCCGGCTCTTCCCTCCCTCCCTCCGGGCGCATTTCCGGGCGGCAGGAGGGGCTCCATCCGGAGGGGGCGCGGGCGCTTGGCGGGACCCCGGGCCGGGCCGCCGAGCAGGACGGGGGCAGGTAGGGCCGGGCCGGGCCTGGCGGGGAGGGAAGGGAAGGGAAGGGAAGCGCGGCGCCGGAGCCTCCGGGCAGCGGGCCTGGTGCGGCGGGCGAGCCTTGCGGGGGGCCGGGGAGGGGGAGGGGCCCCTTTCGCCCCCCCAGAAGGAAGGGGCTCCGCTCGCAGGACCTTCTGCCCGCTCGGAGCTCCCTGCAGGCTGGGCGGTCGTGGGGACGCGCTTGGCGGCGGCCTTTGTCCTGGCGATCGTCGCGCCAAGAGCCCCTTTGGCGGCCACGCGCGGGAAGTGCCCGGCGCGGGACGGGGAGCGGCGCGGGCCCCGCAGAGCCGCGGCGAGGGCGCCCCGATCCGCCTTTCCTTCCCTCCGCCCGGGGGGCTCCTGGCGCTGCACGGCCCGCAGGCGATCGGCGAGCGTGGAGGGACCCCAAACGTGGGCAGGGCGGGCCGGGGGGCCGGGAGGGGAGGGGCCCCTGCGGGCGAGGAGCCCCGGGGCCCCTGCAGCGCCGAGCGTATTCGGAGCAAGCCGTGATCCAGGTTGAGCGCGGCGCCTGTAGATCCTGCAAAGCCCGGCAAGGCAGGGGAGGACCCGGGCGAGGGAAAGGCTCGGATGGGAACCCAGCTGGTGAGACAAGTGGGTACAGGTTGCTGGAGAGAAAAGTGAGATGCTGTTGTTCACTTTCAATGGAGAAGAAAAGGAGGGAATTGAGGATAAGTTTCAAATTTGGACTATGTCAGTATTTCAAAAATTACCTTATGTCTGATCAGAATAATTCTGATATATTAACATCTGAAATGACTAAGAAAAAGCAGCAGTTTAGGAAATATGGTGGTCTTGGTTTGGGAGAATAGCATTTCATAAAAGGAGAATTTTACTTCAGGTTAACTTGCTTGGGATATTGTCAGTTAACTCACAAAAATGGAGCAGACTACGTATTCAGAATATTAAAGTATGTTGATATACTTTATACTAAAGTATTCAGAATATTAAAGTAAAGAACCAGTGAAGATTTATGCGGAATACTACTTTGAAGCCAGATGAAATACTAAGGGCAGGGATGGAAGAACAGGAACTTTTGGAATGTTTCTTAAATATTTTTTCAATGCGACGATAAGAAGATGATTAAAAGAATAGAAAATCCCTTTTTGAAAAATTTGGGAGAAGTATAGGGAAGGATCTATGCCAATTTTCTGACCAATGTGTCCAGTTACAGAAATTAGAGGATTTCCAGAAATTTTGTGGGATAGTTTGAGACAGGTACTGAAAGAAAAGCAAGTATTTGGAGGAAAGAAATGGATGGAGAAAATGGGAAAGCAAGTGGCATTATCAGGAAAAAACAAATTAAGCTTTGTATGGCACTTTTGGATGGAAAAGGGGTTATTTATGAAAGAGTGGAAGAGGGAAAGAAAAACTAATACTAGGGAGGTATGGTCCCGGTGGAGGGGTGCCCTAGGGGTGAATTTCCTTTTCTACTTTATGTTGGGCATTTTGTGTTTTTTCCCTCTATGGTTTTTTGTATTTGTATTTTAAAAATTCCCAGCAAGGAAAAATAACCATATAAATGAGTACGTGGCAAAAGGAGGTTCACTGCTAGCGGAAGCCTTTCTCCACTTTGGGGACCCCCACCCCCCAGATGAGGAAGGTGCCAGGTCAGTGCGTGGGATGTGAAGGGGCCTCGGCTGGAAGCAGCGTCTTCATTTCCGGGAGAGACTCTCCCCTGGGGAGAAGCCGTAGCAATGCCTGGAGCGTGGGCAGAGTTTCCGTGCACACGGAGCTCTTGCGACTCCTCCAGGAATTCTCCCCGGAAGACCCCCTGCATGCGTGGAAGTGAGAGAACTGGATGCCCGGATCTTAGTTTTCTTAATGTTGAGTTTCAAGCCAACTTTTGCACTCTCCTCCTTCACCCGCATCAAGAGGCTCTATTTAGTTCCTCTTCACTTTCTGCCATGAGAGTGGTATCATCTGCATATCTGAGGTTGTTGATATTTCTCCCAGCAATCTTGATTCCAACTGGTGATTCAACTAGCCCTGCCTTTCTCATGATGTGCTCTGCGTATAAGTTAAATAGGCAGGGCGACAGTATACAGCCTTGCCGAACTCCTTTCTCAATTTTGAACCAATCAGTGGTTCCGTGTCCAGTTCTCACTGTTGCTTCTTGACTCACATATAGGTTTCTCAAGAGACAAATAAGATGGTCAGGTACTCCCATCTCTTTAAAAACTTGCCACAATTTGTTGTGATCCACACAATCAAAGGCTTTAGCATAGTCAATGAAGCAGATGTTTTTCTGGAACTCCCTAGCTTTCTCTATGATCCAGCGTATGTTGGCAATTTGATCTCTAGTTCCTCTCCCTCTTCGAAATCCTGCCGGTAGTTCTGGTAGTTCTCGGTCCACATACTGCTGGAGCCTAGCTTGTAGGATTTTGAGCATCACTTTGCTAGCATGTGAAATGAGTGCAATGGTGTGTTAGTTTGAATATTCTTTGGCATTGCCCTTCTTTGGGATCGGAATGTAAACTGACCTTTTCCAATCCTGTGGCCACTGATGAGTTTTCCAAATTTGCTGGCATATTGAGTGTAGCACTTTTACTCCATCGTCTTTTAAGCTTTTGAATAGCTCAGCTGTTAACTCCTTATAAAAGCCCCACATTCTATAGTCTTTAACATATCTCGATTGCATATGAACCTTGTGCCCCCAAGAAATATTAATTCCTTGCTCTTGTATTCCTTGATTCAATTTCAATCCTCCATCAGTATCCAAAATATCATTATATCTCATGATCGTATCAACATTCAGTGCATTTGGATATACAAGATCTTCCAGAGGCGAAAGCCATCTTGGTAATTTAGTACACAGTTTTATCTTTAACTTTTCCCACACTGACATTAATGATTTCCTAATATAATGAGTTAAGAAACAACCATGTACCTTACACTTTTCATGCCACATATAAGCATGCCAACCCATTTACAAATCATGCCCTTCAAGATACAAAATTCTCTTATTTCTTAAAGTAATCCTTTCTTGTAGCCACATTAAAACATAAGCTTGACAACATCCAATCAGAAAGACCAAAACCCCCATTCCCTTTAGCCTCCTGAAGCATTTTTAATTTAATCCTTGGTTTCTTCTTTTTCCATATAAATCTCGAGATTTGGGTATTTAAATCGTCAAAGAATTTTTTGTCAATTTTTATGGGAATCGTTTGGAATAAAAACAAAAGCTTTGGTAATATATTCATTTTAGCTAGTGCTATTCTTCCCAACAAGGATAATTGCAAATTAGCCCATTTTTCCAGGTCACTCTTAATTTCCTTGAATAGTTCATCATAATTCTCTTCTTTCAATGTAGTGCATTTAGCTGTAAGGAAAATTCTCAAATATTTAGCCTTTTTAACAATGTGAAGATCTACTTGTTCCACCAGAGTTTTTCTCTGCTTCAATGTAAGATTTTTTTACTAACAATTTCATCTTATCTCTGTTTATTTTCATCCCAGTAACATCGCCATATTCTTCAATCCTTTGTAAAAGTTTGGACATTGTTACCTAGGCTTCCTCAATAATAAAAACTGTAAATGCTTGCAGTTTATAGCTTTCATCTGTAATTCTAGTGCCTTTGATATCCCTTGAATCATCTCTGATATTTCTATTTGATACTTCTAAGATCAATATAAACAGCAGTAGTGATAAAGGACATCCTTGTCTTGTGCCCTTTTGAATGTCTATAGTGTTTGTAAATTCTCCATTAAATATAATCCTAGCAGACTGTTTTTCGCATATCGCATTGATAAATTTTTCACCAAACTTCATTTGAACTAGTTGTTGCTTCATAAATTGCCAATTGACATTGTCAAAGGCCTTCTGTGCGTCCATGAATAATAATGCCATTGATTTTTCAGAGTGTGCCTCATAATACTCTAAAATATCCAAGATGATTCTCATGTTATTCCTCATTTGTCTTTTAGGTAAAAAGCCATTTTGGTCTGGATGAATGAAGTCTATTAAACACTTCTTTAGTCTTTCTGCCATTACAGAGGCAAAAATTTTGTAATCCACATTTAATAGTGATATAGGTCTATAGTTCTGGATCTGTGTCAAGTCCGTGTCTTCTTTCGGTATTAATGTAATATTTGCCTGAACAGGTATTTGGTATTTTAGCATCTAGCAATGCCGCGTTGCATATATTCTTAAGAGGCGTAGACAAGATTCCTTCAAAAGTTTTATAGAACTCTGCTGGTAACCCATCTGGGCCTGGAGTTTTGTCATTCTCATGTCTCTTAATTGCCTCAGTTACTTCTGTCATTGTTACTTCTTCACTTAATGCTTTTTGGTATTTCTCCGGTAGCTTTGGTAGATTTGCCTTTCGGATATACTCATTAACTTTCTCAGTTGGGGTCTCTTTATTCTGGTACAGCTTTGCAAAGAAATCTTCTGCTATTTTCCTGGTATGTGTACCTTGTACTTGCAGTCGTCCTTCTCCATCCTTCAATTTATATATTAGTCTCTTCTCTCTTTCCTTCTTTAATTTATAAGCTAACCATCTCCCTGGTTTATTAGCATTTTTGAAAAAATTCTGTTTAGTCAATTTCATTTGTTTGGTAAGTTCATTTGAGGTTCAGTTTGTGTTTTAGAATATTCATTTGTGTCTTAAGGTCTTCTTTGGATGAATCTTTCTGTAGCTCCTGTTCAAGCTTCGTCAATTCCTCTACTAACTTAGATCGTTCCTGCTTTCTCATTTTATTTATTTTTGCTGAGTATATTATTATCAGCCCACTGACACAGGCTTTAGCTGTATCCCAAACATTTTGCAAAGAGATTTCTTCCATTTTATTGATTTGGAAAAATAGTTCCATTTCCTTGTTTATCTCTTCTTTGAACTTTTTATCTTTTAGTAAGGATTTGTTTAATACCCATCTGGGCATTTTTATTGTCTCTTTCAATGTCATAGTTACAGGATTATGATCTGCCCAGACATCTGTCTCTATTTCAGCTTCTAACAGATCTTGTACTAAGTCTGGGGTTATCCAAATCATATCAATTCTGGACCACGACTTATGTCTATTCGAGTAGAAAGTATACTTAGCAGAGGTTGGGTTTTTATGTCTCCAAGCATCTGTCAGTCTGAATTCTTCAATTATATTAAAGCCTTTGAAAGTATCCTCCTGCCGTTTTTCTCCTTAGTCTCACTCTTATGGTCCGTTTTTTTGTCCACAATTGCGTTGAAGTCTGCCATTAAGCACAAAGTCTGATAATCCAGTTGTGAGAGTAAAGTATGTAGTTTTTGGTAGAACATTTCCTGGTGATCATTTGTGGCGTAGATCGCCACCAAAAGCACCTTTTTAAATTTCATTGTAACTTCAACCATTAGAATCCTACCATCGGACGGTACCACCTACCGTCAGCTAACATATATTTGGGGTCTAATTTTTCCTTAATGTATAATGCTAAGCCTCTTTCTTTTGGGGAGCAGAGGATGTAAATAGCTTTCCAAGCTTTGGGCAGTCCAAGAGCTTACTGTGTTGTTTCTTAATGTGTGTTTCTTGTAGACAAATTATATCTAGCTTCAGTTTTTGGAGTTGAGAGAAGATCCTTCTCCTCTTAGAGGGCCCATTTAGTCCATTTACATTCAAAGAGAGCAATTCAATTCTTCCGTTTTAAGAGCCATATTTGTGAAGTATATATTTATCTACTTATGCTTAGCCTTTACACTTCTACCTTTTCTCTTATCTTTTGGTTCCAATGTCTGTTCGTCTTGTTGTAAGTCGGTATTCGTTATTCCTTCTTCTTTAGGGTGGTATGTTGTTACTTCCATTGCTTTAGTGCCTTTCCCTCCTTCTTTTTGTACATCCAATTCTTCATCTTCAAATGAGCTTCTGAATTTTTCATAGAACTCTTGTGCCTTGAAGATTGAATCCAACTTATATCTTGTAGAGTTCCAGGTGAAGAATATTCCTTCTGGCTCTAACCACCTAAGCATAATTCCCTTCTTTGTGAGCTTCGTGGTAAGAAATAGATATTTCTTTCATCCTTCTCTGATCCTCCATGGTATTTGTTTCAGAACAGTCACCTCATGTTCATTGTCAGTTTTTAAAGGTTTATCGTGTACAGCCCTCAAAACATTATCTCTTACAGACTTTTTTGCAAATTTGACATGAACTTCCCTTGGTAGTTTGTGTCTTCTAACATAGCTTGAATTAACTTTGTATACCAGGTCAATATTTCCATCCACCTGTTCGTTTTCCAAATCCAATGCATCTGCCAGCATGGTAATTATTAATTCCCTTAGATCGTCATTCTTTTCAGGTATATTCTGGAATCCTAAATAATTGGATGCCTTCTCTATCTCTAGTATAGTGACTGAGTCCCATGATGACTTATAAGTCATAAGATTTCCTTTCTTATTGCAGATATTAGAGCTGTCGGGACAGTACAGAGCCCATCCAAACCTCAGTGTATGCGATGCGTCCTCTGGAAAGAGAGTCCTTAAGAAATCGAGGTTTTGGCAGTGCATACACAGTGGGCAGGGGGACGGCTGAGATGTTGACCTGAGAAGTGCCAGGGTTGCTTTGCGCTCAGTTGAGTTCATCAGTGTTGGCCTTTCACCCCTACCAAGCTTTTCTTGCTTTTTCCTTCCAAACAGATGAATGGTAGAAGAAGAAAATGATATGGATCCCTGCATCAAATAAGCAGAAACCAGTGAGCATGAAGTGAGAAAAGAAAGAATTCCAAATTAAAGGGTATCAAAAGAGCGCAAGTACAGAACAAGAGGAAAAGGCCCAATATTTCTCAACGTCCTACAAACACTCACCCTTCATTTCTTGAAGTCCAGGAAAGTGGAAGGGGAAAGACTCTTGTTTTTGACAAATTACCAAAAGATGGGTGAATGTATGGATCTAAATTGTAGCAAGGACTGAGGCCAAATGAACATGCAGAACGCTGAAAGACCATCAAACTAGGGGCAAGAGTTCATCAGCTCCCGGCGTGCAGAAGCCCTTTGAACCCATGCAATGTGGAAAGAGGCTCAGAGATAGCCGAGGTTTAGTGAACATCACTGATCCTCCACTTTGAGGAAGCCACATCAAGTCATGGATGGTAGGCTGAGCTTAAGTGCTCGCAGAAGGCTTCGAAAAAGTGGAAGGGTGCAGAGTAGAGAGCAGCCGTCTAAATGCACAGAATGTGGGAAGAGCTTCAGTGGTGCTGGAAATCATTCTGACCATCAAAGAAAGGATGTAGGGGTGAGACCAAACAAATGTATGAGATGCAGGAAGGGCCTCCATAAAAGTAGAGGGCTTACTATACGTCAAGGATTCCACACTGGAGATGCACCATATTCTTGCATGGATTGTGGCAAGAGCTTCAGTAGTAGTGGAAATCTTAAAAAACATGAAAGAATCCACACTGGTGAGAGGCCATACACATGCATGGAATGTGGAAAGAACTTCAGTCACAGTGGAAACCTTTTGGCCCATCAAAGGACACACAGAGGGGAGAAGCCATACACATGTATGGAATGTGGAAAAAGCTTCAGTCGAAGTGAACATCTTACCATCCATCACAGGACGCACACTGGGGAGCGGCCATACATGTGCATGGAATGTGGAAAGAGCTTTAGTCAAGCTGGAAACCTTACCATCCATCAAAGAACGCACACTGGGGAGAGGCCATACACATGCTTAGAATGTGGCAACAGCTTCGGTGATAGTGGAAGTCTTACCAAACATCAAAGAACCCACACTGGGGAGAAGCTGTACACATGCATGGAATGTGGAAAGAGCTTCAGTCAGTGTACATATCTTACACTCCATCGAAGAACACACACTGGGGAGAGGCCATATACATGCAAGGAATGTGGCAAGAGCTTCAGTCGGTGTACATATCTTACACTCCATCGAAGAACACACACTGGAGAGAAGCCATATACATGCATGGAATGTGGCAAGAGCTTCAGTGGCAGAGGAAGTCTTACAGTCCATCGAAGAACACACACTGGGGAGAAGCCATACACATGCATGGAATGTGGCAAGAGCTTCAGTCAAATTGCACATCTTACTATCCATCAAAGAACACACACTGGGGAGAGACCATTCACGTGCATGAAATGTGGAAAGACCTTCAGTGACAGTGGAAGTCTTAATGTTCATCGAAGAAGGCACAGTGGGGAAAAGCCATACACATGCATGGAATGTGGAAAGACTTTCAGTGACAGTGGAAAACTTAATATGCATCAAAAAACACACATTGGGGAAAAGCCATACACATGCATGGAATGTGAAAAGAGCTTCAGGATCCGTGGACATCTTGCCATCCATCAAAGAACGCACACTGGAGAGAAGCCATACATGTGCATGCAGTGTGGAAAGAGCTTCAGTCAATGTGGAAACCTTACCACCCATCAAAGAACGCATACTGGGGAGAAACCATGCACATGCATGCAGTGTGGAAAGAGCTTCAGTCATTGTGGAAACCTTACCATCCATCAAAGAACACACACTGGGGAGAGACCATTCACGTGCATGAAATGTGGAAAGAGCTTCAGTGACAGTGGAAGTCTTAAACTGCATCAAAGAACTCACAGTGGGGAAAGGCCATATCCGTGCATGGAATGTGGAAAGAGCTTCAGTCGAAGTGGAAACCTTAGAATCCATCAAAGAATGCACACTGGGGAGATGCCACACAAGTGCCTGGAATGTGGAAAAAGTTTCGTACACAGTGGAAATCTTATACAACATCAGAGAATGCACACTGGGGAGAAGCCATACACATGCATAGAATGTGGCAAGAGCTTCAGGCACAGTGGAAGTCTTACACACCATCAAAGAATCCACACTGGGAAGAGGGCATAGATATGTATGGAGTGTGGCAAGAGCTTCAGGCACAGTGGAAGTCTTACATGCCATCAAAGAATCCACACTGGGGAGAAGCCATATGCGTTCATGGAATGTGGAAAGTGGTTCAGATGGAGGGGAGGCCTTACTGAACATCAAAGAATGCACAGCAGGTATACAGCTTTCAAATGTGTGCAATGAACAATAATGGAAATTGGGTGCAAATTGCATGATCGAAATTTTATCCCAGTGCATGTTTGCTCTGGGAATGGCAGACTCCATGCTGGTCATAACAGAATAGAAAATAGAATTTCCAACAACTTGTTGCAGTTCCCCAAATCCTTGGTGCAACTGTCCTGGAGGTTTTGTGTCCTTTCTGAATTCCCCACCTGTACATAGACATTGTTGACCTGGACAGTGGCAAGAAAGATTATTGAAAGGACAAGAAGGGTGATGTAGAGCCTAAAGGATCTCTCCAATGAGGAGTGACATCTCCAGGGAGTTTTAGTCTCAGGAATTTAATTAATTTACCAGGGCTTTGTTAGTTGTTTGTTCTGGTTCAGTCAGGATTTATCTTGTAGATGTTAGTGAAATTTTAAATGCATTTTAAATGTGGTTTCAAAATGTTCTGTGCCAGACATTTTCACAATGTTTTTTAATGTGTGGTGCATTTCAGCTGTGTTTTGATGGATTGTTTTAACCCAACCCAATTGCAACGTTCTCTATCTTTGTCGTGCATGAAGCCACGACAAGAGTTACTACTCGCAAGAAGGACCTGGTCTTGACAGCCGAAGTTCAAGAGACCTCGCCACGGCTCGACATAAACACAAACCAGCTTGTTGCTGAGAGCTCCTCTGTTCTACAACCCACTGAACAGACGACTGGCCCTTTAAGTCAGCCAGACTGAGAGAAGGAGGGGGCTGCCAGAAAAGAGAAAGAACAAGATGCATCTTCCTCGATGGGGGAATGATGGGGGGAGATATGATGTAGAGGGGAGAGGCTATCGCCATTCAGAGGCGAACATCTGTTCACCAAAGACTATCATTAAGAAGCTCGTCAGTAGAACTGTAAATCTTGAAGATAACTAGCAATAAATAGATTTAGTTTTATTGCTCTTGCAAGTGTGGTTAATTACAACCCAGAGCGACCGGGCCTCCCGCCTCTTGACAGAATGTTCGCCTCTGAATCTTTTGGTTGTTAGCCACACGCTGCAGAGCAGAGATTTTTTTTTTAAGAACTTTTTGATCATTCAGAAACTTCTTCCAAACTCTTGACTCCAGAGAACAACAACAATGCAATCACTAGCTCCAACACTGCAAGACTTCCAAAATTTAAAGGAAGAAAATACCCTCCTGAGAAGCAAATACCAAGAAGCAACCCAACAGTTAGAGACATTGCAAAAAGAACTGGATTGTCTGCAAGCAAAACTACAGGAAACAACTACAAGATCAGACCAAGAACTGATGCTAAGAAGATGCCCCCTCGAAGCCCCCCAGAAATACGATGGCAAGAAAGAAGGATTTACAACTTTCAGGGCACAAAATGAACTGCACATCAATCTTTGCCTTCCAGACTTCCCCAACGGAAAGAAAAAGGTAGGATTTCTAATAAATCAACTCACAGGGGTCCCAGTCCGATGGGCAACAGCAAGGTTAAGTGCTAAAAACCCCATATTAAATAATGCTGAGCTATTTTTTAATGCCCTGGGGAAATTTCTTGGTGTAGAAGCTTGCAAAGAAATAGCCATACGTGAGGTCAAGAGTCTGAAGCAAGGACATACTTCAGCAACCGAGTACACCACTAAATTTCAACTTGCCATGAATGATTTAGGGTGGAATGAGGAAGCATTGATGGTCCAATACCGTGAAGGTTTGAGGGAGGAGGTCTTAGATGAATTGTCACGCAGTTCTATGCCAGAGCGTTTACAGGATTTAATAACTTTAACAATCCAGATAGATGCACGGCTTAACAAGAGAAAACGCGCCAAACATGAACGCTATACTGGCTCACAGCCAACCAAAGCAAAATGGCTCCCGCGCGCGGAAGCCAGCCCCCAACTACTCCTGCCTGAAAGCTATGTAACCATAGCAACACCTCAACCTCAGCAGGAACTGGAACCTATGCAGCTGGGGGCAGCCGGGACTCACATTCCAAGGGGAGATAAGGCTTACCAACGCAGTGCCGGACGCTGTTTTGTCTGTGGACATAACGGCCATATAGCTAAGTCCTGCCCACTGAAAAAGCAGATGGGAAACTTCCAGTCCCAGCATTGTTAAGCACCACGACACTGGGACACACACACATTCCTCAAAGGTGCCAAATACTAGGAGGACCTCCCGTAGCTCCACATCTCCTGCTGGATATCACATTACAAACAAACTCTCAGCCTGCAATTCGAGCCACAGCACTAATAGACAGTGGTGCCACTGCCTCCTTCATGGATGAAGACTTTGCTCAGTGTTCCAACTTCACCACTGGAAACTCCACTCCAGGTGGACTCCATACAAAAACTACCCCTGCAAGGCGGCCCCTCCCTTCTCCAATCTTCACCACTCACACTACAAATTGGGAAACATCATGAACAAACAACATTCTCATTAGTGAAAGATCTCCAATACCCCATTGTCCTGGGCATGGACTGATTAATCAAACACAAACCTCAAATATCTTGGGGTTCAGGACAAATACAATTTAACTCCACCTTTTGTTCACAACACTGCAATGACACCACACCCCAGACAACCTCAAACTCCTCACCACCCTCTACCACTGCACTCCCACCACAATACCAGGATTTTTGGGACGTATTTGATCCACAAGAGGCTGACAAATTACCGCCTCATTGCTCATGTGACATGGAGATCCACATACAGCCCGGAACTACTCTCCCAAGCAGCAAACTACGACCCATGTCCCCAAAAGAACTCCCAAGTCATTAAAGACTTTATATCCTCCAACCTGGAAAAAGGCTTCATACGCCCATCCTCATCTCCCTCTTCAGCAATGCCAATCATCGTTCCACGGAAGAATTCTGAAGAACCCAGGGTCTGCATCGATTATCGCTGCTTGAATGCGATTACAATCCCAAATAGGCACACCATGACTCTCATCTCCGAAATTTTGGAACAATTAGGTCAAGCATGCATATTTACCAAGCTGGACCTACGCAACGCATACAATTTACTCTGCATACGTCCTGGATTCAAACATTTGACAGCCTTCCTAACGCATTATGGGAGCTACGAGTTCTGCGTGATGCCGTTTGGACTTTTAAATTCAGGACAATATTTCTGCAGAATGATAAACGAGATCTTCCATGATTTCCTTGATGTCTTCATGATAGCTTACCTGGATGATTTGCTCATTCTCCAATGACCCTGAATCACACGTCCAACACATGCGAACTGTCCTACAACAAATGTGGGAACACCACCTATCAGCCAAGCTAGAGAAATGTGAATTCCACACGACTTCCTTGATGTACCTGGGCTACTGCATTTCCCCAGACGGTCTACAAATGGACCCGGATAAGATACAAGCAGTACTGTCGTGGCAACCACCCCCCCCCCCATACGAAGAAAGAACTCCAAAAGTTCCTGGGATTTGCAAACTTCTATCGTCGTTTCATCCCTAATTTCTCTCACCTGACAGCGCCTTCAACGGATCTACTAAAAGACAAGGGACGATGTCTCAAGTGGCCGCCCAGCGCAGCAGCAGCTTTTATCTCATTGAAACACCAATTTACTTCAGAACATCAAGTATTGCATCCAGATACGTGTGCACCATTCACACTTCAGACTGATGCCTCCAACAAGGCCATAGGAGCCGTCCTCTTACAATCAACGCACCGACCCTCTGACAGTCTCAGGCCAATAGCCTTTTATTCACGCAAACTGTCCAACTCAGAACGAAACTACACTATCTGGGAAAAAGAACTGCTAGCGATCAAAGCTGCCCTTGAAGAATGGCGTCATTTACTTGAAGGATCCCCGTACAAGATACTCATCCAAACTGATCACAAAAATTTAACGCACTTCACTTCAGCAAAAATTCTCAACCAAAGACAGGCACGATGGGCCCTGTTCTTCTCCCGCTTCAACTTCCTCATCGAATATATTCCACTGTCACAGAACCTCCTGGCTGATGCACTATCCAGGAAGCCTGAGTATTTCCCCGATAACGAAGAACACCCAGAACCTGCTCCGATCTTGCAATCGACTATTGCTGCCATTACTTCCATCTCATTGGCATATAGCGATGACATCCGACACGCGCAACAGACTGATCCCTTCGTACGCGTGAAAAAAGATCAAACACAAAAAGATACCCTTCCGAACCACTTCTCATTTGAAGATGACATATTGCTATTCAACCACGTTCCTTACATACCAGTGTCACTTCGTGAACAAATTCTACAGCGATGTCATGACTCTCTATCCGCTGGTCACTTTGGGGTTTACAAAACGATGCATTCTCTTTCCAGAGACTATTGGTGGCCTCATATGTACCATGACGTCAAAACATACATACTCTCATGCCACCGTGCCAAACGGCAACAAGGAAAGCCGCCAGGTTTACTCCAACCTGTAGATACCCCACCTGGACCCTGGCACATGGTTTCCATGGACTTCATCACTGATTTGCCCAGGTCCAGTGGCTTCACTACTATCCTTGTGACAGATCTTTTTACGAAGATGGCTCACTATACTCCCTGCACGGGATTACCATCCGCCAAACCCACAGCGTCCCTCTTTATTGATCATATTTATAAAACACATGGGTGGTCCCTCGCTGTAATTTCAGGCAGAGGCAGTCAATTCACGTCTCGATTCTGGCGGGAACTCTTGACACTCCTCAAAGTTGATTTACGCCTATCATCTGCTCATCACCCTCAAACTGATGGACAAACTGAACGTCTCAATGCCACACTTGAACAGCACCTCCGATGCTTTGTAAACTACCAACAAGATGATTGACGCTCATTCCTTCCACTAGCGGAATTTGCCTTTAACAACTCAGTTCACGCCTCGACCCATCAAACACCGTTCTTCGCGAATCTGGGCTACCATCCCCGAGCATTTCCGACATCACTGCCTTCTTCGTCGGTCCCAGCCGCTGGGAATTTTCTCAATGAGTTAGCATCGGTGCAGTCTGTTCTCAAACAACAATTAGACAAAGCCAAGTCGACATACAAGGAGGTCGCTGATCGACGAAGACAACAAGGAACGACCCTCCATGTGGGCGACTGGGTCTGGTTGTCCACTGAGCACCTTCCTATATCCGTACCCTCTCAGAAACTGGCCCACAAGCGGACTGGACCTTTTCAGATCGCTGCCGAAATCAACCCTGTCGCTTTCCGCTTACGCCTACCTTCGTCCATGAAGATTCACGCAGTCTTTCACCGATCATTATTCCAGCCCGTCTTCAACACCCGCTACACACCCAACTGCCTCCGCCCCCTCCAGTAATAGTGGCTGGAGAAGAATTATTCGAAATTGAAGATATCCTCGACTACAGATTTCGCAGAGGACGCCTCCAATATCTCATCCACTGGAAAGGCTACCCTCCTAAAGACCGAAGTTGGGAACCAGCCTACAACATCCATGCACGGGCCCTCATCAGACGATTTCATGTCCGCTTCCCTCACAAACCTGGACAACTTTACACCCATTCCCATCGAGAAGAGGGAGGTCCTGGAGGTGGGGTAGTGTCGTGCATGAAGCCACGACAGCAGTTACTACTCGTGAGGAGGACCTGGTCTTGACAGCCGAAGTTCAAGAGACCTCGCCACGGCTCGACATAAACACAAACCAGCCTGTTGCTGAGAGCTCCTCTGATCTACAACCCACTGAACAGACGACTGGCCCTTTAAGTCAGCCAGACTGCGAGAAGGAGGGGGCTGCCAGAAAAGAGAAAGAACAAGATGCCTCCTCCTCTTCTGAAGCGGAGCTGACAGGACCGGAAGCTGAAGGGATCATGGGATATGTAGATTTTAAAACGGCAAAACACAGGAGGATTCTGAAGGCCTATGAGGTGAAGACAAAAAGAGAACAAGAAAGGAGGGAGGAACAAATGATGGGGGGGAGATATGAAGTAAGGGGAGAGGCTATCGCCATTCAGAGGCAAACATCTGTTCACCAAAGACTATCATTAAGCTCATCGGTAGAGAATTCCAAGATGGCGTCGGAACAAAACGGATTTGATTAGCTATCTCTGCTAATTACTCCGGTATTTTTTCCAGCAGTGGGGTCGAGAGACCTAATCAAACCCTGTAGGGGTGAGGATAGATTACCTGGGCATGTTTTGACTGGATGTGGGGTGGCGACCCCATATCAGTCAAGAACAATTCAGGTGTCTCAGCTGGGCAATACAGGAGGTTTTTTAGCCTCTGCAAGTTCACGGCATCTTTTTAGATTAGCATAGAAATCTTCATAAGCCGGATAAACATCGGAACTGCTGAGTAAATATTTTTATCAGGCTCTCTTTTCTCTGCAACAATCACCCGTGGGAAAGCAGTATTTGGCACGAATTGCCGAAGAACCCTTTTAATCAGCAAGGCGGCGAATGAAAACGCAGACACTTTGGCACTTTTAGCGTAAGTTAAATCTAAGCTTCTTTGTGAGTGTCTCTGGGGTTGAACTTTATTGAAAAGATAATGTGCAATTTGACAGAAGTACGAAAATTTTGACTGAAAAGAAGAAAAGAGGAAGGGAGAGGTGGAGGAAGGAATCTCCATTTCTTTGCGTTTCTGGGACCATTGCCAAAATATCTGGCAGCCTGCCAATCCTTTGTCTGTTCGTGCTATTACAATTATGATTTCTTTACAAGAATCTCTTTCAACAATTAATCAACTCTTATCAGCTATAAAATCTTCGCAAGAATTTTTTTTGGATAAAATACAAGTTCTTCAAGATGATCAGCAAAAGAGGCTTGATAGAATGGGAATTTATTTCATGCGGCTGGGAATGATCAAAGCAGGACAGAATATGCAGGAGACTCAACAGCTGTGTGAGACTGCAGATACTGAAACAAAATTAACAATCAATAAATAACCTCCCATCGAACCTGTTTGCTACGGTGAAGGAGCAACAACATTTGAAATTTCAAGCAACTAGAATGGAGTTTGAGATTGAAAAGATGAGAATTTTACTACTAGAGATGCAGACACTACGAATGATTAATGATCTGCAGAAGATGAAGAAAGAGGTGAAGGTGCTATTGCAATTAATGCAGCCATTGCGAATGATTAATGCTTTCCAACAGACGCCACTTTTACTGGATCTAAGATGGTCTGGCAGAGGTGTGAAACAGAAATGTTTGTTTTAATGATATAAATGGCCTGATATATTTATTGTGGTATGGAATGGCTAAGATATATGATTTTAATGGGGGAAGCTCATTTATTTTTAAGTGTGTGGGACTATGAAGCGATGTAAGTTTTAAGGGAAGATGAAGGATTCGTTTCCCCCCCTCTTTTGCTTTTTTCTGTCTCTTCTTTTGCTTTCTCTTTCTTATTTTGCCTTAAAGTTTAAAGATGAATGACTAAGAGCCAAACTGCATGACTTTTCGGTTTGTGAAATGTTAGAAGATAAATGACTATTATGGGAGTAAGATGAGGTGTGCTAAACAGAAACAAGCATGAATATGAGATCTCTTTCTATTTCACTTTCACTTTTTAGTAGATATTAGACTGGAATATGATCAGCAAAAATCTACTTGATTGTATTTGTAATCATCATTTCCTATTAAATTAGCTTAAAGAAAATTTGTTTAAAGAACATAATAGATAATTGCCGTTGTTAAATTGGGTAGATAAGATGTCCTTAAGAAGATGAGGGACTGCAGGTGGCGCAGTGGTTTAAACCGATCGAGAATCTGCACATGAGCTCCCGTGCGCCGTCCCAGCTGATGAATGGATATTAGATATGTGAACATGAATATCTCCTTTATTTTTTTTTCTTTTTTAGTAGATATTAGATTAGAATATTTGTAAATAAAGAATGCATTTGATCATATTTGTAATTATTATGAGGAGTCTATTTGTTTAATACTGGAAAAATGAAAAGATTTGGAACTGTGTAGAGTTGGTCAGGCTGAAATGTTTATTAAAATAGAAAGAAGATACTGACTTACAAAACTTGGAGAGACCTTCTAATATGAAGAACAGAACTTTGTAAGAAATGGATGAACTGATTCTATTACAGAAGGAGAAAGAAGATAGTGACTTCTATCAAATCTTGGACTTTTGTTTATTATTGGCTGGAAGAACGGGACCTGGCTTAGATCCAAAAGGGGTTTTTTCCCCCAGACTTTTTGAAATGAATTTGAAATGATCAGAGAATGTTAAAAGATGTGTAGTTAAGTAGCTGACTCAGTAGTTTCGATGTTTGTGATAATGGATGTTTTAGTACTGTTTTGAAAATTAATAAAAAAAAGTTAAAAAAAAAAGCTTGTCAGTAGAACTGTAAATCTTGTAGATAACTAGCAATAAATAGTTTTAGTTTTATTGCTCTTGCAAGTGTGGTTAATTACGATCAGAGCAACCGGGCCTCCCGCTCCTTGACAATCTTGCATCATTACAAGATGGAGAACTCTCGGCTCAGGAGTATGAGAAGAAGATCTTGGGGCTGTTGTAGGTCATAAACTAAACAACAACCAACAATGTGATGCAGCTGCAAAAAGGGCAAATGCTATTTTGGGAGTCATTGACATAAGTATTACTACCAAAGCACAGGAAGTACTAGTTCCCCAATGATGATGTTCGTCCATCGTTTTCGATAAGGACCCTGACATCTAACGGGTTGTGAGCTGTCCACGGTGTGTCCGCAGGTGGCTGATAAGGCCAATACGGGCACGGAGTGTTCTGCCACATGTCGGGTAGACACGTGTGGGCACCACTGTTGCCACATTTGCAACTCTTGCTTTACGGAGTGCTTGCTTCTCTCATGCTATAGTTGTCCTTCTGGCTTCAGAAGTTTGGCAGCCTTGGTGGATCAGCGCGCGCCATGTCGATCGGTCTTGTGCCAGGGTCTCCCAGGAGGTGGTGTCAATAACCAGGGACTTAAGAGAGGCTTTCAACCTGTCTTTGTATTGCTTCTTTTGTCCCCCGTGCGATCGCTTTCCTTGAGACAGCTCACCAAAGCTGATTCAGAGACTGGAGGCAAAGCCGTCCGAGGAAAGATTGAGAGAACTGGGCATGTTCAGTCTCCAGAAGAGGAGACAGAGGCGAGATAGGATAGCAGTGCACAAGTGCCTATAAGGCTGTCACAACAAGTAAAGACAAGCGCTCTCATTCCGGAGTGCAGGACATGGAATAATGGACCTCAGTTAAAAGAAACCATCAACTAGGCAGCAGGAAGAATTTCGTCACTGCAAGGGCATCACGACAGTGGAACCTGTTGCTTGGGGAAGTCATGGGCTGTCCGTCACTGGATACATTTGGAAGGGGTCCGGACAGTCATCTGAGTGGGTGTGGAACCGAGTGTCCTGCAGTAGCAGGGCTTGGACCCGATGGCCTTCGGGCCCCGTCCGACTTCCATGAATCATTCTGTAGATTAGAGCGGCCTTAATGTGAGAAGTGCAGCTTCACCTCCCATTTTCCTGGGAACATCCCAGTGCCCATGTGCTGACAGCTGCAAGAACAGGCAGAGGAGGCCAGTATCAGAATCCCTGGCAAGAGGAGTGAATGCGTCACCTGCCCAGGCAGCTTTGGAGATTCACATGCGGCTTTATGGTCTGCAATCATATTTGCTACTGAATTCAGGGTAGGGGTAGGATTGGGCAACACACTCCAAAAGACGGGGCGACCCCACTCAGGCCCCACGGAAAGGAAGCAAGGAAGGTGGACTTGGCATTGCCCCAACACCTCCAGATCACCTTTGATCTTCCTTCGTCTCCAAGTTATCAGTCACCCTGGCCACTTGGTGCCCTCTGCAGGTGTGGTCCTTGTTCCCTGCACTTCCTCATGAGGAGACTCGGGGGGAATCTTGCAGTGGCATGCAAGTGTGTGAAGGGGTGCCACGCGGAGAGCGTCATGACCTCTCCTCCCCTGCAGCGGAGGAGAGGATGTGGTCCCCTGGGGCGAATTCCATCTCCTTAGTGTTACGCATGCATTTGTACTGCACCCTGTTTCACGGAATTCATTTGTTAAATAATGCAATCAAAATGGAATGAAGAGAATGAAAGACATGATAAAAATGTGAATTGCCTCTTGTCGTTTTGCTTATTTGCATCCACGTTGTCAGTACTGCAATCTGCCTTTTCATGGATGCACCTATTTTATTCCTAAAATAGAAATAATGAGTGAGATTCTTAGTAAAGTGATTTGGAAGGACACTCTTAAATTATATGTTGTGCATTTGCCAGGCCTTGCAGAGCTTCCTTCGCACGTGTTGGATGCGTGTTCCCCAACCTCCTCTGCTTCCCAGGACTCTGCTCTCACTGCTCCCTTGACGATGGTTTGGAATCCGATGAGGTTTTACTTCTGGTGCTGGAATACTCTGGCACACCCATGTCTTTCTTTCTCTATTACATTTCGTGCCACCCAAGAGCCAATGGTCTCTAGACAGTTCACAACATTAGAACCAAAGAGTTCAACACAATGAGATACAAAAAGAGGTTCACAACGTTCACAACTACAGTGTGTAAGAACAATGACCTCCAGAATGAAGCCCAGTCACAGTGCAAAGAATTAGAATGCAGAAGAGGTTTAAAGCAGAAGCTGAAAGACCAAAACGCCTGGGGAAACAGGAGAATAACTGTGCCGGACAGATCATAGCAGAGAGCTCTGACAAAACGTGATCCTTTGGAGAAGGACATGGCAACCCACTCCAGTATCTTTGCCATGAAAACCCCATGGACAGTACCAAAAGGCAAAAAGATATGACACCGAAAGATGAGCCCCTCAGGTCGGAAGGTGTCCAATATGCTACTGGGGAAGAGAGGAGGGTTAGTACCCCCGTGCTAGAAAGAGTGAAGTGACTGGGTCAAAGCCGAAAGGACACTCAGTTGCGGATGTATCTGGAGGTGAAAGGAGAGTCCGATGCTGCAAAGATCTATACTCCATAGGAACCTGGATTGTAAGATCCATGAATCAAGGCAAGCTGGATGTGGTCAAACAAGAGATGACAAGACTGGACATCGACATCTTAGGAATCAGTGAACTAAAATGGACCGGAATGGGTGAATTTAATGCAGATGACCATCAGGTATACTACTGCGGGCAAGAATCCATCAGAAGAAATGGAGTAGCCTTCATAGTCAATAAAAGAGTAGGAAAAGCAGTACTGGGATACAATCTCCAAAATGACAGAATGATCTCGGGTCGAATCCCAGGCAAACCATTCAACATCACAATAGTCCAAGTCTATGCCCCAACCACTGGTGCTGAAGAGGCTGAAGCTGACCGGTTCTATGAAGGCCTACAACACCTTCTAGAATTAACTCCAAAAAATGATGTTCTTATCATCATGGGGATTGGAATGCTAAAGTAGGAAGCCAAAAGATAACCGGAATAACAGGCAAGTTTGGCCTTGGAGTACAAAATGAAGCAGGGCACAGGCTGGTAGAATTTTGTCAAGAGAATATGATGGTCATAGCAAACACTCTTTTCCAACAACACAAGAGACGAGTACACGGACATCACCAGACGGTCAACACAGAAATCAGATTGACTATGTGCTCTGCAGCCAAAGATGGAGAAGCTCTATACAGTCACTAAAAACTAGACCACGAGCTGACTGTGGCTCCGACCATGAGCTTCTCATTGCAAAATTTAGGCTTAAATTGACGAAAGTAGGGAAAAGCACCAGGCCACTCAGGTATTTCCTAAATCATATCCCTGATTAATATACAGTGGAGGTAACAAATAGATTTAAGGAATTTGATCTGACAGACAGAGTGCCTGAAGAACTATGGACGGAGGTTTGCAACATTGTACAAGAGGTAGCAACTAAAACCATCCCAAAGAAAAAGAAATGCAAGAAAGCAAAATGGCTGACTGAGGAGGTTTTACAAATAGCTGAGGAAAGAAGGGAAGTGAAAGGCAAGGGAGAAAGAGAAAGATACACACAATTGAATGCAGAATTCCAGAGAACAGCTAGAAGAGATAATGCCTTCTCAAAAGAACAGTTCAAAGAAATGGAAGAAAACAATAGAATAGGGAGGACCAGAGAACTCTTCAAGAAAATTGGAGATATGAAGGGAACATTGCATGCAAAGATGGGCATGATAAAGGACCAAAATGGCAGGGACCTCACAGAGGCAGAAGAGATTAAGAAGAGGTGGCAAGATTACACAGAGGAACTATACAAGAAAGAGTTTAACATCCCTGATAACCACGATGGGGTGGTCACTGACCTCGAGCCAGACATCCTGGAATGTGAAGTCAAATGGGCCTTAGGAAGTCTGAGCAACAACAAAACTAGTGGAGGTGACAGAATTCCAGCTGAGCTATTCAAAATCTTAAAAGATGATGCAGTAAAAGTGCTACACTCAATATGCCAGCAAACTTGGAAAACTCAACAGTGGCCACAGGATTGGAAAAGGTCTGTTTACATTCCGATCCCAAAGAAGGGCAATGCCAAAGAATGTTCAAACTACCACACCATTGCACTCATTTCACATGCTAGCAAAGTGATGCTCAAAATCCTACAAGTTAGGCTCCAGCAGTGTGTGGACCGAGAACTACCAGAACTACCGGCAGGATTTCGAAGAGGGAGAGGAACTAGAGATCAAATTGCCAACATACGCTGGATCATGGAGAAAGCTAGGGAGTTCCAAAAAACCATCTTCTTCTGCTTCATTGACTATGCTAAAGCCTTTGATTGTGTGGATCACAACAAATTGTGGCAAGTTCTTAAAGAGAAGGGAGTACCAGACCATCTTATTTGTCTCTTGAGAAACCTATATGCGAGTCAAGAAGCAACAGTGAGAACAGGACACGGAACCACTGATTGGTTCAAAATTGAGAAAAGAGTTCGGCAAGGCTGTATACTGTCGCCCTGCCTATTTAACTTATATGCAGAGCACATCATGAGAAAGGCGGGGCTAGATGAATCACCAGTTGGAATTAAGATTGCTGGGAGAAATGTCAACGATCTCAGATATGCAGATGATACCACTCTCATGGCAGAAAGTGAGGAAGAACTAAAGAGCCTTTTGGTGCGGGTGAAGGAGGAGAGTGCAAAAGTTAGCCTGAAACTCAACATTAAGAAAACTAAGATCATGGCATCCAGTCCTCTCACTTCCTGGCAAATAGATGGGGAAGAAATGGAGGTAGTGACAGATTTTATTTTCCTGGGCTCCAAGATCACCGCAGACGGGGACTGCAGCCAAGAAATTAAAAGATGCTTGCTCCTGGGAAGGAGAGCTATGGCAAATCTAGACAGCATACTAAAAAGCAGAGACATCACCCTGCCAACAAAAGTGCGTATAGTCAAGGCTATGGTTTTCCCAGTTGCAATGTATGGCTGTGAAAGCTGGACCATAAGGAAGGCTGAGCGCAAAAGGATTGAGGCCTTTGAATTGTGGTGCTGGAGGAGACTCCTGCGAGTCCCTTGGAGATCCTAAAGGAGATCAACCCTGACTGCTCTTTAGAAAGCCTGATAGTGAAGATGAATCTCAAATACTTTGGCCACCTAATGAGAAGGAAGGACTCCCTGGAGAAGAGTCTAATGCTGGGAACAATAGATGGCAAAAGAAGGAGGGGACGGCAGAGGATGAGGTGGCTGGATGGAGTCACTGAGGCGGTTGCTGTGAGCTTAGGTGGACTCTGGTGGATGGTGGAGGGCAGGAAGGCCTGGGGGAATGTTGTCCATGGGGTCGCGATGGGTCGGACACGACTTCGCGACTAACAACAACAACAACATGCTTTTCCCAGTTGTAATGTATGGCTGTGAAAGCTGGACGATAAGGAAGGCTGAGCGCCGAAGGATTGAGGTGCTGGAGGAGACTCCTGCGAGTCCCTTGGATTGCAAGGGGATCAAACGATTCAGTCCTTGAGGAGATCAAGATGCACACGAGGCAGCAAATGCCCCCAGCCTCTCCTGTTCCCCAGCCAGCTCGGATGTGGGGGCTTGGAGCTGTGGGGCTTTCTTTCTCAACCTGCTGGGTGTCTGGACCGAGGGACCCCTCAGACTGGGAACTGGCACAGTCCTTCTCACGATGTAATTTCCACTGCCGTGTGAATTATTTCCATGGTGTGGTGCACAAGTGACAATCCTCTCCCCGCATGATGCTTTTCCACTGCGCTCTGTGCTGAAAAACACTGTTACACCAAAAAAACCCGCAAAATATTTCCCCTCAAGTTAAATAACTAAGACTACCATCAGAGTGAGGCGATTCCTTCATTTATTGCAATAGACGGGGAGAGCCCGCTCTGTCAGAATCTCTCCAAAGCACAAACACCCAAATCTTCTCCTTTGTGCCCTAACTCGGCCGCCATAGCCCTCCCCAATACCCTCATTGGACGAGGTACTAAGGGGGTACAGTCTTTCCGTCCGCCTATGTCATATCCCCCGTCTCATCCCACTACATACATCTACATACATCACATGGGCATCATAAGTAGCCCACTGTCTATTCAAGGTATGTGAGTTAATATTCATCAACCTATTACACCTGTGTGTTCATAACTACAAGTTCACTAGTTCACTCTTTTCTGGCTTCACCATGCCCTACAACCCCCTGTCTCATAAAACTACTGGGAGTATGAGATGGAAGGTAGCCTTCTTTCTTCAACCCAATTCTCTTTTTCTCCCCTCCACATTCCTTCAGACAGGCTTCATGGCTTGGTTGTTTTCCTCACTGTTTCTCAGTCACTGAGTTACTTCCTTCAAAACAATCCTCTGAGCATGTGCAGGAGGAATGGCCCAGGTCCCAGGACATGGGGTTTGGTCCCGTGCTCAGATATAGACTGGTCAACCTCCAGTCCAACATGAAAAATCAGGCCTTGGCTGCTCCAAGCTTCCTTTCAGGCAGGATTTCCCCGGTGCTCCTCATCCTGGCTTCCCGCAGGTGACATGTGGCAGGACGAGGAGAAAGGGAAGCAGTTGGGGGGCAGGTGCCACCTCCCGGAAGAATCAGCCAGAACAAGACTGGACGAGAGAAGCAGGAGGTAAGCCCGACCGTGGCATGGAAGGGAGCAGCCAACCCCAGGACACCTCCGTATGGGGCCAAATTCACGAAGGAGCCACGTGCTCTGAGGGGGTGGGCGTGGGGTCTGTGTGTTCCCACCAGGTTCCCTTCCCCAGAGCAAACGAGTGTCAGTCGCATGGTCTAAGGGGGCAGTTCCGCAGGGCAGGACCAGCAAGGGCCACCCTCCCAAAGCAGCATCCTCCGCCTGGAGGGTCCACCACAGCCAGGAGGTCCGGACGGGGAGACAGACAAGGGGAGGTGCACCAGTGCCAAGCTGGGCAGCCCTGACCCGCCAACCAGCCTGCTCCTCTTTGGCCTGACAAAGTACTGGAACAGGTGGTCCTGCCTTGGGTTTCAGCCAACTGAAGGCTTCCACATTCCCCAGGAACCCTAGGGAAGAATGGCAGGAAGTGGGTGAGGCAGAGCCTGTATTAGTATTAATTGCTCACTTTAATCGAGTTTCCTAATTGCAATATCATGGGGCACTTCATCAAGAGCTTTGCTGAGATCAAAATGTGCCGCACTGTGCAAAGCAAATGCTGCACTCGATGGGCTTCCTGTCAAGTCAGGAACAGGGCTCAGGTCTCCTGCCTCATGCATCCTTCCTAGTCCAGCTCCAGTGGATCTGCCTGTAGCCGGCTTTGCCCTGAGATTCATCCAGGCCAGGCACCCAGGGCTCTGCCCCAGCCCCATGGGGAGCAGCGCACAATCCAGGATTGCTGACCCCCCCCCCCGCATCCTGAAATTCTGCGATGCCCATCCCGGGCTGAGTGCTGTGAGGCTTCCTATGGTGCCCCTGTCCCTGAAGGGCTTGGCACATATTTATGTGGCTTCTCTCCAGTGAGTGGCCACCACTACATCCCATGGCAGCGTATTCGGCAGTTCTACTACATGCCGAGTGAAAAATATATATTTAGTAGTTTGTGTATTGCTGGCACTTGAATGCCACCCCATGGCCAGAAGGCTCTCTGGGTGGCTTACATCACAATCACTACAAGGATACAGCTGAAAAGAGGTAACAATAATAGCTAAACGTTCATTACATGTTACAAAAAAGGCAATACAAAATGCAACAGGATAAGCACAGTACACTCAATGAGACAGTGAAACAATGAATTGGGCAATGGGTTCAATAACTCATAATCTGATAACAAATGCTAAATTTCCAGAATTTCCTTTTATCTGTTGTAAACCTCCCACCCACAGGTTCCCTGGCTTGACCCCAAGGTGAGCGGAATGGCAGAGGATGAAAAGTGCCTGGCTCTCCATTTTATCCCCTGTGTGCCTGATCTTACCAACCCCTGTCTGGTCCCCCCTCACTTGCCTTTCTTCTAAGTTGAACTGTCCCAATTTTGAAGCCCCTCCTTGTAGTGGAGTTGCTCCAGCAGCATTATCATTTCGTTACTCTTGCCCGTAATTTCTCTAATACAATAAATGTCTTGAGCTGGTTCTACCAGAACGGGAGACAATTCTTCTACAGCAGTTGCACCAGAGATTTCTACAAAGGGAACGTGATTCTGAAATTCCATCCTCGATTCAACTCCTAACTATGAGTGGAATGGAATTAGCCTTTATCACAGTGAACGTGCAAAGGACTGGAATTTTCATCACAGTTTCTATCCTCAAGATACCTCCCCATTGTGTTCCTTGACGGCTTCGAAGATGAATTCTCAGATGGCTCCATAACTGTTGACTCTGACTGAAGCTCTTTCCACATTCCATGCATGTGTATGGCTTCTCCCCCGTGTGGATTCTTTTATGTTTTTTAAGACTTCCACCATCACTGAAGCTCTTTCCACATTCTATGCAGGTGTATGGCTTCTCCCCAGTGTGGGTTCTTTGATGCAAAGTAAGACGTCCACTCACAGGGAAGCACTTTCCGCATTCCAGGCATGTTTATGGCTTCTCCCCAGTGTGGGTTCTTTGATGCTGAGTAAGATTTCCACTATGATTGAAGCACTTGCCACATTCCAAGCATTTGTACGGCTTTTCCCCAGTGTGGGTTCTTTGATGCTGAATGAGACTCCCACTATAACTGAAGCTCTTTCCACATTCCATGCATGTGTATGGCTTCTCCCCAGTGTGAGTTCGTTGATGCTGAGAAAGATGTGCACTCTGAGTGAAGCATTTTCCACATTCCATGCATGTGTATGGCCTCTCCCCTGTGTGGATTCTTTGATGTTCATTAAATTTTCCTGCCTGCCTGAAATTCTTTCCACATTCCATGCATCTGTATGGCTTCTCTCCAGTGTGTGTTCTTCGGTGGACTGTAAGAGTTCCACTGTCACTGAAGCTCTTTCCACATTCCATGCATGTGTATGGCTTCTCCCCAGTGTGGGTTCTTTGATGCTGAGTAAGATTACTACTCTGATTGAAGCATTTTCCACATTCCATGCATGAGTATGGCCTCTCCCCAGTGTGGGTTCTTTGATGTTCATTAAGTTTTCCTGCCTGCCTGAAGTTCTTCCCACATTCCATGCATCTATATGGCTTCTCCCCAGTGTGAGTTCTTTGATGCAAAGTAAGACTTCCACTCACAGAGAAGCACTTTCCGCATTCCATGCATGTGTATGGTCTCTCCCCAGTGTGTGTTCTTTGATGTCGAGTAAGAGTTCGCTTCTGAGTGAAACTCTTTCCACATTCCATGCATGTGTATGGCCTCTCCCCAGTGTGGATTCTTTGATGTTCATTAAATTTTCCTGCCTGACTGAAGTTCTTTCCACATTCCATGCATCTGTATGGCTTCTCCCCAGTATGAGTTCTTTGATGCTGAGTAAGATTTCCACTCTGATTGAAGCACTTCCCACATTCCATGCATTTGTATGGCTTTTCCCCAGTGTGGGTTCTGTGATGCTGAATAAGAGTTCCTCTGTAACTGAAGCTCTTTCCACATTCCATGCATGTGTATGGCTTCTCCCCAGTGTGGGTTCTTTGATGCATAATAAGTCTTTCACTCACAGTGAAACTCTCTCCACATTCCATGCATGTGTATGGCTTCTCCCCAGTATGGGTCCTTTGATGCAAAGTAAGATGCCCATTCTGACTGAAGCTCTTTCCACATTCCATGCATGTGTATGGCTTCTCCCCAGTGTGGGTTCTTTGATGCCGAATAAGTTTACAATGCTGATTGAAGTTTTTTCCACATTCCATGCAAGTGTAGGGCTTCTCCCCAGTGTGTGTTCTTCGCTGCCTTGTCAGATGTCCACTCGGACTGAATCTCTTTCTGCATTCCATGCCTTTATTTGGGATGTCCCCTTCATGCATTTTTTAATGTCCAGAAGGATTCTCTGGATCACTGAAGCCTTGCAATTCAACTGCTAGAGAGGAAAGAGAAAATGAAAACCTTGGTATGAGTTAAAGGCTGAAACAGATGAGTTCCTTAAAGTTCAAGGCAAAGGTAGCAGCATCCATGTCTACCTCTCCAATATTATCCCCTGTTCAATTTGGGAGATTTCAATCTCCTGGATATTAGTTGGGAGACTCACTTCGCGGTGACAGCCAGGTCACGATGCTTCCTAGAAGCCATAGAGGGAGGGTTTTTCACACAGAGGGTCTGAGAAGCAATGGGGGTGGGGGGGGGACATCCTTGACTTGGTCTTGACCAATAGGGAGGAGCTGATAGATGAAGTACCGATTAGGGGAGCTCTGGAAGCGAGTGATCACTCCATCCTTTGCTTTGAGATCTGGGGACGTGCAGTAGGTCAAACACTAGAAGCTGGGACTTCAAGAGGGCCAACTTTGGCCAACTGAAGGCCAGACTGGGGAAAGTCTCCTGGAATAGGTTACTGAAAGGTAAATGAGTTGAGGAGGGGTGGATAGCACTCAAAAGGGAGGTTTTGGAGGCGCAAGCCTTGACGATACCTCTAGTCAGTAAGGTGGGGAGGCGGAGGAGAGTGCCGCCATGGATGCGAAAGGAGGCAGTTAGAGGGATTAGACGAAAGAGGAACCTCCATAAGGAATGGGTACTGGGGGAAATAGACAAAAGGGTATACCGGGAGGAGGAGGCCTGTTGCAGAAGGATTCTTCGCAAGGCTAAGGCTGATTATGAGCCGAGACTTGCCAAGAATATCAAGAGCAACAAAAAGGGCTTCTTTCAGCATGTAAATAGGAAGAGGAAAGGGAGACAAGTGGTGGGACCACTAAATAAGGAAGAAGGAGATCCAGTGACTGGTATGAGGGAATAGGCACAGATGCTAAATGACTATTTTGCCTCTGTATTCTCCCCAAAGCAGGACGGGGGATTATCAGCATAGATTAGATGAGGCTGGGGATTTAGGGGCACAGATTAGTCACCCCCCTTGAAGTCGAGGGGCTCCTCAGGGCATTGGACATTACAAAGGCGCCAGGCCTGAGAGTTGGCAAGGGTTCTCTCAAGCCAGCTGGCTTTCATTTTTGAGGCCTCGTGGAGAACGGGTGAAGTTTCAGAGGACTGGAGGGTGGCATCGGTGGTCCCAATTTTCAAAAAGGGTAGTAGAAGGGACATGGGGAATTACAGACCTGTTAGCCTTACATCCATTGTAGGAAAAACAAGGGAAATGCTCATAATAGAGAGAGATCTAGCGATGCTAGATAGGGAACGGAGGCTGGCAGCCACACAACACGGCTTCCACAAAAACAGGTCCTGCCAGACAAACCTTGTGGAACTCTATGACAAGGTTTCGAGATGGCTAGATGGAGGGGATGCAGTGGATGTGGTATACCTGGATTTCAGCAAGGCCTTTGACAAAGTGCCCCATGATATCCTGGTGGAGAAACTGAGGAGTTTTGGGATAGACCAAAGCACTGTCCGGTGGATTAGGGCATGGTTGACTGACCGAAAGCAGAAGGTAACCATTAGCGGGGAATCGTTGGGATGGCAGCCAGTGACAAGCGGGGTCCCCCAGGGCTCTGTCCTGGGGCCGATCCTGTTTCATTAATGACATGGAAGAAGGGCTGAACAGTCTGCTGATCAAATTCGCAGACGACACTAAAACTGGAGCATTGGCCACAACTGAGGAGCAGATACACCAGATCCAAAAGGATCTGGACAGACTATGGAAGTGGGCAGGAGACAACAGGATGGCGTTCAATGTGGATAAGTGCAAAGTCTTGCACTTGGGACATAGGAATAGGTGTCATAAGTACAGGTTGGGGGACACATGGTTGGAGAGCAGCGCCTGTGAAAGGGACCTCAGGGTGCTGGTTGACCGCAGGCTGAACATGAGTCAGCCGTGTGATGCGGTGGTCAAGAGGGCGAACGCCACCCTTGGTTGCATAGCCAGAAGTGTGGCTTCTAGATCGGGAGAGGTATTACTACCACTCTATACGACTCTGGTGCGCCCGCAACTGGAGTATTGTGCTCAGTTTTGGGCCCCTCATTACAGAAAGGATATAGCCAGGTTGGAGTCAGTGCAGCGTAGGGCCACAAGGATGGTGGCCAGTTTGCAGGGGATGGGGTATGAGGCGAGACTGAGGGAACCGGGTCTCTTCAGCCTGGAGAAGAGGATACTCAGAGGGGATCTGTTGGCAACATACAGGTATGTGAGGGGTGTCACATGCAGATTGGTAGAGACCTATTCTCCCCTGCTGAGGAGAACGCGCTCCAACGGAGCAAAGCTCAGGGAACCCAGGTTCCCTTTAGAAGCCAGGAAACACTTCCTGACAGTTAAGGCCCCGAGGGTAAGGAATGGGCTTCCACGGGAGGTCGTTGAGGCCCCATCAGTGCGGGTGTTCAAAGATAAGCTGGACGTGCACATGGTGGGCATGTCATGAGCAGAGCAGGCTGGTGCCAGAGGTCAGACTAGATGGCTCTGGAGGCCCCTTCTGACTTGCTCTGTTTCTATGTACACCCAGCCGAAATCTCACTTTCTCAAGGACTGCCTTGAACAGAAGACATCAGATACATTGAACTGCAATGAACTCCGTACTGTCCAGGTAGGCAGACAAAGAAACATTTCCAGTAGGAGGGGAAAACTAATTTTCCAGGGTTCTGCTCTGAAAAATTGGGTTGAGATCAAAACACACATCTTAGGTAACGTTTATCAAATACAAAGAGAAATCTAATAAGAAGCAGACACACAGGCCAAGCATTGTACGGACCATTCCAAGGAAAGATCCAGGCCCCGGACTGCTCTTCTGCAGCAGCTCCCTGTGCCTGTCCTGTGTCCACCTTCCGTGCCAAGAGGCCAAGCTGCAGGCCTTCCAGCCTGGCAAGGAGCTAGAAGGTGGGCTAACAGAAGGCAGAAGACCCCCAAGGGGCCCTCCAAGACCTGTGCTCCATCACTGAGCCACCTCCATAGAAGGGCAGAGCTTTGAGACAGGGTCTCTTCGGGGTGATCCCAAGGGGGCAAAAGAAAGAGGCTCTCTCACAAGCCATCCTTTATTACGGACTTGGGTTATTTATTTATGTATTTGGCATTTGGATGGGTATCTAGGGAACAATTATCATATTGGCAGACGACCCAAAACTGGATGGGGCAGCTCATGCCCTGGGAGACAGAAAGAAGATTCAGGGGATCTAGAGAGGTTGCAGCGCTGAGATGTGAACAGCAGAAGGAGAAGTTTCGGCCTCCTCTAGAACTGGGCATGCTCAGCCTGGAGAAGAGAAGTCTGAGTGGGGATAGGAGGGCGCTCTGCAAGTGCTTGAAAGGAGGCACTCAGAGGAGGGCAGGGGCTCTTCCCGCTGATCCCCGAGCATTGAACAGGGGAGTGAAGGGCTCAAGCTACATGAAGCCCGCTTCCGGACAGATATCAAGACTGTAGGAGCAGGACGGCAAGGGACCAGTTACCTGGGAGTTTGTGGGCTCTGCCACACCGGAGGCATTCAAGATGCAACTGGACAGGCATTTAGTTAGCCCAGGCCTTGCCCTGAACCTCGTCCTTAGAAGGCAAAGAAGAGCTCAGATGCGGGCCATGCTCCCCCTCGCCCTGTTCCCACTCCTGCGCAGCACAACGGAAACAGAGCAGCCCTGTGGCTTCTCCACCGGGGGCGGGGCAGGGGCTCTTTTCAGGGAAGGAAGGCTTCCCATCATGACAGCTCTTCCCTCCTCCGTGCGTGGATGTGGGTCCTCTCTGGGGTGCCTTCTCTGAGGTGTCCTAAGAGCTCCACGTGCGTGGAAAGAGTCTAAGCCTGGCTTCTCCCGTGGGGATTTTTCCACGGAGCTGAAGGTGCTGGTTGTAGCTGACGCCCCTCCACATTCAATGAATTTCCAGCGCATTTGGGGCTCTCCAATTTGGAGTCAGCCTTCCACGTGCAGCGAACCTCCTCGCCCCCCTCCTCTTCGTCCTCCTGCCCCACGCGAGGCTCGCCTCGCTGCACCGCGGCTGAACTCCTCTCCGGGATCGGCTCCCAAGAGGGGATCCCGCCATGGGAACCTCGCTCTGCACCTCGAGAGCTGGGATCGGACCCTGCAGGCGGCCCCTCCATTCCAGTGCCGGGGGGGGCGGCTGACGACCCCCCACTCTTCCCTCCCGCAGGCGCGATGCTCGCCCTCCTCCTGCCCCCACGCCCGCCCGGCCCCTGCCCTTCCCTCTCACCCGCACAAGTCGCCTTCCCTCCAGGCCGCGGATCCCCCCAGGCCGACCGTCCTGCCGGCTCCCCAGGGAGGCGTCCACGCTGCCTCCCGCTCGCCCGTTTCCTGCCCCGAAGAAGCTCCTCCCGGACCTTCCGGGGCGCAGCGCGGGAAGCGACCGCCTCCTGCCCGCCCCTTCGGAGCCGCCTCCTCGGGGAGAAATGGAAAAGGCGGATCGCGGGATTTGCTCCGGGTCCGCTTCTTCCGGGACCGTCCCGAGCCCCATCCAGCCCAGCGTCCTCCGGCGGCAGCGCCACAGAGCCCGCGGCTGCTCCGGGTTGCTGCGCACCGCGAGGCCCACGAGTGGGGTTTGGGGGGGGATCCTGCTTCAACACTCAGGGGGTTCAGGCCAGCGAGGGGGGGGCGCGGCTCCAGGGCAAAGCGGCGCGGCGAGCGGCAGGGTCCCCCCCGGGCTGCGTGCGCGGCCCTTGCGCCGCCCCGTTGGCCGAGGACTCCGGAGCAGCCGCGCAACCCTCCTGCGCAGCTCCGTATGCTCGGCACGGCGACCGGCCTGGAGGGGTTCCCGGGGGGGGAGCCGGATTCGTGGGGGTGGGGGAGGGGAGGGCAGGGAAGGCCCCGCGAGTGCGGGATGGGGGGGCGAACATGGGGGGGTGGAGGGAAAAGGGAACCTGAGGGGCCGCTTGTAGGATCTGCTCCCAGGTCCTCCCATCCGGAGCCCTCCCGGAGAGGAATTCAGCCCCGGTGACCCTCGGGCAGCGAGCCCCGGTGGAGCGAGGCGAGCATAGTGGGGGTGGGGGAGATGCTTCCAAGATGCTTATTCATCTTATTTATTATGCTATTCACTTGCAGTATAGTTGGGAGGAGCATTCCGTCTCTTTTATCAATGCCTCAGATTTCTTTTTCCTAGGTGCAGAACTTGGCATTTGTGACAGCCAGAGCAGCAGCTTCAAGACCCCCCTCCTTCCCATCCGCATTTCTGTCCATGCATTTAGGGAGGACCCCTTTCACTCTGGTGTGCTGGGCCCAGCCTCTCTCGGCCACCCGGGCAGCAGTCTCAGTGGTTGGAGCCCTGGGAAAGGGCCTTCCCAGTGTGGTTCCAGTGGCCCCTCTTTCTAGGCTTTGACCACTCCCACTGTCCTGGCCAGACCTTCTGCACTGGAAACTCCCCAGAGAGGCTCGCCTGGCGCCGTCTTTATTTGCTTTTCGGCGCCAGGCGAAGACCTTTTTATTTAAACAATATTTTAAATGTTAATTTATTTATATTGAGATGTTTTTAATTTAGACCTGGAGATGGGCCAGTTTTTAATGTTGTGTTGTTAAGATTGTGTTTTTAGTATTTGGAAATTTTAATGTTTTAGAATTGTTATTGTTATTGTTGTGAGCCGCCCCGAGGCTTGTGGCAAGGGGCGGCCTATAAATTTCCAAATAAATAAAAATAAATAAATAAATAAAACTGCAAAGGAGGCGTCTGGGCAAGAAGGGCATCCTGTGAAGAGACGGTAAAGACAACAGTACCCTTTCCACACACCACCCAAGATACATGTCCGTGATCGTGGGGATTGCTAATAGTTCCCTAGGTCGTGGCAAGGGCATCCCTTACAACATCTCAAAGGATGACAGTCCACTATCCGGTCTAGCTTGGGTCCAAATTCAGAATAAGGCCATAAGCAAGACCTTAGTCCAAGGCAATTTAGTTCCCATTATTAATTTCTTTAATTGCTGCTTTAGGATCTGACTCATCCCAGTTCCTTCATGCTTGCGACTTCAGCCTCATCAAACTTAAGTCTTATGAAAAGGAACTTCAACCAAGGGGATCACATTCAGTTTTGATAGTGGAGCCTCAGCTTCTTCGAAAGAAGCGTGCTTTGCTTCTAAGCCTGCCAGTCTGTTTCCTCTAGTTGCTTCACTATTCCCGGACTGATCTCCCTTTACATGAATAATTGCCAATTGTTTAGGCAGAGCCAATTTTTTTTCACAGTCCCTGCACCAAATTCTCATGCACCAAAGCTTTTCCTTTACTCCTGATCAAACCTCTTTCCTGCCAAACTTTCCCAAAGGCATGTGCTAGCCCAAATACACCCCAATGCCACATGTGTTTTTAGAAATTGTTTTACAGAGCCTTAGCTCCCCAGTGCCTGCTTTCATGGAGTCTCTGGATTACTTGCCTAGCTAGTCCCTTCAATAGCCATTCTCAGCCATCAGACATTACCCACCTGCCAGAGTCTAGATTCTTCTCAGCGCCCAGGTCCTTCCTACAATTTCAGGGCTCATTTCAGAGCCTATAACTCACAAGTTGGGGCTGACCAGGAGGAGGACAGTCTCCCACTATCCCTCACCTGCTTCCCTTCTATTACTGCGTATCCATGATGCCTTTTCCCTTCCCACACACTGGATGACCCATCTATGAAAACATCAACTCCTCCCTCTGAAGGTGCTTCCAGTGAGTCTTCCCCTTGGGTTGGTTCCTACATCCACTAATTCCACATAATCATGCTCTTGCTCCAAGTCTCAATTGCCTCCTAACAAGAAATCTATAGGATTCACATCTCCTCCAGTACTCAAAATCAAATCTAGTTGATTCATCAATACAGCCTCATACGTAATAATTTAGGAGTCAGTTAGCCACTTTCCAGCCCTCCTGGCCAACAGAGCTTGCACTGGGTGTGGCACCGTTACCACCAAGCTCCCCCAAAAGTTAACTTCCGGGCTTCTTCCGCCAATAGGGCTGTGGCTACACAGGCTGTTCGCTCCATGCCTTTCATGGAAGCCCTCTCTTTGATTTCCCTTCCACAGTAAACACTGCAGTAGCAAAGAAAGAATTGCTTCTACCCACTGTAGCCTTACACATTTTCCTTTAGCTCCCTTCTCCATAGGGCACCTGAGCCCTTCAGGAGCAGATGTGCAGCAGCATTTGCACATTATTCCAAGTTGAGTGATAAGACGTAGAAACAAAGTGAGTTAGAAAGGGGTCCTCCCCCGGTCATCTAGTCTGACCCCACCAGTTTCAGCCAACTCTGCTCATATATTCCCCACATGTGGTTGCCCAAGCTCCTTCACTGATGGGCCTCAACCAGCTCCGGTGAAACCCATCCCATTTTCTAGGGGTTCCAGACCCTCAGAGTATCTTCTGACATCCAACCTGAAACCTAGTTCCTGGAGCTTTGCTTCATTGGAAGGCATCCTGCCCTCCTGGCATTAGTCCACTTAGTGCTTTGAAACAAACTTATCACCTTCTCAGAATCCTCTGGAAAAACTAGGACTCTGATTCTTCTAATCCTACAACTCAGAGGTGGCACATAGTTGTTACACACAAACACATAAACACAAACACAAACCCAGGCAGAACCTGTCACAGTGGTATCTGCCCTTTCTTGCTCTTAAGCTACAGCAGCTCACTATTGTGCCCAATGCAGTAAATTCTCGCAGGGAGAGGCATCATGCCCCCCTCCCCCTTTTCCTCCAAGCCTGTAAACACGAAGTGTCCCTTCCAGGCCTCACAAGCATCAGCTGCCTGTGCTTTTAGAGGCAAATCAGAACCAGTCGTCTTCATTCGCCTCTTCTCTACCTCCCCTCCAGCACCTCCTACCAAAAGTTCCAGTCCAGCTATGAGATTTCTCTCTGCCAAGTTACAAATTCCCTCCACCAATACAAGATCACACCACACAGCAGTCTCACCAAGCTCATGTTGTACCTGAGCAGGTTCAAATATTTTCTCTTTTGTCAGATTACTTCCCACTCCTGGAGCCATCAATTCCCCCTTTCCCAATTTCATTTCCTTTGGAGTCACGTTTAATGTGGAGCATGTGGCCCCAGAATACACCATAAACATGGTTTCTTCTTCAAAGGGTCCCACTTTATTTATTTATTTATTTATTTATTTGCAAATTTATAGGCCGCCCCTTGCCACAAGCCTCGGGGCAGCTTACAGCATCAAACCATTAAACTTTAAAACTTTAAAACTGGCCTATCTCCAGGTCTGAATTAAAACAAATACAATATAATACATAAAATAAATTAACATTTAAAATACTGCTTAAATAAAGTCTTTGCCTGGCGCCGAAAAGCAAATAAAGACGGCGCCAGGTGAGCCTCTCTGGGGAGCGCATTCCATAAATGGGGCGCCACCGCAGAGAAGGCCCTCCTCCGGGTGCTCACCCTCCTTATATCTCTCACGGAGGGTTCCCGGAGGAGGGCATCAGCAGCAGATCGTAAGGGGCGGGAGGGTATATATGGTCGTAGGCGCTCCTTTAGGTAACCAGGACCCAAGCCATTAAGGGCTTTATAGGTGAGTACCAACACCTTGAATTGGGCCCGGACTTTCAAATTTATCAAGGGCTCCCGGAAAGCTGGACACAGAAAACAGGAAAGTCCCCTGACTCCTCTAGTCCTCAAAACTCATAATTCCTACCAATTCCTCCTCAGTCCTCCTCTGAGGACATCCACTCTTCCAATGCTCTTCCATCCTGCAGATCCCACACCGATTTCTTCCCAAACAGGTTCTCCCCTCCCTTTTCTTTTGCCTCGGCTCCCCAGAGCCACCCTCCTAGGGGAGAAAGGGCCACCCTTCCCCAAACAGCCCAGGGGGTCTGTTAATTCAGGGACCCTCTCATCCCTTGGTTGTCCTGGTGATCCTGATTGTGCACTCCTTTTAACCATTCGTTTTTTTATCCTCTTTCCTCGCATACACTTTCTGAGCCTCCTCAAATCCTCCAACGGCTTTGTCTCCCATCCACCTAACTTCTGCAACTTCTGCTTAATATCCTCCCATGCCTTCCCTGCAAAGTGACATTTCAGCAATATCTGATGGGCTGCATTTCCTGGATCCAGTTGCCCATTTTTCTGCACCTGTTCCTTCAGTCTCCCCAGCCACTCAGACGGAGCTTTCATCTTTCTTTTGCTCCAAAGACAGAGTCTTATGTCCATTCGGAGACTGAGTACTGCTCCTTTCGTTCCTTTGGCCATATACTGGTGACATACTCTAAGAATTCCTACCTCTCCCTTCTAGAAGCCAGCACAGAGCATCTCCCGTTCTGCTGGGATTTCCTCTGTTCCAAACATCTCTAGCTGCCTGCGAGATCAATCTCAGTTCTTCACCAGAAAACAAAATACAAAAAATAGCTTGTAGTTCCTGCCTGAAAGGCCCCACCTCTGCTGCAGTCAGAGGGGGCTCCACAAACACGAATCCTCCCATTGCCAAAGGACCTGCCCAAAGGGGCCACGACAGGATCTTGCTGCCCTTGTGCTTTAGGACCAATCAGCGAGAACCCCCCACACCCCGTAAGCCCTGGCTAGGTTTTTCCTATAAGGTGGGATTTCCATCCATCCAGCTCTGAACCTCCTTGGGGAGTTCTAGGAATGAAGGGGTGGTTCCCGAGGTGCCTTCATCCTCCCCAGGGTAGGGTGGCAAATTATCTAGGGATCTCATGATTTTCAGGCCTTCAGATGGGTTGGCACTGAGGCAGCCAGCCAGCTGCCCGCATACCTAGATTCCTCCGTCCAAGATCTGGTTTGCTTTATTGTCAGGTTTCAGTCCTGACATGCAGAGGGGTCGTCAGACCCATATTGGGCCAGTTGAATCCTCTGACTAGAGTGTATTTTGGCCATACACATGTACAGAAGTGCACGGTTTCCTCCTTTTCCAGTCCCCTGCCATGGGGAAGACTATCCCAGAACCTTAACATTCTCCCCAGTGGAGTCCAATCTGGGATGTCAGGAACTTTCCCTCGCTCCTTGCCTTCAGGGGTATCCCTCCCCTTCAGACCCTTTATTCCCTGTCATTCACCTTGAGTGTTCAGGTCCAGTCCCAGCCAGTGTTCAGGGTGCGTCGCTCTGTGGTAGTCAGTATAAAAAATGCCTTGGGTCTCCCATCATCCCCGTCTCGAACAGACAGCCTCCCTCTGGGCCACCAAATCGGTGGGGTGCGCAATCCCTTAGTTGTCTGTGGGATGAGTCGAGAACGGATCGGTCGCAAGATCCCGGATAGGCCTCCATGGCTGTTAACCTATTATGTCTGCCTGTTCATAACTACAAGTTCACTACTTCACTCCTTTCTGGCTTCACCTTACCCTTCCACCCCGTCTCATAAAACTACTGGGAGTATGAGATGGAAGGTAGCCTTCTTTCTTCAACCCAATTCCCTTTTTCTCCCACATTCTTTCAGACTGGCTTGGTCGTTTTCCTCACTGTTTCTGAGTTACTTCCTTCAAAACAATCCTCTGAGCATGTGCAAGACGACAGGCCCAGGATCCAGGACATGGGGTTTGGTCCTGTGCTCAGATATAGACTGGTCAACCACGCAGACCCTCCAGTCCAACATGAAAATCAGGCCTTGGCTGCTCCAAGCTTCCTTCCTTTGAGGCAGGATTTCCCCGGTGCTCCTCGTCCTGGCTTCCCGCAGGTGACATGTGGCAGGACGAGGAGAAAGGGGAGCAGCTGGGGGGCAGGTGCCACCTCCTGGAAGAATCAGCCAGAACAAGAATGGACGAGAGAAGCAGGAGGTAAGCCCAACCGTGGCAAGGAGGGGAGCAGCCAACCCAGGACACTTCCGTATGGGGCCAAGTTCACGAAGGAGCCACGTGCTCCGAAGGGGAGGGCGGGGGGTCTGTGTGTTCCCACCAGGTTCCCTTCCCCAGAGCAAACGAGTGTCGGTCGCATGGTCTAAGGGGGCAGTTCCGCAAGGCAGAACCGGCAAGGGTTGCCATCCCAAAGCAGCATCCTCTGCCTGGAGGGTCCATCGCAGCCAGGAGGTCTGGCCTGGGAGACAGTCAAGGGGAGACGCACCAGGGGGAAGCGGGCCAGGGCCAGCCCTGACCCGCAGCCTGCCTGCTCCACTTTGGCCTGACAAAGGACCAAACAGGGGCCTTGCCTTGGGTTTCAGCCAACTGAAGGCTTCCACATTCCCCAGGCATCCCCGGGGAAGCCTGGCAGGAACTGGGAGAAGCAGAGCCAGTATTACTATTAATTGCTCTACCCACGCTCCACCCACTGCCAAGAGGCGAAGCTCTTTGGGTGAAAGCTTATGGTTTGCGATTCTGATCATGCTTGTTTGGGAGTGAACTCCACTGAGCTTGCTAAGACTTGATGCTGAGTTCATTTGCACAGAAATCTGCTCAATGTCACCCTTCGATGATACGATTTGATTTAGTATGTAGCAGCCAAAATCTATCCGCCTGAGAGGGCTTCCAGCTCACCCACTTTTATCTAGTTTCCTGGTTGAAATATGGGGCACTTCATCAAAAGCTTTGCTGAGATCAAAATGTGCCGCACTGTGCAAAGCAAATGCTGCACTCGATGGGCTTCCCGTCAAATCAGGAACAGGTCCCAGGACTCCTGCCTCATGCATCCTTCCTAGTCCAGCTCCAGCGGATCTGCCTGTAGCCGGCTTTGGCCTGAGATTCACCCAGGCCAGGCACCCAGGGCTCTGCCCCAGCCCCATGGGTTGCAGCACACGATCCAGGAGTGCTGAAGCCCCCCCGCATTCTGAAATTCTGCGATACCCATCCCGGTCTGAGTGCTGTGAGGCTTCCTATGGTGCCCCTGTCCCCGAAGGGCTTGGCACATTGCAGGCATTCCTGTGGCTTCTCTCCAGTGAGTGTTCCTTCATGTCCAAGGTCACATGGGCTCTGCCTGCCCAGCTCCTCCACAACTGATCCGTGCAGGCACAAACTGCCTTCATCAGAGATGCGCACAGCCACAGATCGCCTGCACTGCCCTGAACCTCTTCTACCCCTTGTTAAAGCCTTTGCAATTGGTGGCCATGACTACATCCCACAGCAGCATATCCAGCAGTTCCACTGTATGCTGAGTGAAAAATATATATTTAGTGGTTTGTTAATTGCTGGCACTTGAATGCCACCCCATGGCCAGAAGGCTCTCTGGGTGGCTCACATCACAATCATTAGAAGGATACAGCTGAAAATAGGTATCAATAATAGCTAAACGTTTCTTACATGATACAAAAAGGGCAATATAAAATGCAACAGGATAAGCACAGTACACTCAATGAGACAGTGAAACAATGAATTGGGCAATGGGTTCAATAAATCATAATCTGATAACAAATGCTAAATTTCCAGAATTTCCTTTTATCTGTTGTAAACCTCCCACCCACAGGTTCCCTGGCTTGACCCCAAGGTGAGCGGAATGGCAGAGGATGAAAAGTGCCTGGCTCTCCATTTTATCCCCTGTGTGCCTGATCTTACCAACCCCCGTCTGGTCCCCCCTCACTTGCCTTTCTTCTAAGTTGAACAGTCCCAATTTTGAAGCCCCTCCTTGTAGTGGAGTTGCTCCAGCACCGTCATCATTTCGTTACTCTTGCCCGTAATTTCTCTAATACAATAAATGTCTTGAGCTGGTTCTACCAGAACGGGAGACAATTCTTCTACAGCAGTTGCACCAGAGATTTCTACAAAGGGAGTAAGATCCTGAAATTCTGTCCTCGATTCCACTCCTAAGTATGTCCAGAATGGAACTGGCCTTTTTCACACTGAAGGTGTAAAGGGCTGGAACTTTCATCAGTCTCCATCCTCAAGATACCTCCCTAGTTTGTGGTCCTTGATGGCTCCGAAGATGAATTCGCAGATGGCTCCGTAAACCTTGACGCTGGCTGAAGTTCTTTCCACATTCGATGCATGTGTATGGCTTCTCCCCAGTGTGGATTCTTCTATGTTGTTTAAGACTTCCGCCATTACTGAAGCTCTTTCCACATTCCATGCATGGGTATGGCTTCTCCCCAGTGTGGGTTCTTTGATGCTGTGTAAGATGTCCACTATCCTTGAAGCATATTCCACATTCCATACATTTGTATGGCTTTTCCCCAGTGTGGGTTCTTTGATGCCGAGTAAGACCTCCATTTACACGGAAGCACTTTCCGCATTCCATGCATCTGTATGGCCTCTCCCCAGTGTGGGTTCTTTGATGCCGAATAAGTTTTCCACTCTCCTTAAAGCACATTCCACATTCCATGCATTTGTATGGCTTTTCCCCAGTGTGGGTTCTTTGATGCAGAGTAAGATTACAATTCTGACTGAAGCTCTTTCCACATTCCATGCAAGTGTATGGCTTCTCCCCAGTGTGGGTTCTTTGATGGCCTCTAAGACCTCCTCTGTAACTGAAGCACTTTCCACATTCCATGCATATGTATGGCTTCTCCCCAGTGTGTGTTCTTTGATGGAGTGTAAGACTTCCTCTGTAACTGAAGCTCTTTCCATATTCCATACATGTGTATGGCTTCTCCCCAGTGTGGGTTCTTTGATGGCCTCTAAGACCTCTGCTGTAACCAAAACTCTTTCCACATTCCATGCATGTGTATGGCTTCTCCCCAGTGTGGGTTCTTTGATGCAAAGTAAGATGCCCATTCTGACTGAAGCTCTTTCCACATTCCATGCATGTGTATGGCTTCTCCCCAGTGTGGGTTCTTTGATGCCGAGTAAGATTACAATTCTGACTGAAGCTCTTTCCACATTCCATGCATGTGTATGGCTTCTCCCCAGTGTGGGTTCTTTGATGCTGACTAAGAATCCGATCCTGACTGAAGTTCTTTCCACATTCCATGCAAGTGTATGGCTTCTCCCCAGTGTGGGTTCTTTGATGCTGAGTAAGATTTCCACCCCTACTGAAGCTCTTTCCACATTCCATGCATGTGTAGGGCTTCTCCCCAGTGTGAGTTCTTTGATGCTGAGTAAGAATCCGATCCTGACTGAAGCTCTTCCCACATTCCATACATGTATAGGGCTTCTCCCCAGTGTGTGTTCTTCGCTGCCTTGTCAGATGTCCACTTGGACTGAATCTCTTTCTGCATTCCATGCCTTTATTTGGGATGTCCCCTTCATGCATTTTTTAATGTTCAGAAGGGTTCTCTGGATCACTGAAGCTCTTACTATATCCCATGAATTAACATGACTCATCTCTAGCCTGGATTCTTCCATCTTTTCTAAGTGTTTCACCAGCACTTAAGCTCTGCCTACACTCCATCAGTCTCTATGGTTTCCTCAGTTTTCGGCTCACCCTTGTTCACTAAGACGTCTCCCTCTCTGAAGCTACTTCCACAAAACTCATGTTCATCCTGATTCGGCGCACTGTGACTTCTTTGAAGATGAGGCTCTCTCATGCCCTCAGGGATGGCCTTTCAACATTCTGCATATTCATTCAGTCTTTGCTGTTTCTATAATTTGGATTTATTTTTTCATTCAAATTTTTCATCGATTTTGAACTTTTTTTCACCAATTATGAAAAAAAAAATCCTGCATCAATTGTTTTTTTCCAACCGTTCCGTGCTCCTTGTTTCTTACCTTCTGGAAAGAAGGCATATGGTCTTCAACACTCAGAGAAAAACAGAATTATTAACTTCTGCTCTTTTTGTGTTTTTCATTATGCTTTTTGAATCCAGTTTAATTTGAAAATGCCTCTTTTCTCACTTCATCCTCACATGTCCCCGATGACATGATGCAGGGATCCACTCACTGCCTTGTACTTCATCTGCTTGAGAAGAAACAGAAAATGAAAATCTTGGTAGGAATTAAATGCTGAAACAGCTGAATTCATTAAAGCTCAAGGCAAAGGGAGTACCATTTATGTCTACCTCTCCAAAATTCACCCTGTTCAATTTGTACGTTCAGCCGAAATCTCGCTTTCTCAAGGACTGCCTGGAAGAGAAGACATCAGATACATCGAAATTCACTGAACTCTGTACTGTCCAGGTAGCCAGGCAAAGAAACTTTTCCAGTAGGAGGGGAAAACTAATTTTCCAGGGTGCTGCACTGAAAATTTGGGTTGAGATCAAAACACACATTTTAGGCAACGTTTATCAAAAACAAAGATAAATCAAATAAGAAGCAGACACACAGGCCAAGAAATGTACGGACCGTTCCAAAGAAAGATCCAGGCCCCGGACTGCTCCTCTGCAGCAGCTCCCAGTGCCTGTCCTGTGTCCACCTTCCATGCCAAGAGGCCGAGCTGCAGGCCTGCCTGCCAGTCAAGGAGTTAGAAGGTGGGCTAACAGAAGGCAGAAGACCCCCAAGGGGCCCTCCAAGACCTGTGCTCCATCACTGAGCCACCTCCATAGAAGGGCAGAGCTTTAAGACAGAGTCTCTTCGGGGTGATCCTAAGGGGGCAAAAGAAAGAGGCTCTCTCACAAGCCATCCTTTATTACGGACTTGGGTTATTTATTTATGTATCTGGCATTTGGATGGGTATCTAGGGAACAATTATCATATTTGCAGATGACCCAAAACTGGGTGGAGCAGCTCATGCCCTGGGAGACAGAAAGAAGATTCAGGGGATCTAGAGAGGTTGCAGCACTGAGATGTGAACAGTAGGAGAAGTTTCGGCCTCCTCTAGAACTGGGCATGCTCAGCCTGGAGAAGAGAAGTCTGAGTGGGGATATGAGGGCGCTCTGCAAGTGCTTGAAAGGAGGCACTCAGAGGAGGGCAGGGGCTCTTCCCGCTGATCCCCAAGCATTGAACAGGGGAGTGAAGGGCTCAAGCTACATGAAGCCCGCTTCCGGACAGATATCAAGACTGTAGGAGCAGTACGGCAAGGGACCAGTTACCTGGGAGTTTGTGGGCTCTGCCACACTGGAGGCATTCAAGATGCAACTGGACAGCGATCTGAGAGGGACGGTTTGACTTGGGGTCCTGCACTGAGCAAGGGGGCTGGACCTGATGGCCCTCCAGGGCATCCCAGCCCTGCTATTCCACCATACTCTCTTGCAGGGCTGAACTGGAATCACAGAGGGGTGGAGTCACAGGAGTCCTGTGTGGCCAAGGAGTCCAAAGCCTGGCTCCAAGCGAAAGCATTTGTGACAGGTGGCCATCCAGATGCCTCAAAAGCACCTCCAGTGGCAGGTCAGAGGCTCTGGGAGTGCAGCAGGAGGGAGGAGGGCAGGAGCCAGGCAAGCACAAGAAGAGAAGGAAAAACACGGCCTTCTGCTCCTACTTGTGCAAAATAGGGATGATCCAGGTATGGGGATTTGCTTTCTCCGGCTCCAGGGGAGCAGGCCAAGGAATTTACTTAGCTCAGGCCTTGCCGTGAACCTCGTCCTTGGAAGGCAAAGAAGAGTTCAGATGCGGGCCATGCTCCCCCTCGCCCTGTTCCCACTCCTGCGCAGCACAACGGAAACAGAGCAGCCCTGTGGCTTCTCCACCGGGGGCGGGGCAGGGGCTCTTTTCAGGGAAGGAAGGCTTCCCATCATGACAGCTCTTCCCTCCTCCATGCGTGGATGTGGCTCCTCTCTGGGGTGACTTCTCTGAGGTGTCCTAAGAGCTCCACGTGCGTGGAAAGAGTCTAAGCCTGGCTTTTCCCGTGGGGATTCTTCCACGAGCTGAAGGTGCTGGTTCTAGCTGATACCCCTCCACATTCAATGAATTTCCAGCGCATTTGGGGCTCTCCAATTTGGAGTCAGCCTTCCACGTGCAGCGAACCTCCTCGCCCCCCTCCTCTTCGTCCTCCTGCCCCACGCGAGGCTCGTGAACTCTTCTCCGGGAACGGCTCCCAAGAGGGGATCCCGCCATGGGAACCTCGCCGCGCTTTGCACCTCGAGAGCTGGGATCGGACCCTGCAGGCGGCCTCTCTATTCCAGTGCCGGGGGTGCGGCTGACGACCCCCCACTCTTCCCTCCCGCGGGCTCCATGCTCGGCCTCCTCCTGCCTCCCTGCCCTTCCCTGCCCTGCCCTGCCCTGCCCTTCCCTTCCCTCTCACCCGCACAAGTCGCCTTCCCTCCAGGCCGCGGATCCCACCAGGCCGACCGTCCTGCCGGTCCCCAGGGAGGCGTCCACGCTGCCTCCCGCTCGCCCGTTTCCTGCCCCGAAGAAGCTCCTCCCGGACCCCCCTGCCCGCCCCCTCGGAGCCGCCTCCTCGGGTGGAAAAGGAAAAGGCGGATCGCGGGATTTGCTCCGGGTCCGCTTCTTCCGGGACCGTCCCGAGCCCCATCCAGCCCAGCGTCCTCCGGCGGCAGCGCCACAGAGCCCGCGGCTGCTCCGGGTTGCTGCGCACCGCGAGGCCCACGAGTGGGGTTTGGGGGGGGATCCTGCTTCAACACTCAGGGGGTTCAGGCCAGCGAGAGGTGGGGGCGCGGCTCCAGGGCAAAGCGGCGCGGCGAGCGGCAGGGTCCCTCCCCGGGCTGCGTGCGCGGCCCTTGCGCCGCCCCGTTGGCCGAGGACTCCGGAGCAGCCGCGCAACCCTCCTGCGCAGCTCCGTATGCTCGGCACGGCGACCGGCCTGGAGGGGTTCCCGGCGGGGAGCCGGCTTCGTGGGGGTGAGAGGGGAGGGCAGGGAAGGCCCCGCGAGTGCGGGATGGGAGGGGCGAACATGGGGGGTTGGAAGGAAAAGGGAACCTGAGGGGCCGCTTGTAGGATCTGCTCCCAGGTCCTCCCATCCGGAGCCCTCCCGGAGAGGTATTCAGCCCCGGTGCAGCAAGACGAGCATGGAGGGGAGAGGTGGAGGAAGATGCTTCCAAGATGCTTATTCATCTTATTTATTATGCTATTCACCTGCAGTATAGTTGGGCCGAGTAATCCGTCTCTTTTATTAATGCTTCAGATTTCTTTTTCCTAGGTGCAGAACTTGGCATTTGTCCAGGATGCCCTTGAATCTTCTTTCTGCTTCCAGGTTATTAGCTGTTCCAACCAGTTTTGTGCCAGCTGCAAGACTGATCATTGTTGCCAGCACTCAGTCACCAAACCATTCATACAGAGAGCGGGTGAGAGAGCTTGTACATGATGTTACATTAACTCAGTGTGGCACAAGCTGTTCTCACTCTCATCCACTGGAGCATGACCTACAAAGGAAAAAAATGAACAAACCAATAAATAAAAAAATATTTTTCACTCTGCACATAGGTCAACTGCAGGTTTGCTGCCCTGGGATGTAGTGATGGCCCCCAATTCCGATGGCTTTAACAAGGGTTCAGGGCAGTGCAGGTGATCTGTGGCTGTGAGCATCACTGATGAAGTGGGTGCACGGATCACTTGTGGAGGAGCAGGGCAGGCAGAGCCCACGTGTCCTTGCTCATGAAAGAAGCCACGCTGGAGAGAAGCCACAGGAATGCCTGCAAGGTGCAGAGCCCTTCAGGGACATGGGAAGCCTTAGGAAGCCTCAAAGTATTCAAACCAGGAGGGGGTATCACAGAATATCAGAGTGTCTGAAGAGCATCAGCTGCTTGGGGATTGTGCTAACCATCAAAGAACACACCCAGAAGGGAATTCAGGAAGGTGTGGACTTTGGGAGGAGCTGCAGGAATCCTGCTGAATGCAGGAGTGCCCTGCTCCCCGTGGTGCTGGGACAGCCCTGGGTGCTCGGCCTGCATGGATTTCAGGGTGAAATGGGCCTCGGGGAGACCCATCATTGCTGGTTTGAGAAAGAAGCATGAGGCAGGAGTCTTAGGATGTGTCCTGGATTTGACAGGAAGCCCCTCGAGTGAAGCATGTTCTTTCAAGGGTGTGCCAAGTGTTGATGTCAGCAAAGCCTTTGATAAAGTGCCCCATGATATTCTGCTCGGGAAACCAGCTAAAAGTGGGTGAGAGGGAACCACTCTGCCCCGGAGGGGGGGGGGGTCCAGAGGTGGCCGCAGAGCTGGACACGGGGTCTTCTGAGGGGCATCGTCTCAGGCTGTGGAGCTGCCATGAGTGGGCTCCAGGCTCGGTCGTGCACCCAGCAATCCTCCACATGTGTATGAATGGCAGGGACCAAGCGGTGCAGGGCAGACATGTCTGAGTTGCAGGTGACACGTGCCTGGGGGTGTAGCGAACACCTGAGTGGGAAGGAGCCAAATTCACGGTGAATTTGCTGCACTGGGGTGGAAGCAACAGAGGGAAATGCAACCAGGGCAGATGCCAAAAACAGCCTCCCCACAGAGGCCCACCTGATGCCCACCTTGCTGTCTTTGCAGCAGCAGGTTAAGATGAGACTCCAAGCAATTTAATTCATTTACTGCTGCTTGGCTGTTCCTTGCTCAAGCTCTATCAGGTTTTATCTCATTCTGCAGTGATTGGAATTTCAAATCTGTTTCCAATGCAGTTATAAATCTTTCTATCGCAACTTTTCCCATTTTTCACAAAATTTTTATACCATGGTGTCTCTTTCAGAGTGTTTTCATGGATTGCCTTAAGTTGCCCCAAGGGCATCAGCGAATGGGTTGTATGGAAAGCCATTCTGCAGCCATGAGATGCTTGGCTCAAGAATATTACAAATGAAAAGGATCGTGGATTGTGAGCAATGCAGAACAATGAAGAAAACTTAAGAATAATGCGCTGCGCCTCCATTCTGATCCTTTTCCTGTATGCACCCAAATTCCTATGCATGCAATAGAAATCTCAGAGGAGCGGATCACCAATCCCCACATGATCGTCTGGATACTTGAAGGGCCAGAAAACGTGCTTGTTGCAAGATAGTTGCATATGTGGGGCAAAATGTGTCACAGACCTTTCGTACCTAGGAGAGCATCCTGTTTCCCAAGAGACAGTGTGCAAGCAGAGAAATGCCACTCCAGGGGGGCAGCGGGAACGTCCGGAGAGGAAACGGGCAAAGGAGGCCAGTCCTCCAGCCCAGCTTCCCCAGGTGAGCCGCGGCAAGTCCCGCCTGCCTGAGGAGCCGCAGGGGCTGAGGAGGTGCGGGTGGGCTTCCTGTGTCGGGCGGGTCCAGGGAGGAGAGGGGGATGGGCGGACGGGGCTTTGACTCCGCTGTCCTGAAAAGGGCTCGGCTGCATGACCTCTTCCTCCGATGGGCGCCCCTTGGTGCTGCCCGCAGGTGGCCCGTGGCAGGGCGAGGAGGAAGGCGAACCGGGTGGGAGCGGGGATGGGCCGGGCGCCACCTGCCGCGAGAAACAGCCAGGGACCGGACCGGACCGGACCGTCGGAGGCAGCATCCTCCGCCTGGAGGGTCCGTCGCAGCCAGGAGGTCCGGCCCGGGAGAGAGACAAGGGGAGGCGCGCCCGGGCCAGGCCGGCCAGAGCCAGCCCGGCCCCGCCAGGCAGCCTGCTCCAACTCGGCCTCTCGGAGGGACGGAGAAGCGGGGCCTGGCTCGGGTTTCAGCCGCCAGAAGACTCTGCGGTGGCCTCCCGGGGCACCCCGGGGAGGAGCAGCAGCAACGCCACCGGGAGAACGGGAGGAACTCGGAGTCGCGCTTCCTCTGCCCCGCCCGCTGCAGGAGCCAAACCGCTAATCACACTCCCCGGGGAGCGACCTGCGCTGAGCCTGCCAAGGGTCGACCCTGAGCGCGCTTGCGCACACGTGTCCTCGGGGCCAGTTCCGGGATTTGAGCCTCGGCTTGACTTCGCCTGTAGCAACCGATCGCCAGCAGCGCCTGAAAATTCCTGCCGCACTGCCTGAAAACTGATTGGGTGGCCGGGAGGGGCGGGAGACAGGAGGGAGCCAATGGGAAAAGGAGTTTCGTCTTGCTCCTCCGGCAACCGGGAGCGCGCGGTGCGGCCGAGGAGGAACCTGCAGGCCGGAATCCCTCAAAATGGCCGCCAAGGTGCCATCCAGACGCACGTGAGGCAGGAAAACGCCCCACAGCTTTCTCGACTTGCTCTCGCGTCTGTGCTCAGCACAATGGAAACTTCCAGTTTTCCCTTTCTGCAAATGCAAAAGGACCTGCTGGGTGTCGGGACAGAGGGACCCTCAGGCCGGGAACTGGCACAGACCTTAACACGAGGTCCTTTCCACTGCCGTGGTATTATTTCTATGGTGTGGTGCACAAGTGGCAGTCCTCTCCCCGCATGATGCTTTCCCACTGCCCTCTGTGCTGAAAAAAAATCACTTCTCTGAGCATGTGCGAGGAGAAATGCCCCAGGTTCCAGCACATGGGGTTTGGTCCTGTGCTCAGATGCAGACTGGTCAACCATGCAGGTCCTCCAATCCTGCATGAAAATTGGGCCTTGGCTCCTCCCACCATCCTTCATTTCAGGCAGAATTTGCACCCAGTGCTCCTCATTCTTGCTTCCTGCAGGTGATAAGTCACAGAACAAGGAGAAAGGGGAACTGGTGGGAGTCAGGTGCCACCTGCCAGAAGAAACAGGCAGAACAAGACTGGTTGAGAGAAGTAGGAGGTTGTCACAGTGATCCGCAATTCAAATAGGCTTGGAAATCAGTTTCTTATCAGGGCCGATAGGTTTATTTCCAATTGAATGCATGGATCCATGGGTGCCTAAGAAGGAACACCACATGTTAATTTCATTAGGGTTATATAGAATACACAAAAGAGGAGTGAATACAGTACACAGGAAGGTGATTGGATACTTTGATATGGATAGGAAAATGATTGGATAAACGTCACAATACCATAAAGAAAAGTTACATGTCACTCTAATTAGATGCCTTTGACAGGCCTTCTAAACTAAAGTTACCTTGAACAGACAGGCCAAGTTTATTAAACAAAAAGTTACATTTGTGAGCTTACAGGGTTAGGAAGGCACTTTAGCAAGCCTATAAAACACAGAGATTACACTTTGACAGTTACCCACTAATGGAGTGGGGTCATCAGGTCTTCACCACCAGACACTGAGGCATCTTTTGATGTATTTTTGGCAAGGCAGTGAGGTGGGATGATAAGAATCGTATTTCTGAGTCCATCCCCCCCCCCCCTTTTACCATCCAGCCAAACTGCCAAATGTAACATGACCCTACATGTATTTGGGTCAACACAGTGAGATAAAACCATGGCTCAGCCCACTGAAGGTGTCCCCCCCTTCAGGGTGTTTTGTCCACAGGGGTTGTCATCATATGAGTACTCTGTGTACTACACAACTCATGACAATAGCATCTTTTCCCCCCATGCCTTACCAAAAATATCCTACCAGTGCATGTATATAACTCTGGTGTTTTTATTATGTGGTCTCCCTCTGGCCTACCATTCTTGAGGTGTTTTGGGGTGCCACAATTGGCTACAGCTTCTAGGAAAGGACAGATTCCTCCTGGCCAGGAAGGCAGGCCGCCCAGCCCTGCAGTTTTACCTTGAAGGTGCAGACTGCCTGTGCAGGTGAGGGCCATTTGGATACACACAGAAGCACAAAAGCAGAGTGATTCCGAAGGGACCTCCTCGGGCAACCAGTCTGACCCCCGGCTCCAGCCAGCTCTATGCCTACCCTATGCATGTCTGAGAAAGACTAGAATAACTGTTGGCAAACTCTGCCAGTAACAGCCTCAGTTGGAGAACCAAGAAAGCAATCCTCCCAAGCCACTTTTACCAGAATGAAATGTAAAGCAGCTTATAAAGCATTGAGCTTTTAAATGTGATGCTCCAAAGAAACAGTTTTGTCTTCCACAAGTGTTGCAAACCCTGTCCTGGCTTGCCAGCAATGCAGTGTCTAGCACCTTCGCATGGCAAGTTGCTGTAGTTGAGCTTTGTATGTCTGAAAAGGCATCAGCTTTCACTACAAACTCTAACATCATGGTGATTTAAGAAAACTCCAAATGGTGGAAGGATGGCACAGAAAAATGAATAACCTACCCTCCCCCCCCTTTTTTTTTTTTTGACAATGTCTTCCACCACTGTTAGAACTACTACAGAACTGCAGAATTCTGTAGTAATTCAGAGATCGGGGACAAGGTATCCAGCGCCCTATCCTTCTGTAGGGAAAGCCATGAAAGCCTTCTGGCTACTAGCCCTATAAGTCCCATGGGTGATTTCCATGGTTAGAAGGCAAATCCGTGTTGTGAAACTCAGCCCAGAGATGCCCTGCAGAGGGTTTTCTCCTGTGGAGTTTGTATGTGCCAATGTGAGCCACTGAGCTGCGCCTGTTTGCTGACCTCCACCTTTTGGCCAGCACCGAGTTGTCTTGTACCCACAGTGTGTATTCCAGGCTGTACCAAGTTGCACTTACCAGCCCCATTTGTGTGAATAATGCATGGCAGTCAGCATCCGCACGTGGTTGCCCATCCGGCTGCAGGCCAGGGCCTTTCCAGCTTAGCAAAAACAAAGCCACATGCTACCCACCGCACCAAATCCTCTCTCACACACAGGGAGCCTATTCCAGCATGTGCCAATTGGCTGAAAGGATGTTGCTAGTCCACCA